>OX438743.1:28736280-29109041 GCA_949316235.1 Oegoconia quadripuncta | reverse complement strand
CCATTTTTTTCAGAGGTTCTGTTATTGGTTTGAGAACAGATTCAATGACCATGTCGTTGTTGGATCTAATATCCCGCATCATTTTAACTTTTTTTTTAACAGATTCTGCAGATTTTATTATTTGATTTTTTAATTTTTGTTCATTATCCATATTCGCAGTACCTTACTTACCAAGTTCAGAGCACAAAATGAAAATAAAAACTTGATCGTTGTATTTAAATCACTAATCAAACATTATAAATGTATCAAATTTCATTCTGTAGCAACCCTTATTTTTTTCACAGTCTTTATTTATTACTAAATAACTATAAGGTGTGATCCATACATTTGCACACATGTCTCGAAACTGTAACCAATTCATATCACTATTAACATGTTCGTCATAAACGTGACGCAAATTGATATCATCTTGCTTGAACAGTATAATGAGGTTAGCATTATCACGTATTAATTGCTTTGGGATTTTGCTATATGTTTGATTTAAATAAAAACAGTCAACATTTTTGTGCCTACCCATTGCAAAATAATCACGTATATTATTCTGATTCCCGGTGGCAACGTCATCAAAAATTATGATGGAATTAGGAGCAGCTTCCGCGGGACTAAGAATTTCTTCGTTTTCATGATATTTCGTAAAAGATACATTTGGAACCATTTGGAAAACTTTTTGTAGAAATATGAACTTGGGTTGGAAGAGAGTCTTAGAATAAAGGTAAACATTTTGATATCGCAAACCATTTTCATGCAACAGCAAACCTATCATTAAATTTGTTTTACCGCAATTAGAGGGTCCAGAAATAATACAACGTATTGTATTTGGTAAAAGTTTTCCGTGACGTGAGATTGTCTTCCGTGGATCAGCGCAAATTTTTTCTAAATTTAATGAATGTGGTTGCTTTACAAACTTCATGTTTCAGGAACAGCAACCTATTCAATCTGCATCGGGCAGGCGTTCAAATGAAAGTGAAATATTTTTTATGTATACATGAACTTTATGAACCATGTGTTCATATTATTAAATAATGTTATGCTATCATAAAGGAGGGGGTAAGCAATTCGACTATTAAAACAATAAGGTAGATCGGTAGGTAGGTTAATTACCACAGGCCTTCCAGTCAAGATGAACGTCAGGGATCAGTCTTTAGAAATGTGTGAAATTAATGAAGCTTTGATTACGAATCATGGTTATGCTATATTTTATGGACTGCGCACATGTTTCCATTGCATGCATGATGTACATAGATG
Source organism: Oegoconia quadripuncta (assembly GCA_949316235.1). Classification (NCBI taxonomy): domain Eukaryota; kingdom Metazoa; phylum Arthropoda; class Insecta; order Lepidoptera; family Autostichidae; genus Oegoconia; species Oegoconia quadripuncta. The sequence goes on along the minus strand of OX438743.1, from coordinate 29,107,796 downwards.
ATTCAAATATACGTCTTCATAATGTTCATACATAACCTTCAGATATAATCAACAGCTATTAAAAGGTCCTTTCAGGACCAAAAATTGTTCTATATGTTTCAATATCGATTGCATGAAACGCAAAAAACTTTGCAATGAACGCAGAAATATTTAAAAGCGATCGAACGATATCTCACTACTAATGAATGTAGGTAACCCCGGAGTACAGAGTAAGGTAACCGGTCTACGTTGTAGCACAAAATGATATTCTTACAACTACAGGTGATTTATATAGGTATCGTGATGGAGGGTTGAAATAACAGCGCCAATTCTTTAAATGACATATTGCACAGAGTGAGACGTACGATCATTCACCTCGTAAACTGATGGTGGGATAGAATGCACAACGATATTATTGGGCATTCTAGAACACCAGAAGTGAAGGAGGCGAAGCAGGTGCGTAGCCGACTGAACGGATGGTGGTCTAGAATGCCCAATAATATCCTACTCATGTTCAAGAGTTTCCGACGTGTCTTTGCAATAAGGATTTCTTATTACATATTCCAACAGTGTATAGCAGGCGACGATATAACTTTGTATCAGCGTCGCTAACAGTACGAACACAAAGTAATGTCGTGTTTACGGCATGTTTTTAGTAAATATTATAAGGAGTTGTAACGAGCTATAGAACATTTTTGCACATTTTATATCATCCTCTCATTTCAGAATATTATGACTAATCAAGTAGGTAGATAATACAACATGATATCTAAATTTTTTAGTTAAAATCTGCGACCAAAATCCTTACTTTGATCTCTAGATTGGCAATAATATTGCAAAGTCTAAATGCACCACAAGTTTTACTTAGTACACATAGTAACACTTCTATATTATCACTTTATCGATAACTTTGACCAATAAAAAACCTTCAAATAGTCAAGCGGGCGATGAGCCAACCAATCATATATCAATCGATAACAATATCAATGAAATTGCATAATGAAATCCCAAAGTCTCGCTGTGTTTAGATTTCCGAAAGCGTCTCCTGTGTTACTGGCGTTGTGCTATCGACTATACCATTTTTTGTCATACTTTTATAAGCATCTCAGTGCCCATGACATATATAACCTGCGACAGATAAGGTCAATACTTTCGACCTCATTAATGCGTTGTCTAACTCTTATCCTTGACCTGACTTCACACTGAGAAAATAATGCAGTATAGATATATGGCGGTAGAAATAGATAAAAAGGGGGAGAGCCTCCTGTGAACCCGTGTTAAGATTGAGAGAGTCAGTGACGTCACGGGCTTAAAAATGTATTCCTTATGAGTCCTTAGGATGTGATAACAACTGTGACGATTATGTTTCTGGTCGAATAAATCAATATTATCTATGGAAAGTTACAAATTCAAAGGATCGTTTGTCATACCATAACAAAAAATAAAATTATTTGTAGAGGGCTAAAACCACTTTTATAAAATATCTACAGTCTGTTGCTTTCAGTTATTGCCAATTTAGAGATCAAAGTAGGTAATACTTATCCAAATTTGATATAAAATTTTTATGTATCCCATATTTAATTTTGACGGCGGTCTATTATTTATTTAATCAAAATTTTGAACACTGAGAGGATTGAGTTAGCTACCTATTTGTTTACTCATATGTGTGACTTTCAACCTAAATGTAAAACCAAATAGAAATTCACGTCGAAACGTCAGAAGAAGGCGAGAGATAACTTTGAACTGGCGTTTCAAATGGGCACCTACTCGTATATGAATGCATATACGCGTATGTGACTTTACTACAGCGTCGACCTATCTCTCGAATACAGTTGCATCTTTTTGTAACACGGGAACGAGGAGAGATATTATTTTTCTTTTTCACGCCGCTCAAAGGAAAACCGAAGTGATTTCCTTCGACTGCAAACGGGAAAAAATAAAAGGATTCGAATTCAGTGGGGATTGAAAGAATTTTCAAGACGATTTATATATTATTGTTTTAACTTATTCTATAACGGAAAATGTATTTAGTTTATAACTTTTTATTATTTTTCCTATTTTTTTAAGTTTACGGAAAATTTATGGCTTATTATCTCATATAAAGTGGTAAATTTAATGAATTTGGAATAAAATTGCAACAGGGACCATTTTGACGGGTCGGGTGGCGATTCATACCACAAACGGTTCGGACTGCGGTGCGAAACGACCCTTTCAATTTTTGAAGAGCCCCTTTCGCACCGGTGGTGTGAATCGCCACCTGCAAATTTTGAATGGATCGATTCGCACCACAAGGTAAATGACCTTTGATTCGGAAGTTGATTCTGTTTCGGACTCATAATAAAATATTTCACCTAGGTAAATAGAAAAGTAGTAAGTAAAAATGTATAAATCATTTTTTTAACATAATAGATTGCTTTACTTTTATTATTATAAAGAAGTAAATATACTCAACGTTAAAAATATTTTTTTTACTAAAAAATAAGCTTCTATGTATACTGGCTAGACTAGAGAATTACTACAATATAACCACAAGATAAATACAAAGTATTATTTATGATTATTTGTGATTATTTTAAGATTATCTTGCTTGTTCTTCTCAGAGGAAAATTGCCTTTTGACAAGCAGTAACTTTAAAAATGTAAAATCTGACTATTTTAAGTGTACCCTGTGTACACCTACACCTACACATAAAGCATTTTTGATTTGATTTGGTTTGACTTCTAATAGCCTAATACTTAACTCGAACTGAATCGTAATTTTCCCACGATTTAGGAAATATTTTGCATCTATATAGGAAATAACGTAATCATAATAACTATATCTAAGTTATACAAAATAAAACAACAATAAGTACCTAATATCATGTAGAACCAAAAAAGAACATTAACGAACGAGAGCTGAAGGGGTGAAATGCCGAAACTTGGGTGTCCTACATATGTACTTGGCAACACAACCTGGAGAGATGCCAGGACAGATCCGACCTGAATGTGGACCTATAACCTTGCCAATTCACTGAGCTACATATCTGCCAGCAAACGCAATGGAGGGAACATTAATTTGCAGCCTTTTTTCAGCAAAAAACGGGAATGTTGCTGCAAATTGTGTGCTTTAATCGTAACATCCAGAAGTTATGGTACAGTAAACTACCTTTTACTCTGCGATAATGGTCATGTTTTTTCTTCCACAGAAATTAGAGACTTATTACTTAATAACCTATATGTGTATTGTATATAAAAGGAGAAACTAACTGACTACTGATCTATCAACACACAGAGCAAACGCATAAAACGATGTTGAGGAAATTTGACATGTGTGGTCCCTGGCTTATTTAAAAGCGTACTAAGAAAAGTTTTTCAAAATTCCCATGGGAACGAGAAAACCCTGAGACCACAGAAATCGACATAATTTTTAAACGGCGGAAGAATAATAAAACCTAAGCTAAGTTAAAAAATATTGATTTAATACCACGGATACAACATTCTCATTTTTATATGGCAGTCGGCTTACAAAACAAGTTGACAAATTCAAATGTATGAATTCTAAATCTGCATAACTCTAAATAGTAACACTTAGAAGTTATTGAGGCTCTATAAGGTAAAATAGTGAATAATTCTATGCATCTGCCTAATCTCTGCACTTACTCCTTGTTAATGATAAAATCGTGTAGTTCTTTTCACGTCAAGTCAAAGTAAAAAATGCTTTATTTTTGTAGCCTACACAGAGTACACAAAAAAATAGTCAATTTTCCATTTTTTTAAGCTACTGCTTGTTCAAACTGCAATTTTCCCATGAGAAGAACAAGCAAGAAACTCGAGGGGTTGCTCTTTTAAAATTTGATTTTAAATATTACAAAAAGGTTTTTATATTTCATTATTAATTGTGAAATTTTGCGTTGTGCCTGTCATGCGAACGATCTGATTATGTCCAGGGATGATTATCATCTAAATCGTCTGATATTTTATAATATGCTTTCTTAATAAGTTTCTGTTTTACAGTATCTTTCAATTTATTGAGAGGACATAATGAATGACTTTGCGGGGGCGACTTATATGACCTGTAAGTTTATCTTTATTTCTTGTATTGACTGCTGTCAATTCGAGTCTCTTCTGATGAAGAGAGTCTAAAACAAGAAGGGCATCAATAATAGTAGGTAAATCTAAGACGAATCTTAATAAGCTGCTCCTTACAGAAGGTGCTCTGTTAATAAATAACTAAGCAAAAGAGGAAACATAAAATTACAATTCTAAAGAGGCAAGTCCTGAATAAAATTTTTCTTTACTTATTGGCCGGCAGGCTTCCTGCGACAGACCGGAAATTACTTTTGCCGTCTCACTGCCCCCCACTCCGCCTTTCAGTCCCCTAAAGGACAAGCAAACCCGAGTCATTATTAGCTTGTCGGAAAATCCATTTGACCTCATTCTCCTGCAGAATATACACCTCAACTTTTTAAGCCAGTTTGCAACGCTACGAAGCTCTCCGCGATGTTTATTTTGTAAAATGGTGAAAAGGGTTTCAAGACTCCGCTGAAATTAAACGACTGAAATGCTAGCTTTGGTAAATAGCTGGATCTGCTTTATAATTTCTAATTGGTCTCGGAATAAAGTCAGTGATGTTGTTAATTCTATTCAGTTTATAATTCATACACTCGTTTACTTCTGGGTTAGTAAATGTCTTCTATTAGTAAATGCCTTCTTTGTTATAGAAGACATTCTTGAGGGCGTGTTTATGATGTTTCATATTTGCTTTAGCGCTGTAATTATTGATTAATAATTCTAATGAACTAGCCTTCGACCGCATCCTTTCAACACTATCGGATCGTCTGCTCTCAGGACAGCACACATTATGTATGGGTAGTCTGGAGTATTCAAAGCAATTTGGGCCTTGATACGACTTATTATCAACAATATTTCCATTCGCGCTTCTTCGTTTTACCAACGACATAGCGTAATTGCTGAAGCATTTGGTACAATATTTAATGAACACAGTAGTCTCTCGACAGGTAGGTTTGAGGGAGAGCATGGTCAACGCAAAAGATGTTAATACCAGTAGATATTGACAATCTACACTTGAAAATGTAGATGAATACGTTTACCTAGGGCAAATTGTACAGCTTGGTGCAACACAGATACAAAGTATTACGAATTATGACTTTACGACTGTGAGACAGAGACCCTTACTGATGGCATCACGCATACACCCCCTAGCCTACTGAACGACGTGTCGTTCAACAGACGATGGAAAGCAGAGTTGAGTATTTCTCGGCACAAGTAAATTCGAAATGAGAAAATTCGCAGAACTTTAGCTGTAGCTCTGGGAATCAGTAATCACCTTACTTTGATTGTGGTGGCAACATGCAGAGTCACTGATGAACGGAAATTTTGGAATGGTTCAAATCAAATGCCTACATAATGGCACTTACTAAAAGTCAATATGATTTTTACATGTCGCTTCACAAGGTGTTATAATTAGCGATAAACTAAATTAACAAACGACCTGTAGAAGATGTCTGTTAGCCGCTAAATGTGAGAAGCAGGAGACCGTTCCAAACGGAAAACATTGATTTTCCCTTCTGCACCCGTATTGCGAACTGCATCCTAAGACGAATGGCACAAGAGATAGCAATGAATTTCATTATCATTTCATTCACATATCATATTCATTAACAATGCTGGTTCAGCAAAGACAGCCTGAAATTATGATGATGATATTTTACGACATAATTCATGGTAATTACAGTTTCATATCTTGAAAATGGCTGTTAATTGAAACGTTAAGCTGGTGTAAATCTTAGTTTATAACTTAACCATTTAATGCCTATTGATCATATAGTAAAACATTATATTAACTTTATTCTTACATATTCTTATTATTACAAACTTTCGTCGAATAATAAAGATAAAACTCTTTAATTCAAAATAGAGTAAACAGAAGCGAAACTTCCTAATACTCTGGATTGCTATAAAGAGGCTCAAATGAACATTATCATGAAACAATTACAAATTCAAAGCACGGCGAAAGGCAAACCTATAAATTTTGCCAAAACAATAATGGATTCGCAGCCTGTATCTCCTACCAAAATGTTTCCACCGATAACAAACTATTTGCCAATGAAATTTAAACCTTATTGCCTTGGAAAACAAAATAACCTCTGCGAATTCAAATTCTCCATCAGCACCTTAAACTTTGGCGGATTACGTTCCTATTTATCTCGAAAAAAATATGGCGCTGTCTGGATTTAGTAAAATTAAAAGCTTACCTTGGATTGTGGCCAGTAGCGGCCGATGTCGGGACCAAATCGAGATAGAATTGCCTTTTGTGATTTATTGATACATATAAATATTGTCCGTATTTCCGTTTGTTTATAGCATTAGACCGTTATCATCGTTTGTGCGATATTGGAATCCATTAAAGATAAAATCGAATGTAATATTCTTATGCCGTACTAATTCAAAAGCCTTTATTTTATAGAGGCAGGTACCCGGAGACCGTAGTGAACGAGTAGATAGGAAGAGGAGAGGCACAAAACGCTAGAGCAGCGCCCAGGAGCCCTCGAGGCGTCGAGGGCCGGCAGTGATTAGAGCGCGCTAACAAAGCGCTGAGAGCCCTTAACCTACATGCCCCGTTTCACAGCAACGCCGGTGACACTCGCAACCAGTGCGAGCCTGGTACCACCCACTCGTGGAGAGCTAATCTTACTTTCGTTTCAAGTTTCCAACCTTTCCTTTCATAGGTATTTTACCTATAAACTTTAGCAAAAGGCTATAACAGTATTTTATCTTCATACTGAATAGTACCTAACAAGGAAAGATTTTTTTTAACACGTTGATTTTACTTTTACAGTAAGTGATTAGTTTTTCCAAAATGTTTTACTTAGATTGGTAGTGTTATGCTAATACCTGTTCTTTTCGGATAACTAGTACTTATGTCGATTTCTAGTTTATCCTTCAGCCGCTATTAAATGAGCTTACAGGCTCACCATATGCAGCGTGGCAAAACCAAGGTCAATATCAGAAGTTACAGAAAAAGACTAACGAAAAAACTGCTTTACAGATTGCCCTTGATAGCTTTCGTCATATTATTGATTGATGCCAACAATTAACATTAATCGAGTCCCTTCCATAAATATCTAAATGGAATATTGAGTATCATTGTGATTAGAGTTTATCTTGAAAAAAAAAACAAAAATCAATCATAATGCGAAGGAACATAGCAACACATTGGAGCAAGCATTCATAAAACAACAGACAATGTAGCAAAGCTAGATTTTCTAGATAATGCCGAGAAACTGCGCGACGAAGTGTTTCGGTTTTATTTCAGAGAACTAGAAGGAGTTGCGGGGCTTTTACGGCTTCCAGGGGCAGCAATAAAACAGCATTTAATAAAACGAGAATACACGAGGCTAGCACCTCACGCTAAAGTGCAGAAGCTGAAACACGTTGACGTTTTCTCTCGTATATTGATTTAGCAGCTTGTTCCTGGCGGAGTGTGTTAGGAACATCACGATATTGATTCTGTACTCGAAAGCTGGCAGCTCGTCAAGTAATAAAGCGGTTATCTTCGCTCGTTTGCGCCAAAACGGAACTGTGATATGCCTTGTGTTCGGCAATAAGGCAATAAAAACTTGGTGTAAGCTCACGGGGGCACCATCTCGGCAAATGCCGTAATTACTCGTGAACTGCGAGGTGCGAGACAACTTTACGCTCGTAATTTGTTCCTAAACTTGGTTAATACTCCCCATGACAAGATAAATTCATTAAACGTACCTGTGTCGAGCTGTAACGGTATAGGTGAATTGACGACATCAATCCTCAATGTAATGACGTCGTCTATATAAAATGAATTGCTCTTAAAATTTGTTGTTATTGAAGCGACACGAGCTAATGTTAATGTTATTGCTTGTTCAAATGAAACAGGTACAAATGGAACAATACAATAATCGTAAGAAGCAATAGACGCTTTGGAGGATATTGTTATTGGTGTAGAAACCGCAAGTAAAGCCAAAACGGAGTTGGCCATAATCAGAGAAATAATAACATTATTCTGTACTGTCAAATCATTTAGAATAAGGATGACAGAAGCATGCACCAAAATGTCCTACTGCTGATGAGAAAATCCTATTTAAAGTCAGCAATTTCATCATCACATTTAAACGTTATCGTTACAAGGCGCGTATTGTAGAAGTTTCATGGAAGGATTTCCACAAATTACCGGGTCGGCGACGGTAGACGTTTACGATCTCCGAACCAATGACGCTGCTGTTCATCAATGCTGTTATGACTCTCATAAACCTCACAGTCATCTTTTACGACACACCCTGGAAGAAACAGTATGGTCCTAAGAGCAAAGAGCAAAGGCAAGAGCGAAGAGCTTACTACATTAATCCCGCAGTCGATTGGGCCTAATGTTCGCCAAAAGGATGGTGAGTAAATTCAGCGCCGAACGAGGATTTAGTCCGATCGGAAGACGTTAAAGTTTTAGAATACTATTAGGACTATCCCTACGATAGATTTCAATTTAGAAAGTAGTTCTACATCTAGTTTGGATTCAAGGGAGTTCAAGCTTCAAGAGTTTTGTGTGTAAATAGTGACAATTTTATTTCTATTTGTATTTTAGCAGATCTTAAGTTGTTGAAGGAAATTTAGTTTTGTCTATAATTTTCTCCATAAACATGGACAAACATTGCGTATCTATGTTTTCACCGTTGTGAATACATAACAAAACCTAATCGTATATGTCCTTTCAATTTCCATCTTTCGTTATAAGCACACCTTTTCAGGAGTCTTACAATGTGAAATCCTTTACGGTCTCACTAGTATAGACCGGGCAGATAAAGTTGCTCTCACATAAACCATTTATAGCGGTAGTAAAAATATTAGCGTGCCCCATTTTAAATTCAGAAAGTGACTTTGCGGGAATAAAATATGTTCTATGTGGAATATGTGGAATCGATAAGCCGAAAAATGCTATTATGCCATCGATTTAAAGAGGCTCATACGCGATCCATCGCTATCACTTCTGCGATTTGCAACGCTTGCCATGTGAATTGTAGGGCTGTAAATTCTGAATTTAAACTTTATTATTATTATACTAACTTTCCGCTCGCGGCTTCGCCTGTGCGGAATAACTTTATTGCGGAAATTTGTTTATCCAGTGGTAACTACTCACTTTATCGGGATAAATAATATCCTATGTCCAGGATATGTTCTACCTATATACCAAATTTCATCCAAATCCGTTCATCCGTTTCGCCGTGATTGAGCAATAAACAAACAAACAAACATCCAAACTTTCGCATCTATAATATTAGTTATATATTAAAAAAACGAAGGTCTCCTAAAGACCCATGTTAAATATATCATCAAAATACACTAAAAATCTGTGTTAATAGCTGAATTCAAATCGGCCCACGCAACACTGAGATACATCTGCACAAAGACTGGACACACACACACTGTCAAATACATAACACCCGTCGTTTTTCATCAGGGTTTAACAAATCTATGTCTTCTTAACCTCTCAAACTCCAGTATCAACAATCATTGTCGGAAGCCATTGTTTATCTATTATGTCTGCTTAGTTTAATAAATGACGTGAAGTTTGTCTCAGCTAAACGAATTAGGTCTCAACAAAATGCGGCTTTCATGTACAATCCATTAAAGCCTTGTGACAAGAAAATTGTAGAACATCGTAACAAAAACGGCACGGATCCGCGTACAAACCGAAATGGACGAATACATAATGGAGAATCCATTTGCACTACATATTTATAAGGCAAATGTGTCTGTGAAAATACCTCTACAGTCCACAGCAACTAAGCAGTAACATTACTCTGTTGTTTAATTTATTTTACAAACACCATATTTCACGGCCTTGGCGTCCTGCAAGCCACACCGCAGCCGAAGAATTTTAATTAATAATAATAATACTAATAATAAATGTCTTTGCACAAACACACAGCGCCATCTAAGTCCACAGTAAACTTCTAGGCTTATGTTATGGATACCAGAAGGTTGATAAACTACACAAATACATTTTTTTTTGTAAATAAATACATGTATAATTGAAAATCAACCATAACTCGGGAACACATGTCTGTATTCATCATACAAACATATGCCCCTAGCGGGATTCGAACCCGCGACCATTTGGCATAGTAGCAGAGTTTCTAAACACTACACCAAACAGGTCGTTAAGAAATTACAACAAATGTTTTTAATAGTTGCAATCAATATTTAAATAGGTTGCAATAATTGAGCGAAGGTTGTAAGGTCAGTATTCCAGTCCAGTCCAGTCAATGGTGGGAAGGCCTTTGACTTCTTTTTATAGTCTGGTGGTATGTGATTTATCATAAATACACCACTTCATTTAATGATTAAATATCACACAAGCTAGAAATTCAAGTCGGATACAGCAATTAGTACGAAAGCCAAATCACACAGCTCCGTTTAATCCAACGTATCCACTGAACTACTGCTGAGCTGTTGATATTATACTGGCCATAGCTTATTAACCTTCATCCACGGATCCGTGTGGATTTTTTTTTTTATTTTAGACATAGACAGTAACTTTTTATTCAGTGCCGCAATAAATTGTACAGAACCATAAATAGAATTATTATTATACCGGAAGAAATCTTAGAATAATGTACAATATAATTTTGCAGTGCAAGGGCTTGCTGGCTCAGCTAACGCTGCAAACGCTGAACGCGCTTACAACACTGATAATTCTGCCAGTGCCTCAAGTGGAAAGTGACGTTCAGCTTAAAACAGAACTTTGGAAGTAAATAAATAATTAGTGGAATGGTAGCAGTATTGGTTATTTGTTATATAATATGTACTAATATGTATTTCGTTTGAAAAGCATACTGGGTTGTTTTGTCAAAAGAAAAGCGGCATGCGTATTTCTTCAACACTTCAACTGTCCTTATGCAAGAAATTAACTCATTTTGATTCTCCGTAACGACTTAAAAAAAAGACAAAAATGAAAATTTTATACATAACGACGATTCCAAATGGGATGGTCAAAGATACCCAAAAAATTTGGTTTGGGTGCTTGAAACAACATAATGTGGTTCCCCATACGAAATATACAGAAATGTATACGTGACAGTGGGTAAGCCCATCGGCGGATATTTTTTGGGTTGGTCCCTTAGTCGCTTTTTACGTAACCCACGGGAAGAGACGGTTTGGTTCTATTCTTTTACATGCCAACACCACACACCACTTCTGCAATTTAAGAGCTATGCCCTTGTCGGTGGAGTAACGACCATGTCTCTCTACTTACCGCCCTCGTTTTAAACTCTTGTTACGACACGACATTCACCTTTTCTTTCACTTGGTCAATGTGAACATACCACACACGACTATAACATTAAATTAAAATTATACGTACGATTTCGGGTAGTGTTATTCCTCTATGGTACGATATACGTACGTAAGTACGATGGATGGTTTCACATCGCTCATTGCTGATCACCAAAATTTGGTCTAAAATTCATCTAAACGTTCGTCATGTTTAATATAGTTTGGAGAAGCCTTTAAATCTCACTGAGTAAAGACATAAACTCGTGGCGATATGATCGAAATTGATTTACGCACTCCTACAGATACCAATTCGTTCTTTTGTTTTAACGATCCCAAGTTACGATTAAATTGTACACCCTGTAAAACTAAAGCCCATCAACCATATAGCCACCATAGACGTCTAATGTTTGATCCACTCTACGAAATTAATCATGTCAGCCAACGAGGCAAAAGGAGACCTTACCGTATTCCGATTGGCCCTACCATGGTATTTATATTTGTTATTATATCATGGTATTTATATCAGATTACAACAAGTTGGGAGGAGTAGCCAATAACTGACTCTAATTACCCCTGCAAGGTGTTCCTCTCAGTCGTTCACAATTTTATGGAGAAGCAAAACATAACGTAACTCTCATCTCAGCCCGTAAACATCCCACTGCTGCGATATAGGTTTTCCCTCGTATAATGAGGGAGTATGGGCCATAGTCCACCACGCTGGCCCAATGCGGGTTGAGGACTTCATATGCCTTAAAATTTTTATTTCTTAGGCATGCAGGTTTGCTCACGATCTTTTAGAGCAGTCGGATAAATGCACATGGGTAATTAATTAAATTAAAAAACTCATAGGTACATGGCCTGCCTGGGAATCGAACCCGGACCTCCCAAATTGGGAGACCGCGTCTTAACCGCTGAGGCACCGACGCTCCCATAACATAACTAGTGACATACAAACTTTGACCATTTGACGAAGGGTATTGCGTTTGACAGCGTTGTGTGTTCAGTCTTTTTCCGTGGTACAATTTGACTGCGATAATTTGATATTTAAGATTAAATTAAAGGCTCTTAGCCTTGTTTGATGAAAAGTTCAGCCGTTTTAAAGATAAATTAATTTTTATTATGTTTAGTTTATTGAGGGTTTTCAAAATTGTAAATTCTTGAAGATTATATTAAAGTAATAGTGGTTTTATCATGTAACCTTAATTATACTGTGGTTCCAGTCTGAGAATGAATGAAAATCCGAAGTGTTATATAGAATGTAAATAGGTTCGTATCATTTACTCACTCGGGTACCTATAATTGTAATGACTAATTCCACAGCAAGCAAGCAGCTCCATATACAAGTTTCAAATTTTGATTCTCCCTAAACAGAAACGTATTCTAAATTGTAAACTTTCCAATACAGAATCGAATATCGATTATCGAGCTCAGAATACGGGCCCTGGCAGTCTATTTTTTTAACGTTCACTGGTTAAATGCGCACGTTAAAGCTATATTCACCACATATGAACCTGTAATTTTTAATACGCGACGCAAAATGTCCAATCTTTGTCCGGATGTGTCTCAGTAATGCGAGGTCCGATTTGCGTGCGAAATTAACCTGTTTTTCAGATTGCCAGGCTCTCCCCCTAGGTGACGCAGGCAGTAACAATGTTATTATATTTATATAACAATATATTACATAACAATATACCAAATATAATTAAAAAGTGGAAAAGAATAGACGATAAAATAGAATAAAAAATGTACGTGTGTGTGTGTGTGTGTGTGTGTGAGCGCGTGATTCTACTAATGTAGTAGCATTATGCAACAACTTTAAGGAGATCTTCAGTCTGATTATAATCTAGTGATTGTAACCATCGGGCAACAGAGATATTTAGCTTTTAACACAGTTGGTTTGGTTTATCTGGATGATTTAATCGCTTGTTTTCGCGGAAGTTTTCAAAATTTTCATTATATAGTTATTGCATATTATGTGTGTAAAAGCGATTGTTCGCTTGTCAATTATCTGACAAATTCTGATTGAAATATTGGCTCAAATTAGTAAACTTATAGATTCTGCGTCACACACTTGTATAATGAACGGGTTTTGGTTGGTGGTAAGACATTTTAAATGCCCGCCTGGCGAGCTACCGACTGCCTACAGAAGTGTCCCGTTGTTTGAAATTAGATAGCCAGTTCCGGGTGAGCACGCTTCCACTTTCAGTCTCTTCTTCACTTAATATCAGGTGTGATTGAAGTCAAGTGCTAACCCGTTGCACTTAGCATTATCCACAAATTATTAACAACTCACTAAGTACAAAACTAAAGAAATAACTAAACTAAAATAAACAACTCAATATGCCTGTTATATACATGAAGTAGTATCAGATGTGGTCGAAGAAGCTACAGTTTAAATATAAGGAATATAATATGTAGAAATAGTTGATGACAGCATAGTGTAGATGACAGCAATTTATTAAAGTTGTACATATTTGTAAACACACACATATTGAACACAATACTAATAACACAAATTACAAATCTTTTACATATATGGTGAGTTCATAATTCTATCCTGTTACGTATACAATGCATTATCTGACGGGGTTATATGGCTTATATTGTTATTTTTCATAAAATGGTTTTTTAACATAGTTTTGGCTAAATCTTCATTTATATACCTATGCCTTTTTAACACTAGTTTGCAATTGGTTAATGATATTAGGTAATAGTGATAATTCCTCATTGTTACATTTTGATAAGCTAAAAACTTGAAAAGGACGTGACATTTCAGTCCTCACATATATATATCTTACATAAATATGAGGTATTAGTGACATATATACGTATGGTATGGGCACGGTATTGAGCCGAACGGAGGACATCCACGCTCCGCTGGTTCTCTATAGCATCTACCTACATGTATGACATATAGATATATGGTATTGAATTGGACGTTCGGAATCTGCTCTGGTATGTATATACGAGTACGAGTTATGTTGTGTGGGCTCTACATGTAAGGACTGACGGTCTGTATTTGACAGTACATGATGACATTTCAACTAGTCTAGACTAGACCCTCTTAACATGACGCGCTTATATAATTAATATGTATGAACAATCGACTCCCAAGGAAAATGTTATTTGTGTACCTAAACCATCAAAAAAAGTCAAATTCGAAGTTAAAATCCATTTTATTGCCCAACATAAACAATCATGTTATGACACTGACTGTACAATTAGACGACCTTATTAGTAAAGTTACCTCTAACAGACAACATTTGAGTAAAAGAGCTTTTCATACAAAACAAGTACACCTGATGTTAAGTGAAGATGAGGTCGAAGGTGGAAGCGTACTGACCCGGAAACTCCAACACGTTTGGGGGACTGGCTATCTTATTTCTGACAACCGGAACAAAACAATGCCATTAACATTGCTGCTTGGCGGCAGATTTAGATAAGATGGTGGTAGCTAGCCAGGCGGACATTTAAAGTTTTCAAATCGGTTCAGCCGTTTTGGCATCATAATCCACAGACAGACATGCTTCAAACTCACACATAGGGCTTTTCGGGGCCGGATTTAAAAATAAACTTTCCACTCTAGTTGTAGTATTCTACTTTGAGGCCTATTTATCCAGAACACAGTTTATTACATAATTTTCCTATGTCATCCTCTTAGTCTAAAATTAGATGATCCCTCTACCGTGTATCCAAGTCAGCTATGACTTTAAGGCTGCTATAACCCTGCACAAGATTAGTTTATCCGCTCGGCGGGCTGGCCTATCAATGTTTAGGCCCGTCTCTGTGTCCACTGGAGCAGAAGACCCTATTTGCCGCTCCATTGGCCATTTTGTACGCCTCTGACGCAGTTAGGACTAACCATATGTGTTCTAATGCTTTTATAATGAAGTCTCAAGGCTTCGTGTTGGTTAATCTAATATTTTATGAGTTTGGCAACTACGTGGGAGGTTTTGCGTTATGTTTTTTAGAATTGAGAGGATAAAGTTTAAAAGAAACTGTGGTTCCCGGTAAATAGGAATGGGAGCAACACGTTTCCTCGCGTAAATATCAAACTAATCCTAACTAATATTATAAATGCGAAAGTTTGTGTGTGTACGTGTGTTTGTTACCTCTTCACGCCTAAACGGCTGAACGGATTTGGATGCAATTTAGTTGTTAGACAGATTAGATCCTGGATTAACATAAGCAAAATTTTTTACTGAACCAACTTTGATTAAATGTTCCATACGAACAAAGTCGCGGGCAACTGCTAGTGTTATAATATAGGTACCTTTATATTCCGTATACACAATACATCTGGAACAATATTAAGCCGGTACGCAGACGGACATTAATTTTTTAACTGTATCCATCTCTTTTGACGGAATCCTAACATGATAATGTAATATTACAAGATATAAAAATAAACTTGCTGTTCATGTCTCGCCGCATACACACTCGCTAAGTTATTTAAAGGGTAATGTTTAGGCTTTTTACCCCTGACGAAAAACGGTAGGTGTTATGTGTTTAATGGTGTTGTGTGTGTATTTTCGTCCGGATGTATCTCAACAATGCGTGGTCCGATTTGAATGCGGTTCTGTTATATGTATGATTAAACGAGGAGAAAGATCCTTAGCCATGTTTGATGAAAATGGGTTTAGTCGTGTTTAACATTTTCAACGTTAACACAATTGCTGGTTCTGTGTTGTTGTAAAAAGAATAGAACCAACCCATCTCTTCCCGTGGGTGTTGTTAAAGGCGACTATGAGGGATTTTACACCAAAAAATCGATAGATTTGCACCATGGGCTCATCGTCTGTCACATGTGAATTTCTATATATTTCGAAAGGTGAACGGTGGATGTTGTTTCGAGCATTACACTTTTAATGTCACCCAAGTGCTATTGTTTAGGGTATCTCTGACCACCCCATTTGGGATTAAGGTCGTGACGTTTTGTAATTAAAAATTGTTGTGTATAGGTACCTAGCTGGTATTTTTATATGATTTCGGGATTTTTCTAAAATTTTATTTATTTTGAATTTTTTAACTCGGGTATGGGATCGTAATTCCACACCTGTATGTATTTAGCATCGGAATGAAGTCGGATCACTAACCGCATAGTGCACTTGACAAGGACGACCACCAACTACATTACCGTCGATAACTAGTTGCGGACTTATTTTTATCCGATTCAAGTCCATCACTTCGTTTAATCGAACTGGCAATGCAAAATTTTTAGTTTAACTTTTTTTTAATGATTGACTGGATTCGCGTTTGACCACAATCTCACCTGATGGTAAGTGACAATGTGGTCGAAGATGAAGCACGCGATCCCAGTAAATGCCTATTCACTCTGCTCTTGAAGATCCCAAGGTTGTAGGATTCAGGAAAGACTGACGCAAGAAGGACGTTCCATGTCTTGGCTGTTCGGATGATGAATGAAGAATCGAACTTCTTAGTGCGAATGTTTGGTATGTTAACTATATACGGGTGGAATCCCTCCCTACGCCTAGTATAATATAACTGTTAATTTTCTTCGTTTTATTGCAGAGATTCATGAAAATTGTGGACACAGGTAGGGATTATAATAACACGACATGAAACGCATAATTCGCCATTAATAATAATCTTTTATTTTTTCCCACAGAGAACAGAGAGAAAAAAAGAGTGTTACCAGATAATCAGACAATAATGGCTTTGGATGCGAGCACAATTGCCTCATAGTTTAACAATAACTTCATAAGTATTCTTTACCTTACCTTTACTAACGATACTTTACCTTAAAACGAAGTGAAACATACCAATTGAGTATTTTTTATAGTACGTATAACACTCTAGCGCCCGCATTAATAAACCAATCTCAATACAAGTATTGAGGCTGTATCACCCGAGATGTATCTTAAGAAGTTGACGCTATCTCACGCTCCGTGCTAATTTATAAACCAATCTTGAGTTCTACTCAGCTGAGATCACTTCTCAAGTATTCGCCTCACCGGCGAATGAATGATAGTTTTGAGTTTCAAGTCAGTACTGCTTGAGTATGCACATGCTTTTCAAGTCTAAAGTTAGGTTTATTAGTCAACACGTTTACTTGAGGCCGGTCACAAGACTGTTCTCAATCTTGAGAATGGTTTATTAATACGGAC
The DNA here is from genome assembly GCA_949316235.1 of Oegoconia quadripuncta. Classification (NCBI taxonomy): domain Eukaryota; kingdom Metazoa; phylum Arthropoda; class Insecta; order Lepidoptera; family Autostichidae; genus Oegoconia; species Oegoconia quadripuncta. Next base: position 29,090,386 of record OX438743.1, on the reverse strand, counting down.
CTAAGAAATTCAATTACCTCATTTATCAAAAAACCGGCAAAGTGCGTGTCGGGCCACGCGCAGTGTAAGGTTCCGTAGTTGCCCGTAACAATATGCTTTTTGTTGTTTGACAAGTAATTTTCAACGGAAAGTTCATTTTATAGCTTTACGACTATTACTCGTTAACTTGTAAAATCTACTTAGTTGTGACAGTTCTCCTTTTAATTTATATATATTTTTTTATCCTTTGCACGACTAATGTCCAAACGTGTAACATATTCTCATAAATGTATTAAGGTGCCATTGTTAAAATTTTTTATGAACAAGTTTTAACACTTGACCTCGATCTTATCTGATTAATTTCCTTAAACTTATCTCTAAGAGAAAGAGAAACGATATTAATTTCTTAGATGTCACATGCATTATTACCATTAAATTACTGGCGGAGAAGTGTGTGACCTCACTACGTCGAAAGGCGAGCCATCTGATGCACAAGGTGGTCTATTTGATAAATCGCCTCTTTTAAGTTTTCATGAACGTGTGAACATTACACAAGAGGAGCAACCGGGCTTCAATTTCATAAAAAAATAATGCTCGTTAGTTTGTTCACCGCAACATCCTTGGAACTTCCGACGTTAAGCCTCTTACCGCCGACGCGCAAATCCCAAAAGAAGCGGTAGTGTGGTACAGTGTTACATAACATATATCTTATGTGTAGATACACGGACTATACAATAGATTATATAAGATGCTTTTCTCGCCATTTGGCCCAAGAGTTTCCGTAATATAAGGTATTGTTTTTTGTGGTTCTTTTTTCTGATACATACCAAGAAGCGTGGTTAAATCATTAATAATTTTTCATACCTTCCACAAAAAGTACATTTGTAGTTCGTTTACTATTATTAGCTTTCCGCCTGCGGCTTCGCTCGCGTTAAAAAATAGCTTATGTCTTTCTCCAGGTCCCAGATTATTTCATTACGATCTGTTCAGAATTTTACCGTACAGACAAACAGACATTTCTAATATTAGTATAGATATATTATGTACCCTAATTCCTTCTTAAAACAATAAAGCGATTGAATTATTGTAAAATGCAAACTTGGATGTCGTGCAAGCTCCATAGTTGAGTCCTTTAGAAGATTCTATTTTACAAGTACTATAATAAAATACCAATTGTTACAATAAGACAATCAACTAGATAAAGCACCATCGACCCAACACTAACGCGAGCAAATTCAATCTTCCATTGCTTGCTTTGAAACCATATCCTGTCTTGAGGATTAGAGCTAACGTCGCAATTTTCCCGGATTACCTTTCAAAGAGGTGCTTCGGGATTGCGCATTTGAATTAATAAAAGTACTCGTCTTTTGCTTCAATTTCATTTATGTAACGCTTCCGGCGTCAGTTTTCCCTAAATCCTACTATCTGGGGATCTCATGATCTCATGATCGGGGTGAATAAGCTCTCCGAGCATTACTGAGCTCTCGTGCTTCATTTTCGACCACGTCGTCACTGTTCTCCAGGTGAGTTTCTGGTCAAACGCGTAAAATACATTAAAAAATAAAATTTTATCCATAATTTTTCTCGACATTTTATAGATAAATGCTGTAACTGACATATTAGTGATAAGCTCAAACTCAAACTCAAGCATTTTATTTTTATTTTTTTTATGCACGACTTGACCTCAATCACACTTTATTTCAACGTAAGATAAATGATATCATTTGTTGAATGTCAATTTAAATCTATTGGAAATAAAAATAGGGCTAAGCATTTTTCGGTCAGTCAGTATGTCCAAGCTACCACCGCTTCGGAAAGGGAAATCATCTGTGGGAAAAGAAGCGGCGCAAGAAACCCACAGAATCATTTTCTACGGAGCATCTAAGCATAACGGAGTTAGGAATACCCATTTAAAGAACGATGAAGAAACTCCACTAATCGTTGAATCCGTAAGATGACGAAATAGATTTATTGCCATATTATTATGTACAAGACGTGTCGTATCCACTAAGACAACATATATTTATTTCACAAATTAGTTATCTGAGCATCCCACGATCGGAGGGCTGGCCAATACTTTGGTCAAAGAATCAGCCTTGCTATACAGCGAGGCAACGCGGCCAGCCTTCTGGGTACCATTCCACCAACCAGAGACTTGGGGCTAGTTTTTTATTTGTGATTTTTTTTTATAATAAATTGTATAATTATTGTTTATACATTTACGGATTTAGACATTTTTCATCTGATTCGTAATCAGTTCAAATCAGCAGTATTGAAAGCACTGACATAGATTAGGTAATTGTGTACACATACACTCAACTCATACACACACATACACACACACTCGCACATATTACTCTATACATTTTCTCTCTTCCTTACACCCACAAACACAACAATTTGATGTCTCGATAGATAAGGTAACAAAATAGCTATGTATAAACTGACTGAGATCTATTTTGGTTTCTAAATGTATAACTTATATTTTAAATTTGTAATTATGGCTGTGATTTCAACTAAATCATTAAATAAATAAATAAATAAACATTGTACAAATGATAATAAATTCGTAGTATATTTTCACAAATTTGATTATGTGATTTACGACTTTACCTTTACCTTACCTTTCGTTTAACGTCGTAAATGATTACAAGACAAAATAGTAAAATTATATTTCAACGTTTAATAAACTTTTGTATATTCTTCTCATGGGAAAATTATAATTTTACTCAATATGAGCTTTACAAAACTAACATCGCGAGTTCGATGCAGAACAGGTTACATGTTTAATACTCAGTAGTAGTACATGGTCAGCTACCACCATCTTGTCTAAATGTGCCGCCAAACAGTAATATTTATGTTAATGTTGACAGCATTGTGTTTTGGCTGTCAGAGATAAGATGGCCAGTACCCCAAATAAATTGTTCCGTTGAGCGTGCTTGATGATTGAGCTTAAGGTCAAAACCAAGGACATTGAATAATGCCTAATAAATAAATGACATCGAAAACGGATCACTATAGGTACTAACGCTATTCACGAAAGGATTTACCACAGTCGCCACGCCCTCCACAGGCGGCTAGTGAAGTGATCCCACAGATTACGAAACGCTCGACGTTTTTTAGTGTTCCGTTGTAAAAATTACAAAACGGATGAAATACTAGTCACCGTGCTTGCGCGTCTGACACCGCCATTTCTTTCAGGGTCAAATAAACTCAATATAGACAATTTAAAACACTGAAGTCATTGTGCTTCTGCGCGTCTGGCACCGCCATTTATTACAGATAATTATTAAACATAGGGAATTAAGATTTGGTATAAGTTTTAGAAAATGGTTGCCTATATAGACATGTTTTAAGTGTTAGTACTAAGGGGCTTAACGGAAAAATAAAATTCGCAAAACAAAACGCTTCAAAATATCTTTCCTTTGGCTTATTTCTAAAAGTAAGTATCGCTTAGAAAATTGTAAAAAAAACGTAAACAATGAAAAAGGTGTAGATGGAAAGAACATTGAAATAGTGTAGTTGGGATAGTGTTTTTTACTTATGACAAAAGCTCTTTGACAAACTATGTTTTGCAGTTAAGATGCTTGCTTGCTTGAAACCAGAGTGATGCAGAATAATTACGATTACCGACTTTTACAACTGTATTAAATGTTATTTTAGTACTCTTTAATTTAATCGTCAAAATTGATATTTATTAAAAATAACAGATAGTACGGAACACCCAATGGCCAGTTCGGACTCGAACTTGCATTTTTTTTCATTCCGATTGCAAACAGACTAACGGTTTACCTGATGCACAGCTGTAAACGCGCCGCCTGTGGATCAGCATATTTGAATTGCAAATGCCTACAATCTACAACACTAATGGATCCTGCCCGTGCGCCTCCCCTGAGGACTAAGATGTAATGCGCTACGTGATGGTGATTTCATTGGCATTGGTAAAAAAAAAAGATTAAAAAGTAATACACGTCACGACCTCCGTGGCTCAATGTACCGCCTCTGTGGCTCAATGTAAACAACATTGGGTTTACGATTCGGGAGGTCGCGGGTTCGATCCCCAGCGGGGTACATGTTTAAGTACTCGGTTTGGTTGGTGGTAGGGCATTTTAAAATGTCCGCCTGGCTAGCTACCACCATCTTATCTAAATCGCCGCCAAGCTGCAATGTTAATAGCATCGTTGTGTTCCGGTTGTCAGAGATAAGATAGCCAGTCCTCCAAATGTGTTGGAGTTTCCGGGTCAGTACGCTTCCACCTTCGACCTCATCTTCACTTAACATCAGGTGTGATTGAGGTCAAGTAAGAACCCGTCGAGCATAAAAAAAGACCTTTATCTAGGGTTGCCAGATGGGCGGAACTTGGCCGGACTGTCCTGTAATTTTAAAAGATGTCCAGAGTCCCAGTTACAAGCGAATTATCCGTCTAAATAGAATGAGAATGCAAGGAAGAGCCGGTGTTTGTTACGGTTGAAATTGGAAGAAAATAATTTCTAATCTACCTACCTACACTTGGATCTAGTAGGCTACATCAACATTACTAATAAAAATTAAATTAACACTTTCTACCTCTGTGGCAGATGACATACAATTCGGTAAATGCTGTGTGTTCGGTCATAATTTTTGTGACGAGTCGATCATTATTATCGATCATTTTGTTGCTCTGTAGATCATCGACAATATGTCTAAGCATCCCTGCTCTAAAATTCCCTTAACAAAAGTCTACAGGTACCGATGTTGCAACTGTAGTCATGCCTATTCAAGCAAAAATTCCCACGGCGTTACTACGTCTTTTGCACTTTGCCTACATAATGAAGCAACCATTCCGCAAAGCTTTCTGTTACGTGTAATTTTACATAACACCTTACATTTCCCCGAGGGTCGACACAAGGTTTCCCCGCGAAGGCAGAAACTACAAATTAGGTGAAGTAAACGACTATTTTTTAAAACATATTTTGAAGACGGCGCTCAATAAAATATTTAATGAACGGTTGGGGTTGTGGCTAAAATCACATTGACCTCGTTTTGTCCTTCTTTTGAATAACATTACATGCATGTGTGCTCGAAACACATAATAATAATTTGTTAAATACATATACTTACCTATGTGTTTTTTGTGTCGCCTAAGACTTAGATACGATAAAATTCACTGATCTAATCTAAATACAAAATAACAACACAATAATTTAATTCTAATGACATGTTAAAGAAATTTTAATTAGATAATATATACTATATCCAATTTTAACCCCTACCGCAAAAAAGAGAGGTGTTACAAAGAAGTCTATGTTTATCTATGTGTATGTCTTTGGAATTGCCGTTTTTAGTTTTCGAAAGCGAGCTTCGGCACGTAAGAAAAATAGAACCAATCCAGCTCTTCCCGTGGGTGTCGTATAAAGTGACTATGGGACTTTCCACTACAAAACATTTATGATTTGCACGTTTTAACGGCGATGCGCTCACCTTGTAGCATGTATGTTTTTAGTGATAGGCTTTTATGACGTTTATATGAACTTGTAAATATATAAATAAATAAAAGACATAATTAATGTACTAACGCGCTATAGGTATACTTTAAGCCGTAGATAAAAAGAAATCATAGAGCGTGCTCAGATACAAAAAATCAAAGTTATGTATAACTTCACAAACAGTGTGTACCTGTATGTACAGGTCCTATTAGACCCTTTAATTTCAAAGATTTGAAAATTTAAGACAGTTCTGTTAATCAAATTATTATCCCTCTACGAAGTTTAGCAAGAGTGATTGATGGAGAATCCTCTTGGCTTCCGGAGCTTACATAGTATGAAGTAAATGCATAAATTAATCTTAATTTTAAAGAAACGGATCAGGCAGGATTAGGAACATAATTTATAATGGAAGGTATCTCAAAACTAACTTGCTGAACTTGGACCCTAATAATACTCTTGTTACGTGTACTTTGGGTTGATGTTCCAATTTAAAAATTAATCTTAACTTTTATACTAATATAAATTTTACGACAACCGCAAGCGGCAAGACAATTTGGCAAAATTACCGTTATTATAAAGTGGTCAATTTATGCATTTTAAATAAATTGAACTTCCTATTATTTCTAAAAAAAATATAGAAAACCCCCGAAATCATCCAAACATACCTAAAAAAGTGGGAAAAGCTAAGTATCTTCGAAATATTCACATGAAATAATCGCCTTTACTATGAAACGATGAACGTCGTATTTTTACTATAAGATATATTTTTATTAAGACTTATTATTGATAATCTACTTCTAATAATTTTATTGTATATGTTCAACATAGCCCAGAAGTTAAGAAATATTTCACTTTGAAAGTTTGCAATGTTCGTATGTAAATAAAGTATGTACATGAAACAACAAATTTATAAAACACAATTAAAAAAACCTATACCTTATAGAAAAATTAAGCCGTCCAACTCGCCTCCGTGAGGCATAGTACCCAGTACGCTAGCGCTATTACCCGCTGAATGCATAAGCTCAGCTGCTGAGCAAAGTAGGCACCAGCGCTCACATCTCCAGAAGCGTGGACCAGTCTAACGGATAAATCCTTCAGACTAGTCCACGCCTGTCCTCCTTTAATAATTGTATGTCTCAAATTATAAAAAAAAAAAAAATCTTAATTGACATCTTTAACCCACAAAATCTGTAAGCATATCAAATATACTTCTAATCAGGAACTCTGAAAATTTGGATTTGATGAACAAATCCATCAACTTTTGAGATCGATTCTACGCTTTTAGTACAGCCACGAAGTTCTTATACCATCTTACGTGAGTACAATAATTTTGAGGGAAGGATTTACACCTTCACAAAAGATCCGAGGGAGAAATATTAAAGTAAGCATACTTATACATAAGGTTTCAATACTACAAATTGTCAATTCAAATGTCATTACACCAATTAAGACATACCGTAAATCGCATATACCTACTGTTAGTAATCGCATACACAACAATGTCATGTTATTGTTACGAAATGAACAGTAGTTACATTAACACAACCATCATGTTTATTCTCCATTCCAAATAAACATAACCGAATGCATATCGTTCCAGTGCAAGTCATAGGACGAAGCGAATGGACAATTTTTATTTTTCAAAAAGAATACAAATTTCTTAACTTGAGAAATGTAAAGGTATAGGAAGAACTGTGAACACACAATTAAAAGCCGTAAGGAACAAAATGACCTGAATTACGTATGTCATCGAATTATCATGTCGATAGCACTAAGCTGCATATTACTGTATGTCGACGTACATTTAATAGAGAAGATTTTTTTTTTTTTTAAGTTTTTATTTTTTAAAGCATCACGGGTTCGTACTTGACCTCAACCACACCTGATGTTAAGTGAAGATGAGGTCGAAGGTGGAAGCGTACTGACCCGGAAACCCCAACATATTTAGGGGACTGGCTATCTTATCTCTGACACACCGGAACACAACAATGCTATTAACATTGCTGCTTATTAAATTAAACAGAACAAATAATAAATAGTTGATTTTGTACATACAGCGAAATTACGAAGGCTACAGCAGTAGATTCCAAAAAAAAAACAAAATTATTTGGAACTAATTTAATAAAAGTTTTACAATTTATTTAGAGTCCGGGTCAGTACGCTTCCACCTTCGACCTCATCTTCACTTAACATCAGGTGTAATTGAGAACAAGTACCAACCCGTCATGCATAAAAAAAAAAGTATCGCTCCCGATAGGGAGAGGAGTCCCCACATAACCGTCTCGCCGTCCCCCAGGTGAGTACACGTAATGCGTTTTCCCTGCGTCAAAAAAAAAACAATACTGTTTAAATTGTTAATATTTCTGATCTAGTATTTAGTCAGGCAAGCCGAGCTTTTGGGCCTATATGAAGGTACCGCCACGGCTTCTATATGCTTATAGGTGGTAGATATTTCTTAAAGATTTAAATGATTAGCACCCACGTAGACTTAAATAAGGTAGGTTAAAGCGCTGTTCTCTGTTGCTTGTGGCAAGTCCGCTGTGCGCTGTGTGTGAGTCCCTCTGAGCATTAATGCTCGCCCACAATCAAGTTTTCAATAGAACCGCTCAAGTGCATATTGCAGCACAATGAACGATAGATATCGCATTGTTTTGCTTTGCAAGTGTATAGTTAATAAATGTGAAAACAGTAAGTAATGGTTCCCTATGGCTTCCTGCTTTATATTTGGATTAGTGGTGTAGACGACCGGTTGGTGTAGTGGATAGTGACCCTGTCAGCGAAACCAACGGTTGCGGGTTCCAATCCCGCGAGGGGTAAATGTTTGTGTGATGAATACGAACATTTATATATACAGTGTGGAAATTAAACTCAGGCCCTGGAGGGAAACTACTTTAAATCCTTAAGCTAGCTCATTTTATTTAAAGGAGACATTCCTTTATTTTTAAAAAGAAACAAATCTGCATTAAAAGATTTTTTAAAACTCGCTTGCTTCGCCCGGGACTCGAACCGACTAAAATTTAAAAAAATAAACACTCTTTATTTTATTGTACTAATCGGTAGTATTAATATTCAGGATAAAGTTTCTCTAACAAACATTTGGTCTTAAAAATAAAAATAATCGTTAAATCTAACATCAACTTTATTTTACTATCCATTTTGTAACACTTAAATTATTTAACTGATAAATTGTTCGAAATGAGCCCCGTCGTTCCGGCTACACAACATTAGTCGCCGTTGAAATTCATTTCTTGTAGCCTTCAGCAAAGTGTTGTGGTGTATGCCCCTAATAACATTTTCTACCGCAATCCTTAGCTCTTGAACGGTTTCATAGCAAGTTTCATAAACAACATTTTTTACATGACCCCATAAAAAGAAGTCCATGGGCGTCAGGTCTGGACTTCTTGCAGGCCATCTAATCGTACCGTTTGTACCTATCCAGGCACTGAAATTTTCATTAAGGTATGCCCTGGCAATTCTGCTGTTGTGGGCAGGTGCACCATCTTGTTGAAAAATGATATTATTTCGTTCCTCTTCTGGCAGAAGGTTTAATTGATTTTGTAAAAGCTCTAATATTTCAATGTATTTTGCTGCATTCAGATGTCCTTCGTAAATGTGCACCAAAACAACCTTGTTACTTTTGATTCCACACCAAACATTAAACGAAAATCTGACCTGGTTGTTCGTTTCACGGACACGGAATGGATTTTGACGAGACCAATAATGATTGTTATGTCTGTTATACATTCCATTATTACTAAAATTTGTTTCGTCAGACCATACAATACAGTCCAAGAAATTTGGGTTGCGGGCTATTTCTGTTCGAATATTTTCACAAAACTGTAATCTCCTGTCACTATCTCCGGGATGTAGTTTCTGCACCAATCGCCCATCACGATAACATTTGTATTTGTATTTTTTCAGAACTTTAAGTATACTAGTATGGTTGATGCCTATCTCTTGAACAGCTTCCCTGCTTGAAGCTTTCGGGTAACACTCGAAGTATGTCAAAATGTTTAACTCAACATCGCTATAGTCCAAATTTTGTTGCTGTGGGCGTCCAGTCTTCTTTTTAAAACTTCCAACGGTCAGTAAATTATTCACAATTCGAGACAAAACCTTTCTAGATGGTAGTTCTCTGTCTGGATACTTCTCGCGATACCACTGTAGAGCTAAATCGTAGCTCTTGTTGCAAACAAAGTAAGCTTCTAATAAATCGAATTGTTCTTGATACGCCATTATGAGATAATTTAATTACGTAAGGGAAGCAACACTACTTAAATAAAATCTGTTGATAAAAATCGTTCGAATTTTAAAATTATTGTCCCGCCTTGCAAACAAAGTCAAACGTTCCATTTTTAAACTTCTCCACTGAACGCCTCGGATCATGTAAGAAGGAAATGTGCATAGAGGTATTACCACCATTGAACAATTTTCTTATCGATGATTTCAACAAGGTACTTAACGATAAATTAGCAAGCGTGTACTTCATACGAAGTCTTTGAGTGTTGGAGAAATAACAGAACTGTTACGTGTCTTTTACTTGTTAAAAGTGAACAGTAACCAAATATTTTTTAGAGAAACTTTATCCTGAATATTAATACTACCGAGTAGTATAATAAAATAAGGAGTGTTTATTTTTTAAATTTTAGTTGGTTCGAGTCCCGGGCGAAGCAAGCGAGTTTTAAAAAATCTTTTAATGCAGATTTGTTTCTTTTTAAAAATAAAGGAATGTCTCCTTTAAGTAAAATGAGCTAGCTTAAGGATTTAAAGTAGTTTCCCTCCAGGGCCTGAGTTTAATTTCCACACTGTATATATTAGATAAGGCCGCCTTTTTGTGCGATTAATGATGTACGCTGTATTCTTCATGTAGCTTTTGTTAATTGTGCAATAAAGAGTATTTGAATTGAATTGAATTGAATTTATTCCCGAGTCATGGATGTTTATATAAAGATTTATGTATGTTTATCCGTTACCTAGTATCCATAGCACAAGCTTTGCTTAGTTTGGGACTAGATGATTGGTGTAAGTGTCCGAAATATTTATTTATTATTATTATTATTATTATTAGTGCTTAGAGATTTCTCTCTGGTCATATTTCTAGATGTAGATATCAAATTTTTTAGCGATTGTAATTCACAGTTAGCTTCACAGTTTATTTTAGTGATCGCATGTTTCTCGTCTTTTAACAATTAATTTTATAAATTTATTTGTCGATTAATTACTTTGTCTCTCTAGCCTATCTGTTCGTCAATGCCCAACGAACAAAAAACGTCTGCGGCCCCATAACTCCCGTCGAAATCATTTCTCAGTACATCGATAATCCATCAGCGTTAATAAAATAAACAATTAAGAACTATCTCTAAGGGGATAAATGACAAATCTCGACAACGGTGAATGACGGTACCGATATCTAAATTAATTCCGAGTTATCTTACTCGAATATAAAAATGCCACTCCAAAATTCGCTACATGTTTAAAATTCATCGCAAGGGATTTCAGCACTTGTACCTGCATAGGCACTTAAATTAAAAGCATTAACCTAACCTAGGTTTGAGTACTACGGTGTTACTCAAAACGATAAAAGCTTTAGGTCCAGGTGAAATGAAAATAAAATGTTTTTATAGCCGCGTGTTATATTCAAAGGTCTATTTACAAGAGGTTACGTTAATCAAGTCGAAACACAAAGGGCTATCGGCGATCACACAGCGCCGCGCACAACAAAAGGCCACTCCAAACGTTTTGAAACAATGCCTGTAAAGCTCTCTAAATCCACCAAAAGAAACGAGAAACAGGATTAAACCCGCTAAGGGTCGGAAAAAAGTGATTATAAAATGAAGTTTTTTGTCCCTCTTAGCCGGGAAATTAAAAATTGCGCTTGCACGCTCGGAAAAGTAGGTTTACTTTTCGTTTTTAGTAAAAGTTGAATTAACTTAGCGACTATCTTAAGGTTGTATCGTAAACGACATTCCAGCTTTTTGCTGGCTATGAAGATGTTATAAGACTTGGGAAGTAAACTTGTTTCGTTCTACAATAATGGATTTTTCTCGTCGCCCATTAGCAACACATTTACTAACTTGGGATTAACTGTCCATTTTATCAAAGCTTTAATTTCCATTTAATATCTAAAAGAGACTTGTCTAAAAGAGGCTTAACAAGACATAACATCAAGATAAGCCAATCCAAACTGCGTTAAGATATTTAGACCTTCGAAACAGCTTAACCGATTTCCATCAAACATGTCCAAAAACTCATGTTTAATCTTAAATATAAAAAAAAATTCAATCCACTTATCTTTGTCCTTCTCATTCATATAATATAAAAATGTTTAACCTTGACGATAGTTAAAATAAAATGACCCTAGTGCATCTCCCCAAAAGACAAGATAAAGACAAGCAGCGTTCCCGCGAAATAGCGAGACTTATTCTTTGCGCTAGGAAGGCGCCTGCTCTGAGGTCAAATTAAAATTAAAAACCTTCGAAAGACTAATATCATCGAAGCACACCAAGAAACTGTTTTAAAAGCTAAATTCTGTATTATCTATAAAATTAAAATAAAATAAATATCGACACAGCTTAATCGACACACACACAAAAGCCGTCAAACACATAACACCCGCCGTTTGACGTCGGGGGTTGAAATAGTCATAACGACAGAATAAAATGTAAAAAATTATTTGAAAAATCGGTTACCAATTTGCAACATAAATTGTCTCCCTAGAGAGACAACATAAATTGTCTCCCCAGAGAGACAATTTATATTGCAAACAATATTTCTTTTAATGCTTTATATTTTGGGTCAGTGACAGTTTAATTTTATCTAGAGGGTAATATGGTACTTACCGAGACATAATACAAAACCAGGCTGAATATATAAACAGTTTTTCTTTATGTAAGCCTAAAAGCTTAGTTCTAAGCTCAATCACCCCGTTTAATACTGTAGGTAATGCCGACCACCTGGTTCCATTGCCAGATTACAAAACATCCATCCGTGTGTCACAGGTTTATAACTCCGCCAATCGTTAATTACAATCACTGGAAAATTTAGAAAACCCCGAGAAAACAAATGATTAATACACCCACTACCTGAATCAGTTACACGTCCTCAATCACTGAATGTTTTCAAGGCTCAAGTGATGGAACTGTATCTAGCGCCCTAGCCCTTCTAGTCGTTTCTTCTTTCCTTCGTCTTCTCTTGATTGGGTTACTATTTACTCATTTTCATTCCATACAGATTCATTACTGTGTACTTAGTTACATAATGTTCTATTTATGTAGTATATACAAACTGTATTTAGATGTGATATATATTGTGTAGATAGGTTGATATGTATTTAATTAACGTATTTAAGTAATTTATGTTTATTGAACTCTCCTTAATTATGAAAAGTAGAAACGTGTTCGAGGTCCGAACAGTGCGGGAGGGTGGCCAAAAGACCGGCAGCATTATCCCGTTGAATGGCAAGGCTAATTCGCTGCCCGAGCTGCCAGCTCTTGTCACCCGAGGTCTCATTTAACCTCGACGAAAGACCCTTAAAAAATCTCTAAATAAATTATAATATATTATAATAATAAATAACAGAACCGTGCAATATATAGACACTAAGTAAAGTCATCATCTTATTTAAGAGCCATGCTCTTGTCGGTGGAGATTTTTCCATATCTCTCTGCTCTCCGCCTTCCTCTTGACCTCCTGATACGACACGCCGTTCAACTTCTCTTTTATCCGCTGCATGTAGCTTATTATCGGTCTTCCTCTTTTTCTTTTCCCCTCTATTCTTCCTTCTATTATGGTTTTGATGAAATCATCGTGTCGCATAAGATGTCCCAGCATAAGTAAAGTCAAGTAACATTTTTTTTTATGAATCTAAGAAGCCATAATATGTGATGATCAAATTTACGATTCGAAGACATCAGTTAAAACAGTACTAATGGCTCCTTGTTCACATAACGTGTATTGCTGTCAAACTAAATAACGAAATACGAAATTGGGCAAATACGGTTTGAATGAATGAATCATTTCTTAAATTCTACATTTAAAATAGTGAATACGTAGGTTTTCATTCCGGCCGGCCGGCGGCGGGACGCACGTTTCAGCTACAATTTATGTGAACTAAGTACCTTAAATGTTAAAATAATTATTCGCACTTAAACTGACCTGTTTGCCTCAAAGCCACTCTACAAATTCCGCCCTACCATAATTCTTTTGTTCCAACAATCTTTTTTATATAAATTTTTGTGCTTTTTATTCATGAAGTATTTGAGTAAAGTACAGTCGACGTCATAATTATTGGTACTTGGCTGTTTTAGACGATTATTGGTAGGGATAATGCATAGGCATCTAGACAAGGCTGTGCTGGGCCAAGTTCGCAGGTTTTGCCTTTGCAAACAATCACCACACAAAACTTCTAGTTTACAATTTTAAGCAAGTGTAATCATACCTAACTTAAGGGTTATCAGACAGACCTTCAGTGACTTAACTCGTAAGTACACATCGCCCCTCCCGCGACTCCGCTCGTCTACACGCGAATGCCTCCAATAAACCGCTAATGTAAAACATACATAAAATTAAGAGCGCCGCAGTAAACTCCAAGTAGGCACTGCTCTTTGTTTTATAGCTCGAGCGATAAACAAGTCTTGCACGCTTCTGTTATGTTAAATTATGATTAAGTACACATTGTATTATAGTTACATACAGTACACCTCAACAACAAAGCAGCAAACAAATCGATCGCATCAACAGCCTCATTTCTCCACGTCTGGGCCACAGCAACGATGGTACAGAGTACAGAGCATGGTCATATTCCACCGCATAGGCCATCTCACATTGTCCTCAATGCGCAATATAAATCTCTTCGTCTACTGCCTTCAATTGAAAACAACCGTCCGTTATTTAGTATCCATAATACAAGCTTTGCTTAGTTTGGGACTAGATGATTGGTGTTCTGTCGGAAATATTATCAAATAATATATTATTATTAGCCACGTCTGATATTTAGCTTTTAACACAGTTTTTTGGTGTATTTCGATGATATCATAGTCCATTGAAGGTTATATAACTCCGTTAATCGATACCTACAATAACTATACATAGAAAATGTTCTATGTATGTTATTGAAGATATCGGTTGGAGGAGTTATAAACCTGTGACACACGGATGGATGGGCTTAAATGAAATTAAAAGGTATTATCTTTTGTCACCTGGCAATGGAGCCCTTAAAACCACACTGACGACGAGACAGGTGGTCGCCATTACATACAGTATTAAACGGGGTGATTGAGCTCAGAACTAAGCTTTTATGTACTTAAAGAAAAACTGTTTTAATATTCAGCCTGTTTTGTACTAGGTCTCGTTAAGTGTCCTCCAAATTGCCCTCCAGATAAAATTAAAATGTCATTGACCGAAAAAATAAAGCAAAAGAAATATCCCTAGAGAGCCAATTTATGTTGCAAATTGGTAACTGCGTACTAAGTTTTGCAGATTTTTCAAACAATGTTTTACATTTTATTCTGTGGTAGTGACTATTTTAAGCCCCGACGAAAAATTACAGGTATTATGTATGAGACGGCGTTTGTGTGTCCAATCTGTATCCGGAGGTACTTCAGCAATACGTGGCCTGATTTGTTAGAGTAGTTTTTAGTAGGGATGGGCCGAATATTCGTTTTATATTCGGTATTCGGCACATTCGGCAATTTACCGAATATTCGTATTCGGCCGAATATTCGACTAAATCACCGAATGTTCGGCAAAGTTGTACTCAAACTTTTTACTGTATTGAGCTATGAATGAGTTGAGTGTTAAATGTGTTATTTTTATGGGGTACAGTGAGGCTTTACGTTTTTCTTCACACTGTAGCTTTATTTCCAATTACAGCAGATAAAAAAGATGGTTATTAATTAAAAACAAAATATAAGTATATAGCTGTTTTGAGATTAAGTCACAGACGATTCTTTATAATAAGATAATAATTATGTTAATATAATCAGGCCTTTATTGTGAGAAATTAAGCATGGTTTTGTTTTAATCAAGAGTTGAATGCTTAAATTTACGTAAAGGAATCAATTATGCTGAATATTAGGTTCAGTAACAGTTTTACCGAACATTCGTTCGAATATTCGTATTCGGTGAAACCTATGTTCGGCCCATCTCTAGTTTTTAGCTCTGTTTGACGAAAATCGGGAAAGCCTTTTGGAAGATATTTAGCATTTAACCCAGTTTTTGGGGTATTTCGATGACATTTTTTTTATTTTTTTTGTTATTATTTAAGATTAAGCTCGGGGATAGAATTCTTAGTTAAGTTTGAGGTGTGGACAACGGAAACGACTTAATCGATGGAATGGAATTAAATCTACTTAGATTTAAAAATATTAAGCTTTTAACAGGTTTGGTTTATCTGTAGATGATATAATCGTTTGTTTTCTCGGAGGTTTTTAAATTTTCAATTCATTGTTATTAATAAAACATTCATTTGCGCTTACTATCAGAAATTAAATAAGATTGTAGGTAGGTAAAAGAAAAAATTCGGTCTCTCTGTTACAAATAAGATTATACATAAAAGAGAGGTCCTATCCAGCTTTTATTTCTTACATGATGCTTTTGTTGAAACCACGGTTTCTTTTATATTTCGCCTTAACGACAATATTTATGGGAAAATCCCAGTAATGTACTTTATGAAAGAATTAATAGGTGAATATTTGTAGGTTTAATATTACCAAACTACGTTTTTATACACTTTTTTACTGACCTTTTGTACTACATTTCTTTAAAAATGCTAATTTTGTCAATTTAGTGATTAAAAACATTTATTGTTGTACAGATTTATTTTATAATATTTTTCTCCGACTTAAATACATGTGAGAACTGCATCAATGACGTAGCCTTAGACCAATCATGTGACCTAAGTTTTACGGATAGAGAATACCATGGATTTTACGAGATAATACTACTTAAAACTTTTCTTTAAAAAAATTAGAGAGTTTCCCTCGCTCTCTCTTTTACATAAGAGTAAATCTCTTGTCATTAAGACAGTAAAAAAGAGTAAATTGTAAATAGAATCAGTGGTAGGTACCTACTTATAAAAGCGTAGTGTGGTACAGAAAAATGGCAGAAGTCGATCCACAAAGGCCATGATATTTATAGAGACAACCAGCTTTTAGGCGTTGCCTTTTCTATAAAAAGAATGAATGAATCCTTTTGAAAGTGTTGCCTCGCTTACCACTTGATACTCAACCTGTTCTGCTTAATTATGTTAATAATGTTATGAGGAACTTTCAATCACCTACAGATTAAAATTTTTTGTTACAAAATTGTGATATACCGGATGAGTTTTTTTACTGTAAGGAAAAAAATAGGGCATATTAGGTATGTGAAATAGAAGATATTGGCATAGGTAGTTTAATTCTTTTTTCAAAACTATAATCGAAAAAAGCTATAATTATGTCATTTGACGGTCGCATTTGTAGCTTATTCCAAATAATTATATCACTAAATTAAATAAATAAATAAAACTCGGAGAAAATATGAGTTCCAAATAAATTTCACATGATAGGAACCTTACGAATCCCGTCAGTAGCATATTAATATGGAGCAGAAGCGAGCGTTTTTGGAAAAAAAAATCCAAATAATTTTATAAAACATCATAACAACCAATAAAAAATATTTGAAGTAGAAGATGTATCTCGAAAATTACGAAATTGTCTATAAAAAAATTCTTTTAATAAAGTTACCTTCAATAACAATGTCCATGTCCATATTTCGATGTAACATCCCGACGGGAATGTAGCGTGACGGTTTTTAACTCAATGTCGTAAATAAATATTCCAAATACAGCAAGGTTACATAAATTACGCCCCAGTAAATCATTTAACCCTCAAATGAAGGAGGCACGAAGAGCATTTATTTTTCTGCAAGGTAACGACTGTTACGCAACCTACGGATTAGCGACGTAACAAAAAAAAATGCCGATTCGAAAAATAATACTTTTACGGCACCAACAGCTCTAAATAGTCAGCAAATGGTCTCTTTTCAGCCAACTACAATTTTACACCCAGTGAGAAAACATTACAGAACGCGTTAATCGATTATCGACTTTAGTAGCCCCGGCACCACGCCGTCGTTGCTGTATCAATAAATATACAAGAAAATACAATATATTCAGACAGAAACTTACCTGTCCAGCATGTAGGACGTCCAAAAATATGGTAAAAACACATACAAAAAGCACGGCGCGCGTCATTTTTGCGGCCGCGATGCGTCCCGGTACCCGACTGGCGAACGATGACGTTTGAGTCAGACGCCAGAAACCTGCGTACTAGCTGCTCGGTTTAGTACGGCACCGTAGACGTACCTAGTGTCGTATAGATCGACCCTCCCGGGAGCGAGAGGGAGCTCACTCCGAGCTGCGAGAGCGACAAGGAGGGAAGAAAGAGGATAACGCACGCGCAGTGCAGTTAGCACGCAGCGTACAATGAGGAGGTAGTAATATCGAGGCGAATCACGAATGTTGTCTTCGTCTGGCTTTGTCTGGGTTTCCCTGCTATGATGAATCATTTTTCGATAACTGAAACTAATGCTAGATATCTTTCGTAATTGATATGGATTACTATTGAATTGAGACAGTTCTGCGGCAGATTTGATTGTAGCTACCAACTAAATCTAGAGTTTACTCTCTCCTTTGAAATTTTATGTTATGTCTTTATCAAAGAGGAATATGTTCGATCGATTAAAGAAATGTATTAGGAGTAATAATGCAAATTAATACATTACAATACATAATATTTATAAAAATAAATACAAAGTAATAATATAACGATGTAAAAATAAACATGCAAGCTCTTCAATTAATAAGAAATTAAAATATGAACCGCAAAACATAATATATAACATTCGAAACCTAAATTAACACGAATACATTTTTTATTTAATTTTAGCGTTGTAGCGCATTTCAAGAGTTGTGGACTTGAGCTATTGCTACTATAAGCATGTCCAATGACGGTATTATAAAATTTCAGATTTTTCAAATGTTCAGTACTTAAGCAAGGATCTGAATTGCTCTGCAATAAACGTCAATTTGACTATCAATTTTTAATTTGGCGAAATACTAATTATTACTAATATTTAAAAACACCAGCTCTTTACTTTCTTGCTCATTCTTCTCTGATGGTCAGTCTAGTAAATGAAGAGTCATTTTATATTATTATACAACTTTTTCTAACACGAAATAACGATTGTTTGAATTTTGAATGTGCTGATAATTTTTTGTGACTATAACCGCGGTGTCATATACATACGTATAGAATAGTACTCATAGTCATGTTGTTGTGTGTGTGTCCCTGTTTTAATCAGAATTCTTGGGTAAAAAAAAAACTTAAGCTAATAGAAGCTCTATTTAGGTAACCACTATTACTAAATCGTTAAGTAGCTATAGTTAGGTATTAAAGATGTCTATTAAAAATATCATGTCTTGTTTATAGTCTCAAAAATGGTGAAGAATTTAAAAAACGTTTTATTCGAAATCTTGATGGAAATCGAAGGCGTTTCGAAAAAAATATAACTTTTTGTTTATGCAGAATTACATTTTGATAGACACGGAAATTTTCTAAATTTTCAATTTATTTAAACCACTGTAACAAATGCATTTCATATACATACATTTCGTAATTTCTTATTGAATCTATTAAATCATTCTCATAATTAGATTAGAATGGTCTAACAATTTATATTTTCGAAATTCAGTGTAGAGAAAAATTTATACTCTAAATTTATTTAGATACTTATACCGGCATTGAAGTCACGACGATGGCGAGGTTGAAGTAGGGGATAAGATACAGTATTTTGACACCTCACCCCCAAATAGCCAGACGGAGGGAAATGCCTCGAATTTGATACGAGTTGTGTTGATAGGGGGTAAAATGTGTACACTATACACACAGAGGGTTACTATAAAAATATGAGCCTATATTGTCAAACAATTTAAAATGTTTTTTTTTACGATATTATTGTTATTGTTTTTAGAATTTACAATCAGCAGCAATTTTATCAGTCTTATACCAACAAACTCTATACAAGGCAAGTGTTGAACAGTTGTTCTGAAAAAGAATTACCGCGTAACGTTTTGAGGGGTGTACTAAGTATGTACAAAGTGTGTACAAAGTCAAAGTTACAGAACATGAGAGGAGTATTAATTAACTTTAAGGCCCGTATTAATAAATTGTTCTTGAGATTGAGATCGCGTATCAGTCTCAAGACCATTTTTTCTGCAGCGTCAACTTGAGGCCATGTCAATCTTGAGAACGGTTTATTAATACGGGCATTAGACACTCTTTTTTTTTGTGGTGCCCAGTACTTCTTTAATGATCTCCTCCCGCCTTAATATACCTATGTACCTACTTATATTTGTGGCGATCGATAATTAACATTATAGGTCAACGAGAAAAGTATTTTCTATCCTGTGGTAGTTAAATACGTAGTTCATACTTACTCTACTTATAGCATCGGCTTACAGATTGCATTTCCAGTAGTGGATAGACAGAGTTAGTTATAAAAGATTAAAGTATACACCGATTGCACTTCAGACCTCTAAAGCGCACAGTGAGGTTCAATTGCTTTGGGAATACTTTCAACTTTAGGTACTATAAAAACAACTTCAAATAAACCCTTACAAGTGGTCAAAGTCAAAGTCAAAATCAAAAAATGCTTTATTTTGTAGGTACACAGAATACACTTAAAATAGTCAATTTTACATTTTTTAAGCTACTGCTTGTTCAAAATGCAATTTTCCCCTGAGAAGAACAA
Source organism: Oegoconia quadripuncta (assembly GCA_949316235.1). Taxonomy (NCBI): domain Eukaryota; kingdom Metazoa; phylum Arthropoda; class Insecta; order Lepidoptera; family Autostichidae; genus Oegoconia; species Oegoconia quadripuncta. The sequence continues at coordinate 29,070,152 of OX438743.1, read as the reverse complement.
GCAAATTCGAAGGGTTACTCTTTTAAAATCGCGCTTTGATTTTACATAAAGGTTTTTATATTTCATTATTAATTGTGAAATAGCCTGGCATACGAACGATCTGATTATGTCCAGGGATGATTATCATCTAAATAGGCTCATATTTTATAATATGCTTTGTTAATAAGTTTCTGTTTTATAGTATCTTTAAATTTATTGAGAGGAAGATTTTGTATATCAACTGGAACCTTATTGAAAAACGTATACATAACCCTTTGAATGAATTACTGACTTTGCGGAGGCGACTTATGTGACCTGCCAGTTTATCTTTATTTCTTGTATTGACTTGTATGGACTGTGTATAAGCCAGTCCGTTTTACAGTGATAATCGTCTTCCTAGTTTTGTTACATATCTACATACATATACACACAAGGCAACGTAGGTAGTTAGGTAAGCTTGTTAAAAATCCATAACTTACTTAAATTTCTATATGTAGGTAAATAGATTAAAAGCCGATTCTACATTCTGTCTTACATGAAATATGAAATCATTATTGACGACTGTAACCATAGCTTTTAAACGTACTCCGTGGCTTGTAATACAATCTCACTGCGATATATTAGGTCCTTACCTATGAAATTGGCGTTTTCTATGAAGAATTTCATTAAGACTGTTTTCTCCATACAAACATATTTGATTTTTTTTTGGGAACGGCAAATCCAAATTTAGCTAAACTTTGTGTGTATTATCGGATAACATTAAGTTAAGTATAGGCAGCGTTAATTTTTAAAAGTAACTGCTTTATAAAGGTTTCAGCGAATTTAAGAAATGATTATGGGAAGCACATGAAAAGAGCTCTTTTTCATTTTTTTTTAATATGTGATTTAGCCTAGAAATTAAAAAATATTTCATGTGAAACCTTGAAATAATATTCCATTTTCCAAATAAAAAACAAATTTGGATATAGCTTTGAAAATCGCAGGAATTGGTACATATGATTAACGAAGAAAAAAAACCCCAATTTCATAGGTCAAGACCCAATATTAGAAATGTGACAGTTCGGATGTTTATTTATTTGCTTGTTTGTTGCTCAATCACGCGGAAACGGATGAACGGATTTGAATGACGTTTGGTATAAAGGTAGGATATTAGGTATATAGGTACCTGGATTAAAACATTTGCTCCTATGCTTTACCTATGATTTGTATCCCAAAGAACGGTGCGTAAATAGTGCCACCGAAATGTAAAAGGCGTATAAATAGTAATTACTTCAAAAACAACGGAATTATTTTTGTGAAAACGAGCAACGCAGTCTATCTACTTTTGTCCGACAAACTGAAGCGGCACTAATTAAGCACAATTGTTGACATTATCAATATGCTTAGCGTATTGATCATGTCAATTAATTGTGCTGGAATATAGTGCCCAAAGGAAAAATTAGTGCCTGAATATACATATAGCGAACATAAATATAGCTAAATTCCACTACATGTTATACAAGCAAGTGGTTTGCAAGCTACAAATAAGTTTATAAACTAATATCAAATTATACAACACAGAATAAATAATTTCGATTCGCTTGTAAAATATACGAAAATTATGTCCATCATGTGCGCTTATCACGCAGTATTTTTTCGGAGTTATGTCATGCCCCGCTTCCGTCGAACCCTGGATATCCGGGAAATGACGACCAAATATTGATCACCCCTGACAAATAGGTGCCTGCCTACCTATTTACATACGCACGGGCGTCGCATTAATGTTAATTTTAGCTGAATTTATCTTTGGGAAAGTGAATGTGGTGAAGCCCGATTTTGTATGCACGGATTTGTGACATCATATACTCGTCACGTGCCTGGCCACGGGTTCAGTTTGCTCGTAGTTTAGCCGTTAAAACTATGTATACCTAATAATAAAACAGTTTATTTTTCTCACCACAAATGAAGCTTTACACGTGACTTTAGGGCCTGGGGTTATATTACATAATTTCATCGTTATCGTCATCGGTTACGTTCTGACATGTGATTGGTTGGCTCATCGCTCGGTCGGCAATTTGACGGTTTATCATTGGTCAATATAATCGATAACGATACCGATGAAGTTACGTAATCTAAGGGCAGGTAATAAATAAATATTTTTTTTTTATGATTGACTGGATTCGCGTTTGACCACAGTCTCACCTGATGGAAAGTGACGATTGCTGAAGTATGGAAATATTGTATTTTAGACACATTCTCTAGGCTCAAACTAAGCAAAGCTTGTGCTATGGATACTAGATAACGGATAAAAATAGAATAGAATACATTTATTCGTCGACCATGACACAAGTCACTTAACCTACATTATACACATACAATATGGGTTGGTATAGAGTTAAAAGTAATATCAGGAGACGTGACCCATATCAGGGGCAACGAAATGGTTCAGAGTCAGCATGTGCTGTGGGTAGAAACCCGCATCGCTGTTCATTCTGCCAGAACCAGATAAACATACATACATATTTACATAAACATCCATGACTCGGGAATAAATTTTTGTATTCATCATATAAACAATTACCCATAGCGGAATTCGTACCCGGATCCGTTGTTTTCACAGGCACTACCCATTACACCAATCGATCTGTGCCGGTCAGAAGACTGATTCCTGAAGAGTAAGAACTAGAATTACAGGTCACCAGGCCCCCCAGCCATGGACGTAGTCGAAGTATTAGTAGATCGTTGATAAATATGGTGATCGAGGAGTAATACACGTAAGAAAACAAGGAAATCAGGAAACACGACCTATTTTTGGCCTGACCTGGGCATTTGGGGTCACTGAAAACCAGCGTTGCAGCATGAGCTGAGTGCTAACCCATTTGTGCACACCGCAACACGTGACAGCATTGTCGGGATCTTCTTCACAATTGTATTTCTATTTTAGCTATAATTTACTACTTCTTTGTTTTTGTTCATATAAACTATTCTTATTGTTATTCTTTTTTGGAGTGTAATATTAGTGGGGATGATGATTACCAGGTAAACCTCAAAATCCTTGCCAGGGTGGATGGATACTTGATAATAAGTATTTCTACACAAGCATTGTTGTGTTCCAGTGTCTGACCTTTTTTTTTGACGGGGGAAAACGCATTTACGCGTTCGACCCGCCGCTGAGGGGGGTCAGCGGCGAGGATATGTGGGACTCACCGCTCCAGACGGGAGCGGTCCTACCCACTAAAAACCCTCCTTCGCGCGCACCGAAAACGGCGTGGCCACGGGTACCCCTCGGTAATCGTCCGCAGCCACGCCAGTCCAATGTCAGACCTAGCGACCTAGTTGAATTTGTGTAAGCTCTATCCAGTACACATCAACAGTATTTAAAAGTCAACTACTGGGTATATATTACTACCTTTATCCCAAAAAGGGTGGTCAGAGATAACCCAAACGTACGTTTGGGTGTTCCTTACATTAAAAGTTTAATACTTGAAACAACATCCACAAGAATCAACCGCTTCAAGTCAAGTCAAGAGTCATGAGTTTAACCGCCTTCGTGGCTCAATGTAAACAACATTGGGTTTACGATTCGGAGGTCGCGGGTTCGATCCCCAGCGAATCACTAGTTGGTGGTAGGGCATTTTAAAATGTCCGCCTGGCTAGTTACCATCATCTTATCTAAATCAACCGCCAAGCAGCAATATTAATAGCATTGTTGTGTTCCGGTTGTCAGAGATAAGATAGCCAGTCCCCCAAATGTGTTGGAGTTTCCGGGTCAGTACGCTGCCACCTTCGACCTCATCTTCACTTAACATCAGGTGTGAATGAGATAAAGTACCAATCCGTTGTGCATAAAAAAAAAGTCAGGAGGTAACCCGTCGCTGTTCAAACATGCAGGTCTATAGACATTATTTTGATGGAAAGTAAAAGTATAAGGAGTATACGACACCCACGGGAAGAGATAGGAGAAAGAACACGGCACTTCCACATTGATGATCTTAGATTTTTTAAGAGTTTCGCTTCAATGACGCTGCTGCCAATCACTAGTATATATAATATTGTCATATTGTTACGACACCCCCAAGAAAACAGTTAACCAGCGAAAAAATTGCTGTAGGTAGTATTTGTCTTTGTAAGCAACAACTTTGTATCAATCTGTCAGTGGAAACCTCTAATTGGCTTTCAGTTTCTTAGTTTAAGTTTTACTTTGTACAATAGCTGTTGGTTCTCCCAATAAAATTAAAAAAAAACAATCAACTTTATGAACAAAGTCAACTGCTAGACAAAGGTTTTTACGATTAGACTACTTCCTTTTATATTCGATAACCCCAAGAAGGATGGTATGATGTTTTTCGATTGTATGTATGTATGTAAATTTCTATGTTATCTCCTGTAGTCGGCATGGCCGATTTCGAAGTGCAAGATGACGTTCAAATCGTATTGATCCCGAAAGTGTCATACATTTTAAGGTAAAAAAATTGGGATAAGTCCGCCGTTGTACTCAATTGATGTATCAATGCAAAATTAATGTATTTTTGTACAATAAAGCGTTTACAAACAAACAAACAAACAAAAATCCAACATGCCTTCCGCAAAATGCCTAATAATTTTTTTTTTTTGCACATACACACAGCGCCATCTTGTTCCACACTAAGCAACTATAGGCTAGTATTATGGATACCAGATGGTTGATAAACTACACAAATGCATTTGTTTTTGTAAATAAATACATAAATAAACGAAAAACATCCATAACTCGGGTACACAGGTCTGTATTCATCATACAAACATATCGTCAAATATTAACTAAATAGTTATACTAGTTTAACCTTGATCTCAATTTGAAAGTGGCGAAGATCCGAGGGCGCATTCGCCAAAAACCGCCAAAGTTTACGAAGGTTTAGGATTAATTAAGCTCTTAAAAGAATTGTATTACTGCGGAGGTACTTGGGTGCATACCAATATCTTTGGTAGAACTGACGAGGGTTGGAAACGAAGTTCACGAATGGCCATCGCGAACCGATGACGCAGCATTCAGTCCCGGACTAGATAGGCAGACAACCTGAAGTAGCTAATTGGCAGCCGCTGTTTTCAAGTGATTTGGTACTATTCCAAATGGTAAACCTTGGAAGAGGCCTTGTACAGCTGTGGACATAAGGCAGAATAAAATGAATACCTATTATATGTTATAAGATCCTACTCATAGGCATGTGCTCCCGTAACCAATTAAGTCAAACTGGGTTACAGTGGAATTACATGTATTTTAAAGTAAATACCTTCTAATGAGCTGTATTTTATATTTATATTTATTTTATATTTGTATAAGAGAGTCTCACTGACCGACCCCCTAGCGTTGCGAAGAGACGTCGCGTCCCTCTGCATCCTCTATCGCATATTTCATGGGGAGTGTTCTGAAGAGCTAATACTCGCTGCTCAATTAACCGTTACACTTCTCGCCGAAAATTAAAACTCCATCCACATCACCTGGATGAGTGGAAGTCTACCACTATACGTTTCTCAAGAAACTTTTTACCACGTACGACCACCCTGTGGAACGGACTTCCGGAAGCGGTATTCCCGAACGAGTACGACATTGGAACCTTCAAGAAACGAGCCTACACCTTCCTCAAAGGCCGGCAACGCATCTGTGACCCTTTTGGTGTTGCGGGTACTATCTTAATTTTGTTGCCGACTGTGCCATTTTCATTTGTAAGCATCAATATCATTATTGATTTACATTTGATATTGTAAATTTCTGAAAATTTCAAGTGGCACTAATTTAGTTCGTGCTTATATTTTTTTAAATAACTTCTTATTATAGACACCGACAATCCCGACTCCACACTCCCATTGTAACTCCTATAAATTAAAAGCGACAGTGGTAGTCGACATGGCGTTTACTGAAAGTACGTGACTCTATTGCTACTTTGGAAGCGTTAGTTGGAAAATGAAGTCTCTCACTTCCCCCCTTCGCAAATGGGACTGTAGCTAATGAAATGCACACCAACAATATAGGCACCAACAGCAACAACAATTTAGTGTAAGTATATTTTATGGTATAACCATGTCGTGGGTAAGTAGTATCGAAACTTAATAGACTAATGACAGGCGTTCGCTGATGGTAATCTAAATATATATAACTCAAAGGTGACTGACATAGTGATCTATCAACGCCCAGCCCAAACCACTGGACGGATCGGGCTGAAATTTGGCATGCAGGTAGATGTTATGACGTAGGCATCCGCTAAGAAAGGATTTTGATAAATTCTACCCCCAAGCGGATAAAATAGGGGATGAAAGTTTGTTGTTTTTATTTTGGTAAAATCTTCCACGCGGACGAAGTTGCGGGAGGAAAGCTAGTTAATTATAAATAACAAACCGTCCGGATCTTCGGAACCATAAAATATTTTATGTCTTTAAGGCGCCAGAATTCCAGGGCGGCGCCAGATTTCAGTGTGGACAAAAGAATTTATTCCAATCCAGCATAAAGCTGTTCGACCTGGATATTCCGAGCTTTAAAGAAAGAGATGCTTGCCTGACAAGAACGATATTTTGTGAAGATCGAATGATTTTAAATACAATGATAATGTTTAAGTACTTACCTATACATATAGGGTGAATTTCAATTAGTGTAATTCCCCAAGGAATTATCTGATCAAATCATCAAACCATTCTGAAACCACCTTTAGTACGGAAGTCCAACATTTTCGGTTGGTGACTCCATTCCTGATTACGAACAACTTTCCACTAGGAAACATTGTCGAATTCAGCCGAAAATGTGGTTTCAGAATAGTTTACTTTGTATGGGTAATTCAAAATATTTTAATCGAACTCGGCTATGGTTCCTAGTGGATAGGTGTTCTTAATAAGGAGTGAAGTCACCAGTAAACAAGAATAAAACGAATTAAATTTCATTCTTTATAGTTTTACTTTTGCGAGACTAACTTTTTTCTAACTCATTCTGTTTATTTTGATTATTAGATGCTATAGGTACAGTGTGTCAAGTTAAATACTTTTAAAATTTAAACCACGTATTCATAATATAGTTACTTGAGTACATTTTATTAAACACAGAAATAGTAAAAAAGGGGTGAACACTGAACATAGACCGATTGGAAGCAGCCTGCATCCAGCGACTTCCGGCGATCTTCAAATATGATGGGGTGTCCGGGTTAGTACGCTTATACAAAGTACTCTGTGGTACGCTTCCACCTTCGGCCTCACCTTCACTTAACATCAGGTGTGATTGAGGTCAAATGCTAACCCGTTGTGCATAAAAAAAAAGGACGAATGAGAAAGTACTAATTAGAAATTAAACAAAACTTAGTAGTAACAGCGATTTCTGTTAGTACAAAACTTTACACGTTATACGAGAAGTAACTACGTTTTAATGCATAAAAAATACAAAGTAAAAAATAAACTATTAACAAAACTCTTTTCACGTTACGTGGGAAGTACATCTCGTACCTTTTATTGCATAAACAATACAAATTTCTAAGTTTAATGAAATGTATTCAAGTAACAAGTAAGTGGTTTAAGGCTTAACTATACAATACAGTACTTACATTTACGCCCTGTATATCCAAGTTATTATATTTTAATAGGTATAAAGTTATAACTATACGGAAGAATTCATTTTGGGCATAGTTTGTGAATACAAGAGGATGAGCAAAGAGGGGTTTACGTCTAAAGTGTTAATAAAAGCAATTCCGGTTAGGTTAGGTTATAAGTTAAGTAATAAGGTTTCCCATATAATATTCCATTTCGTATGAACCTCTAGCGAGCAATCAATAGCGATTTTTGTAGGGATTTGCTCGAACCTTCCCATGCGCCATTCAGTAGTCAGATACCACATGACATTTTTATTTATTTTATTTTAATTATTCGGGATAACAACAACTTATCATATTCGAGAGATTACAATGGATCTGATTTCTTGTACTAGTCATTAACAGCTATCCACAACTTAATTAATTTGAGAGCATAATACATGTTATTTATATGTATACAGTTCAGTTGAGTTCAGTACCTCGACAGCACATTATGTGATAGGATTATTGCAAAACAAAACACTAAAACGTATCCAACCAACTAATACCAAGGATGGTAATTATGCATTTTGAGACACAAACTATATTAAAGTAACCGGTACTTAGGTCTTCGCGCACATGCTGATGTGCTTGCGATCACAACTACAGTGAGGCAAGCAGTGTAGTGAATGATAATTTGCATACTCATCTAGAGATTATATTCTAATCCATGATGACTAAATTCACTAAATAAACACAAGCATGCATAAACTACATATAATTCTCATATATGCACCTGATATCTCCCAAAGTTTAGAGAAATACTCCCCAAGTTTGCGGTCTCCCTGTAGTCTAAAACATTCCCGACATTTGCATATATGCCGGATCACGTCACTGCGTCTTCGGCCAGACGGACGCCCGCCTCAATTCGAATCCACAGTATATTAGTAAGCAAACAGTACTCAAACTATGTAGCATTTTTATCTTGTTTTGGGCTGATGAAGTTCTGTTTGTTCCATCCGAGCGATGAGAAAGACCTATATAACGGGAAACAATAGAATACCAATTCTCGCCCGCTTCACTTAGAGCACACTTTACTTTTGCTTTATTTGCATACAATTCAAAGTGTTAAATATTCTTTTACAATACTCTATTAATCTCGTGAGATATCTTGTAGATATATCTACTCTACAGTTTAAACAATACTTCAGATATCGTCGGATCTTTTTGAAGCGAATCCTGTAATTATAATAATTACAAAAACGTCAAATAACTATAGCCATTTCAAGGACATTAATTTTATTAGTAAGTTAGCTTTCTCTGACTGGTGATATCCTTTTCCAAGACAGGGGCAGTAAGAACAATGCATATGGACATACTGATGATGGAATAAGATCATATCATTGATCATCATTGACGACCTGTTTGGTTTAGTGGTTAGCAACTGATCACTATACCAAAGGTTGCGGGTTCGAATCCCGCTAGGGGCATATGTTTGTGTGATGAATACGGACATGTGTACCCGAGTTATGGATGTTTTCAGTTATAATAAGTATTAATTTACAAAAAGAAATGTATTTATGTAGTATATCAACCATGTGGTATCCACAACACAAGCCTATATAGTTGCTTACTGTGGAACTTGATGGCGCTGTGTGTATGTCTAAGGATATTTATTTATTATTATATCAGCCACAGGACGTCCTAGATCATAGGTCTGTCACCACATAGATTGCCACAGCGACCGATTGGAAGCAGCCTGCACCCAGCGACATCCGGCGACCTTCATCAGATTCGTTACTTCCAAATCAGTGCCAATAATTTGCTCTTCAATAAGTAATAATACACATTCTTCAAAATAAAAGTTTGAATTATCTGAAGTTGTATTACTGGTTACTTACTTACCATAAGAATAAGTGCTGTGATTATACGGTGGTTACACTGCAGTAGTAATTATTAACGTGCTGGATTATAGAGCACATAGCTGCAAACAGTGCAAAATATTCACAAATGTTGTTTAGGTACCTATCCATGACTATATGTTTAGGTAAATGACAAGTGCTTAGAACACATGGCCGTGACCAGGATTAATTCGGGGGAAGGGATTAAGTCAGTATGGATATCGATTAAAGAGACATATTACCTCATATTTAGATTAAAATATTTATCTTGGACAGTCAACCCCAGTAGCAACAAACCCTTTAAATAGCGTGAAATCACCTAATAGTTACATTGCCGTGATTTATGCAATAATTAAACACGAATAATTTTCAATGGATAGTGAACTTTGGCCGTGACATTTCTATCGTAATAATAGTGTGAACGAGACATAATAATGATATTTATAACAAACACGTAAGGTTCTCTTTTGCAGATATTTTGTCTAGGGGTGTATATCGTCATCATTGTATCAGCCACAAGACGTCCACTGCTGAACAGGCCTCCTTCCATATAGATTTTCAGAGCGACAGGTTGGAAGCGACTTGCATAAAGCTTCCCGGAATCCTGACAAGAGATTAAAAATCCTGTCACATGTCAAATCCTAACGTCTAGTATCACTACTCGCTCATAAACTTAAAATATAGTCATCAGTTTCTGGGAAATTCATATTAGATGAAATCACAAGGTAAGTGTTAAAGACAGGTTCGTCTGTCATTAAAAACATATTGGAAATACTTTTCTGAGCAGTCTCCATGCAAAATTTTAAATTTTTTCCTTTTCCATGTTGGCCCCATAACAACATATCTGTGCTCTAAGACGAACATCTAGGTATACGTGATACACTGAATCACTATTGGTTCCAAGAAAAAGTAAAAAACTATAAGTAAATTATAGATGGCGCCACTGTTGAAAGTACGGCTAGCTTACAGTATACATTAATTATATTTTTTTGTTGTATCACAAATGAACACTGGCCTAATGTAAAAAAATAATACCCGCAGCTTCACCCGCTTGGAATTCGTTTGTATGTGTAATTTGTAGGGAACTGCTCACTTTATTGGGACAATGGCATATTCTACCTGTATATACAGGTTAATTTTTTAAATGGGCCTGTATGGCCAAATCCTAAACTATGAGGAATAGCGAAAAGTACTCAGGAGCCTCGGGCCCGAATTTGATGAAAGCTAAAACTGCATCATTGGATTTTTCAAAAATTAATATTCCTAGCCAGGAATCCGAACCCTTGATTTTGAAAAAAATATACAAACACGACGAAACACGCAAATACAGTTGAAACTGCTTCCATCTTTGTGCACAAATAATATAAAATTCTATTATAATACATATTCATTTATTGATTTAATTTAAAAACAGTAAAATAAATTACAACAAGCTTTAACTTAACAACTGTAGAAATGTAAATATTTGTTCTTATATTCAGATTAAATAAAAATACAAAATATTAACAAAATCACAACTTAGGTAATCCCAAATACTTTCGTCCTTTATGAGGATTTAAGTGATAAATAATGGATATATGACGAGTGAATTTCCGCACAAAATAAAAAGAACCAATATAAAACAATATTATGATAAAACTAGTTCAGTTATATCAATCACATTTTAGCCAAAATAACATCATTATATCTAGCATCAAATATTTTTATGCGGCCGGCCATATTTGGAGTATTTTGAAGGATCGAAAGACGTTGTGAATCTTATTCGAATCGTATACAAATGAAGTGTTACAAGTTGCTCTTATAAAAATATATATGGAAAATTATGCAACTACTTTAAAAAATATGTGTTCTATCACGTTTCAACCTCCGTAAAATAAAAAAATATATCGTTCGTATAGGTTTTACAAAGCCTTTCAAACCTACAAAAATGATACGACACTTGTAAGACGAAATAATAATAGTAATTTAACCTATGACGACATGCAACGAATACTTTTGCGATTCATTTTAACAAAAACCAATTTGCATACATAATTTTGCCACGAATAACTCGTGTTATTCATGAAAATGACACGTAACACCTTAAACAAATTCAAATAGTGCTGTTCTCTAAGTTCATATAACTATTATAAGGTCCTAATTTATTTTTCCTGATCACGTTAACACGTGATTGCGTAGGTCTAATGTATTTTAAATAATTTTGATAATAAAAATTAGTAAAACACCGGACCTTCCGGCGAAAAATACCGCTGCAGCACAGGCAGAAAGGCACTGCCTATACCCTAGCAAATTGTCCTCCATTTTTTTTTTTGCACAACCTGTTAGCACTTGACCTCAATCACACCTGATGCTAAGTGAAGATGAGGCCGAAGGTGGTAGCGTACTGACCTGGAAACCCAATCTTATTTAGGGAACTGGCTATCTTATCTCTGACAACTGGAACACAACAAAGCTATTAACATTGCTGTTTGGCGGCAGATTTAGATAAGATGGTGGTAGCTAGCCAGGTGGGCATTTAAACTGCCACCAACCAAACCGAGTACTAAATTATACCCCGCTGGGGATCGAACCCGCGACCTCCGAATCGTAAGCCCAATGTTGTTTACATTGAGCCACGGAGGTGGTTAAGTATCACAAGATGAACAAGTTATCAATCTGTACTATCAATGTATCAACATTCAATACTTGCTCAGACTTTTGCAGTGGCTGTAAGCTTTCCTCGAAGTGCTTTGTCAAGACAGCTGATTCATATTGATGTTAACAGAAATGTTCTACAGCGAAGATTGCGACAATTATTATTATTTTGTAGTTGTATTTATTCTCATTTAATAGCAAAGTTTCTCATTCTGCCCACGCTGTGACAAAACGCTGTGTACACAACTGCGCTGCAGCACTCAAAATTATAAGCTGTCCGGCTTTATTTATTAATTTTATAAACAAAATTGCTATTTGTAAAACTTGGACCCACACATTAACGTGTTCATTGGACCAGGACTAATAAGCATACATGTATAGATACAAAAATAAGTAATAACAATCACACATTTGTTCAAATTTACTAACACTGACGCTATCACAGACGACCTAACAACTGTAAGTTGCGACTGAGCATTTCTTAAATAAAACGTGTCGGAACAAAGGAAATAGAGCAGATTTCAAATTACCTTCATATAGACAATGGTTGCCGACGCGTAAGGCCAGCCAGGTGAACCCGGGACTTAAAAGCCTGAGACAATAGTACTTTTGTAGACCGAATAAAAGGGTTCAATACGCGGCCGACCCTGAAGTCTCTGACCATTACACCAACTGTAATAGAAGTAGTGTTGGAAGTTTGAAGGATATCAACTTGTGTGACTGAATCGGTCCCCGAAAAGACATCTGAATTACTGTCAAATTAAGCCAGCATGACAGCGGTTGGCTTCCTTTGGAGTCGGCGGTGAAATATAGTATAGGACTTTTCTACCGGACTAGTAAACTATGACAAACGATTTGTCTACACAACAGTATTAATCATGTTTGGGAATTATATTTAAAAGAGCATGTAGCTTGCTAAGGTGCATGGGATACGCTTCATCTTTTGGTCTGCTATTATCTGTGGATAATAGTTTGAATTAGGCGCAAATTTCGAAAGGTGAACCATGGATTTTGTTTCAAATCAAGTATTAAACTTCTAAAATTTAGAACACCTAAACGCTCGTGATTGAGATATCTTTGACCACCCCATTTGGAATAAAGGTTGTGACGATATGTATATTTGTTCGAAACAATTTTAAAGATTTGGATGGCCGTAATGCTAGTCCACAGCCAATAGAAGGCAAGGTAATAAGGACCTGGCAATTAACAAATAAGAAATAATGCAAAATCTACCTTATTATTGCTAATGCCACCATTTTTGTTCCGACACCTTTTTGTATACAACAATTTAATCTACTTTTAACAGTATTATTACAGTTAAGTATCCGCAATAAAAAAAATATCCCTTGTTGTAAATAGTAAGGGGTAAGAACCACATGTAAGCCATAGACTGATCTCAAGCTAATGGGCTTATAGCATGAGTTCCCCATTGTAGACATAGTATGAAGGAAGACGTTAACAGTATATGGTAGAGTAACTATTCATAATAATTACTTTACGGTTTCCATTTCTAAATTTGAACATTAATATAGTCCGCATACTTTATTAGCTGGCACCGCTTTATCTGAAATAGAAAAATATAATTAATTTTAACGAAGTTCCAACAACGAGAAGGAATTGAGAATTCGACTACATTTTTAGTTACGCGTATTCTCGCGACGATTGTGAAGTGATTGCAATAATTCTTTTGTTCGAAAGGGTATAACCTTCAGGGTGGTCCCATTATGTTTTTGGTGAAGATCTGATGATGAACTCCGGACAATAAATGCAAAGTAGAACTGCAATATAAAATAAAAGCATGGGCTTCGTTGAGCAGGGTCCTTTGCCGGGACGAATGACGGCCTATTTATTTGGATATTGAATATATTATTAAAGACTTTATAAGCTCATATCTCGCAAAGTGTTTGTTATTTCTGAAGGTGTCTGCGAGTGCTCTTTAACACTCATGCGTGACTCTTATACTAAAATAGTTAGATGGAGTTTTTTTTTGTTATGCACAACGGGTTGGTACTTGACCTCAATCACACCTGATGTTAAGTGAAGATGAGGTCGAAGGTTTCATGAAAACTCCACGTTTAATTATTCGTATGTTCAACTGTAACATTATTTATTTTTTATGTCAAAATCAAGATCAAACCTACTTAGGTTTGATCTTGATTAAACTTGAACTTTGGAGACTAAAACTACTTAGTTTTAGTCTCCAAAGTTCAAGTTTAAACTCGTATTCAGAACTTCACCGATCGATTTCTTAGTGCATTTATGCAAAATTGTTTTTTTTTTACATCAAATTTAGAATACATTTGTAAAATTTTCTTATTTATGTTTCCATGACAAGGTTTAGTTGAAAATCATCGCCTCATGTCTATGTTCGAATATTTCCGACTCTGCTCCGGCAGGTGAAGGAAGACGGTGGCACAGATTAGCCAATGGTCAGAGCATTTTACAAAACTCGCGGACGATTGATTTGGACCCGTCGGGAAAGGTTAAATTGAAAAGTTACTTAATCATTTTCATTTTTTAGGAATAGCAGCTCAAAAAAATTATACTTGTGTTAATGAGGACTTCTACTAAATTAAAGTTACTTCATAATTTTACTAAATAACTATTTAGCAATACAGATAAGACATGCCAGTGAGAAACTTCATTAAAATCGGTGTAAAGATGGTGGAGTTTATAACTGGATAACATACGTACGGACGGACAGACGGTTCACGAGACAGACAGCAGATGCGGTCATTTTTGCCATTTGGCTATGGAGCCCGGCGCTATGTGGTTTCAGCGCGTAAAAACCTACACCTCTTACCGTGGATGTCATAAGACGCGACTATAGGCGCTTTCCACCAAAAAACATTTTACAGACTTGCACGTTTTAACGACGATGTGCTTACTCGTCACGTGTTTTTCTGTATATTTCGAATGGTTAAAAAAATTTACTCTTGGAACATCCAAACACTTACGTTCGAGATATCTCTGACCACCACATTTGGGATAAAAGTATGGAACCCAAAAAGATAATGAATAATCTTACCTATCATCTTAGGGTACGGCAAATTCAACGTCTCCATGATATTGATAAACTCTTTTAAAGGCTTAGTCAATCTGGGGTTATATTTCTTCTCCTCCCACACGGTCGTCGCAGTCTGACCTCTGTAGTCGTGCGCTGGGTAAAGTGTATAGTGGTCGGGTAATGTGAAGATACGTTTGTGTACGGAATCGTAAAGGGTCATTGACGAGCCTTCTTGGAAGTCTGTGCGGCCGCAGCCTCTGATTAGCAGTGTATCGCCTGTGAACGCCATACTCTAGAAATAATAAAAAAAGGCATTTAACGACATGAAAACAAAACAATAATTTTATTGGCATGAATTTAATATCTAATAAAAAATATAAATGCTGCTAATTCAGAACAAGAGATCTACAAATATGAAGTTCAAACTTCAAGCATTTATTTCAATGTAAGATACATTATATCATTTGTTGAATGTCAATTTAAAATCTACGGGAAATAAAAGGGCTTATTACATTTATCTGTCAGTCAGTATGTCCAAGATACTACCGCTTCGGAAAGGGAAATCATCTGTGTTAAAAGAAGCGGCGCAAGCCATGGAAACACTCGTAAAATGTGCCACTACAGCGGTAACCCATCCACGTGTGCTTCACTACGCCTCGATTTATGTATGTCCGTGTGGTTTCAGCACAAAAAAAGAATAAAACCCACCCATCTCTTCCCGTGGGTGTCATAAATGACGACTTAATGACTTTCCACGAAAGAACAGGCCCTCTCCCTAATGTAAGATAATATTGCCATGCCTCAACGGGGCGTCACAAATATTTATTTAAGACCTAGTTTTACTCGTAAGCATGTACTTGAACGCTTTACTTTGGGACATCTCTGACCACCCCATTTGGGATAAAGGTCGTGACTTTATGTATGTATGTAATAAACAAAATATAATAGGTATCCCAAGCATAAATACGAGTATTCTGTTGAGATAAGTGATACAATAATATTGCTATTGTGGCAGCTGTTTGGCGTTATCAGCAATAGAGAATGTTATCATGAAAGCCAATTGATCCATTATCATAGAAACAATGGTTATTTTTGTATTAAAACATACTTTAATATTATTTTAAGAGTTTTCCTCAATACGAGAACGTTTAATTGTAAATTATAGCACTATTCAGATTTAAGTTTTGTTTTCTATTTATTATATTCTTTATTTCATCAAAATATTACATACAGAGTACAAACGATAGGTCATGTACAAAGGTGGACTTATCTCTTTAAGAGATCTATTCCAGTCAACCTGAGCATTGATATTGCTTTATGTTGTAGATACCTTACTTACCAACAAACTCCTCATTTTAAAATATCTGAATGTCGAAGAAGAGGATGATGGAGAGTCGTAAAAATGAGACACTAAAACCTAAATGGAAATTATAGTAACATACTTTTACATTCAAAAATATACAGAGGTATATTAGTTATATTCATGCATTATTATAAGAAAGGCTCAAAAACCAGTCAGTAATAAGAAAGCTTCAGGTCACACAACGAGCTAAGGAGTTGGCGATCCTTGGTGTTTCAGTACAAGATCGACTCAAAAATTAAGAAATCCGTAGAAGAATGAATGCCACCGACATAGCTCAGCGGATTAGTAAGTTGACCTGGCAGTGGGCAGGGCACATAATGAGTAGGGCTGGAGACCATTTTTTTAAATTTATTCATTTACAAAGAATCAACAGAATTATTGCAGAAATTATATTATAGTAAACTAATTCCAAACTTATGCCGATTAGTGATTCTTATTATGTTACTGACATTTTGACGTAACGTTTTAATTAATATTAAAAAGTTTTAATTAATAATATTAATAATGAATATATTTGTACTTTTACATTATTATTATACAGGTATCAATAAAACAATCCTTATACGAGTCGTTATGTCAGTGAGTCTAAATTGCATAGTATTAAAAGTGAAACTAAAGAAATTAAGTAATTTTAAGCCAAATAAAAATGTCAAAACTGTAGATCTATGTAACAATTAACTAATAAAAATAATGATGAAAAAAAATAAGTTGTCGTATGTGTACAAATTATTCTGAATAAATACAGAGTATAAATTCTGGAGTGGAGACCACGCATCGGCAAGCGCAGGGAGGGATATCCACCCACAAGGCCGGCGGATCATCTAATAAAGGTAACGGGAAGGTAAGGATGATATGATGATGACTATTAGATATAATAATAAAGAAGTACTTAAAATATGTTTTATTGTATCGAACCATGGAAGAACTAACATAGGCTCTATCATAATAGAGCATACTTCGACGTCACAGATATGTCATTATTTATCTATTGAGACGAAAAGGAGGCTCCAGTCACAATTTGATAAAGGAAAACCTTTAAAGTCAAGAGCGATCCCATTCTAATTAAAAAAAAAAAAAAAACAGATAATTTAAAATTGAACCGTTTTATATTACTTAGAGACCTTACAGCTTCATTTACAATATTAATTTACACAATATTTGTGGCTAAAACCCATGAGCTTCTAATTTACCTATTTAAAAAGTAGATAAGTAAAAATGTTAATATAAATATTCTATACTACATACTTACATACATAATATCAAGCCTGTTTCCCGTAGGGGTAGGCAGAGATCACAGACTTCCACTTGCTACGATCCTGACACACCTCTTCTGCTTTCACTCTCATAAGGTTGTTCATTCATGCTCGTCGGTTTAGGGTAATCTTGACTTGGCCTTTCTTTAAGACGTCCCCTATTTGATAATGGAACGTTCGTCGTGGTCTTCCCCACCAACACTACCATCCACATTCGCTTCGTATATCTCTTTCGTAAGTCTTCTTTCATTCATCCTCTCCACATGTCCAAACCATCTCAGCATACCTTTTTCAATCTTTATCACTACGTCTTCATTCACACTGCTTAACTCCCTAATTACACTATTCCTGATTCTATATTTCAAAGTCACCCCGTTCATACTTTATTCTATAGGGTGAATATATACACCTGACTGTGACATATGGGGTAAAGTCCAAGGTCTGTAACATATTTTGGTGGAATGTGTCCTTTACATGTCTAAAAGGTATTTATTTGCAATGAAATTAGGATTAAATATTCTAAATGTTGGAATGTACCATGACATACTATCCAAGCCAACCTCAGCCTCAGCTAAGTTAACGTTCCACGTATTTGTAAGTAAATTTAATGAAGTAATAGGATACGATGGGATTGACATAGTCAATAAATGACAAAAATCCGAAAAAAAAGATTCCAATTTGAGTGAGTGTAAGTAAGTATAAGTAGTTAAAAACTGGGTAAGTAAAACAGGGAGAATAAATTTATCTTAAACATTATCACACTACAATCAAAGTAACTTCTTCCTGCTTTCCTTTAATCTTTAACCGCCTCCGTGGCTCAATGTAAACAACGTTGGGTTTACGATTCGGAGGTCGCGGGTTCGATCCCCAGCGGAGTACATATTTAAGTACTCGGTTTGGTTGGTGGTAGGGCATTTTAAATGTCCGCCTGGCTAGCTACCACCATCATATCTAAATCTGCCGCCAAGCAGCAATGTTAATAGCATTGTTGTGTTCCGGTTGTCAGAGATAAGATAGCCAGTCCCCCAAATGTGTTGGGGTTTCCGGGTCAGTACGCTTCCACCTTCGACCTCATCTTCACTTAACATCAGTTGTGATTGAGCTTAAGTACCAACCCGTTGTGCATAAAAAAAAGTCCCTTTATGCCTCCCATACTGCGAGCAAACAGATCGAACCGACTTTCGCCATATCATATCATTTATTGCCTCATGATGTCAAAATATAAATAAGATTAGAAGATCCTTGTGTTGCGAAGGATAGTTATTTTTCCTATACTGTATATGACTGGACGGGACGCTTTAGTTTGGAATATCTCTGACCACCCCATTTGGGTTAAAGGTCTTGACTTTAAGTATTATGTATGTACATACTTGCTCGTGACAAATGTATGTCAGGCACCCGTTAGTGTGGCCGGGGGTAGCGGTAGCTATGAGATTATGCTGCCCGAAGGTGACATTATCTCCATCGTTGAGGTGTACGTCCGCTTTCGCCCCCGAAGCCTTGCCGATCACACTCTTGGAGCCTGGGAGGAGGGACTTCAGTTTCCCTGAACCAGTTATGTGATCAGCATGCATGTGTGTGTTCACTGGAAACGTGGAATCATTAATATTATTATGGTTTAATGGATATACCTATTATCTAAGTTATATATGTGGTATGCAGAGGACTAAATTAGCCATTTAATGGAATGCCTAGACGAATAAGTTATGTATGGCGTACATTTCTGCTTTTACAGAAAACTGTACTGATTATAGTGGCTTATTGCATTAATCTCTCACTGAGTATGTCCAAGCTCCTACCGCTTCAGAAAGGGAAATCATCTGTGGTAAAAGAAGCGGCGCAAGAAACCCACAGGATCATTATTGTCTTTTTTTTTAAATCAAAAAGTATTCAACTTAAACAATTTTATAATTTTTGGGAGCTGGCCGAGGTTCGAGCGAACATCAATCGTGTTTGTCATTCAGATGGTCACAAATTTAGTAATAACCTTTTTGTTAATGTTGCTTTGCAGGATTTATAAAACTTTTCTCAGTTAGATTAATGATATTCTCAGGTATAAGGTTATAAAAGCGTATACTGAGTCGCATAAATGATGTGTTAACTTTGCTTAGTCTGAACACAGAAGTAGTGCGTGGGGTTTCCTATAATACAGCAAATGTCCACCATACGTAAGTTCCGCTTAAGCATCCAATGGCTAATTTGAGCACCTGCCAAAGACATATATGCAAATATAACAAAGAGGTAAAATTGTTTATTTGTATGACGTAATCTCTGAAACTACTGATCAGTATATGAAAATTCTATCACTTATAGAAAGCTACACTATTCTCGAGTGATATAGGTGATGTTTAAACTGTGATAAGCTCCACACAATATCAGCGCTTGAGCATTGCACTTCCTGCTGAAGCACGAGTTGAGTGAACGCCTTTTGAGATGTCATTTCACTTTTTATTTTATATATCTTATTTTCAATCAATAACTTGTAAGATTATCTCAATAAAGGTATTCCATTCTATAAAATTTATACCATACATAGATATTTATATTTCATCATCATCATCTTGCCTTAATCCCAATTTATTTGGGGTTGACGTAGTACGTCTTTTTCATCCATTCTTCTCCTCTGTCAACCGTTACCTCTTCATTCATTCCCTTTACGTTCATATCATTCCTCACACATTTCATTCATCTCTTCGCGGTCTTTCTCTCCATCCACGGATATTCTCATAGATCACTCGCTTAGTATAACATGCACATGCATAACATCAAAACATGTCCATATTTATTTCGAAATCGCCAATGTACGAAGTCGCGGGCAAATAGCTCGTAGACATCCAAACAGTCAAGATCACACTTTGTTCTCCTTATACAACTTGTCCAAGTATATTTTAAAACTGTTAGCAGAAGGGGCACAAACAACATACTAGATTTACTAGAACAACAACATACAACACAAACAACAACCAAAAACTAGATTTGCACGTTTTAACGGCGATGGGCTCACCCTCGGTCACGTGTGCATTTCGGTATATTTCGAAAGGTGAATCGTGGATGAGGTTTCAAGCATTAAACTTTAATGTTTGGAACACCCAAACTTTTGGGATATCTCTGACCATCCCATTTGGGATAAAGGTTGTGACTTTATGTATGTTCATTGCCATTTTCTCAGGCATTGGTCGAGTGTATATCGGATGGTGTATTACTTTTGCTCGAATTTGACAGTTTGTTATGAATAGCATTCAGTTCACCATTGAAATTAAGCAATAACGGAATAATTATTTCCTCTTTATTCCGAAAGAAATATTTTGAAAATGTAAAACACATAATCACTAGCAAAACTCTTGTATTTTAATACGGAATTAATACTAACTGTAGTGCGAACGGCGTCATATCTAAACCTGTATCTAAAAATATTTAGTGGGCATATTATCTAAAACACACAGAACATAACAAAGCTATTGCAGTTTTGTGCGAAGCACTTGACCTCAATTACACTTAACGTCATGATGAGGGCTTATTATCCAAAACAGCGGCACGGAGTTTTTTTTTTCATGAGGACATAAATAACATTACAAATAGGTATTTATTTCAAATTTCGCATCAGTCCTTTCTTGTTAACTTCGCTAATCGAAAACCAACAGCGAATGCGAATGCGCCACCATTACTTCTATGTAAAACAAAGCAAGTATCCGTAAATTCAACTCACTCGAATATATCAGCTTGAAGCCAAGCTGCTGTATCAGCGCAGCATCCCTCTCCGCGTGTTCAAGCACAGGGTCTATCAGCACAGCCTCCTTAGAATGCATGTCACCCAGTAAATAGGTGTAAGTACTGCTTACTGTGTCGAACAACTGGAATACAAAACAATATTTATAGACTAGCATAGTAAATTATACCCGGATGATATATGGAGCGACCCCGATCCGATGTGCTCACCCCTATCACGTATATTTTGAATGGTGGATGTTTTCTGACCACCCCATTTGAGATAAAGCCATCACATTATGTTAGTTATATAATAAATAGAGCGTCGGTGGCTCAGCGGTTTAGACACGGTCTCCCAATTTGGGAGGTCCGGCTTTGATTCCCAGGCAGGCCATGTACCAATGAGTTTTTGAATATAATTTAATTACCTATGTGCATTTTTATTTAAGGAAAACAATTCAAGGGCGAAAAATTCAGGCACAGATTAATAATGAGTTGAGCCTTCAAACCCTTCACTCTATGGTCTGAGACAACAACAATGTCTTACGCTTCGGTCTAACAACGTGGTTGTTGAGGACTTTGTGGTACGACGACCGATTACTTTTATCTCCGTTTCCAATTTCACTGCGTTCATTGATTATTTTCGCATTTATGCAAGTATGTGTGTGTCGCTAAATGGGTCAAATAAACGATTGTTATTCTTACTTAACTAAAATAAATTGAATAGAAACTCTCGAGAAAACAAGCGATTACATCATCCAACTCTGTTAAAACTAAATATCTTCGAAACGGCATTAAAAACCGGCCAAGTGCGTGCCGGGTCACGCGAAATGTAGGGTTCGGTACTTGCTCTCACCATATGCGGATTTAGAAGTGAGCCTTTTGTTGTTTAATAAATAATTTTCAAGGGAAGTATCTAACTAATATTATAAATCTAACTAATATAACTAATATTATAAATGTGAAAGTTTGGATGTTTGTTGCTCAATCACGGCGAAACAGATAAACGGATTTGGATGAAATTTCGTTTATAGGTAGAACATAACATGGATTAAAACATAGGATACTTTTATCCCGATAAAGTCAGTAGTTCCCGCGGGATAAACAAATTAAACATAATATCCGCGTTAAAGTTCTTCCACGCAGGCGAAGCCGCGGACGGAAAGCTAGTATTTCATAAGTTTTTCGACTATTACTCATTAACTTGTAAAACCAACTTATCTGTGACAGTTTTCCTTTTAATTTTATTATACCTATATACTAGGTACTGCTGAGAATTTTTTCAGTTATCATTTTACCACTTTGTCAGCGTGCCGATGCCAAATTGCAGTTTTCTAGTACTAGGAGCCCGAGCTCAACCTCGGACAGACAGACAGACGGACATGGCTAAAGTATAAGGGTTCCTTGTTGACTACGGAACCCTAAAAACGCACTCAAATCAGACCACTCATTACTGAGATACGTCAGGGCAAAGATTGGACACACACACGACTTGGTCAAACACATAACACCCCTCGTTTTCGTCGGGGTTTATCAAATTTTAGACTAGTACTATCGCATCTATTATTCCAGGCAGAAAGCGACAGCAATATTTTCAAACTGGCTTTAGTATAGTTTACAGAAATCGCATTAGAATTAACACAATTGTCTCTATTTTCATTATTATAACATTTACCTGTCTGAAAAAGAAATTTGAACCGTTTTCCATGGCTGTAGAGAGCACTCTCACTTGTATCCCGGTTCTGGTCACGGCGCACACTGTGTCGCCTAGCCGCCAACTCCGCACTGTCAGTTTGTACAGCATCCTGTTCATTATAAATTATCTTATTACACCACTTTACAATTATATTACCAGTTTTTGCTCAGGCAGTGATTACAGAGCAAATAGAGACGATGTGTGGCCGTACGGTGCTAATATAGTATCGTCATAGTGACGGATAAATGTTATTACCTACGTGTAGGTGTATTTATTACAAACAGCAGATGCATTGTTCCGTGGTGTTTTATTTATGTTTGTTTGTACCTACATATTCAGTATGTTTCAGTGGGATGTCATGCTATAGGTAGATCTTTATTATTAAATAACTATTACACCTACATAGGAACACGAACTTCAGCGTGCGACTCCGTTTATCGTCCCATAATAACAATAATGAATATTTAATATCAAGTAACATATTTGTCGGTGTCTCAGTGGTTAAGACGCGGTCTCCCAATTTGAGAGGTCCGGGTTCGATACCCAGGCGGGACATGTACCAATGAGTTTTTAAATTTTATATAATTACTTATGTACATTTATCCGACTGCTCTTAGACTGTGAAGAAAAACATAGTGAGGAATCTGCATGCCTGAGTCATAAAAATTCAAAGGCATGTGAAATCCCCAACCCGCATTGTGCCAGCGTGATGGACTATGGCCCATACTCCCTCATGTACGAGGGATACCCTATATCCCTGCATTGGGATATTTACGGGCTGACGATGATGAACATATTTATATTTTGCGGGCGCCATGATGGATTTTTACGATCTTAGACGCTCTCTGGAGATCAAGTGTCTCATCATCTCATGCGTCATCCCTGTGGACGCACTTCAAAATCGGTCAAGCCGTTTAGGCTAGGAGGTAACATAGAAATCTATGTACATACACCTGAAAAACATTACTCTCCTTCCTCGCGCAGTCGGATAAAAATCGTTTGAAACTTAGATATTTAAAGTGCCCTATATCCTAATTCAAGGTATACCTAGTACCTATAGCTATAACAAAAGTACATCCAAATACGAATGGGCCAAAATCCTCCACACGGAGTCAATGCAGATTGGTAGATTTATGTCAGACTAGTGGCCACCTAATAATTCAACGTTTTCAAACGGCCACTGCAGCCCAACGACTTGGCTTAATGACTGCCTTCATTGAAAATAGCGGGACCGTAGCGCGGAAACACGCGTATGAAAATAGCACGTCCTCCAAACCAATCTCCAGCATAGCCAAACCGCTACGGCCAACTTACGCAGGGCGCTGGAGATCAACAACGAGACCATAGCCCTAATCCAGGAGCCGTGGATTAGGAAGGGCAGAATATGTGGTCTGACAAACATTGGCGGGAAACTTCTGCTCAATACCACCGTAAGTAACCCACGTACATGTATCTTTGTTCCCAAACATGTAACCACCACTGTACTAACAGAACTATGTTCCAGAGACTTGACTGCTGTCAGGATCTTCAATGATCCCTCCCAGGGTCTGCCGGATGTGGTGCTAGCGTCTGCCTACCTGCCGGGCGATGCTGATGTGCCCACGTCTGAGCTGATCGCACTTGTGGATTACTGCGAGCGGGAAGGATCAGAACTAGTGCTATCAACCGACTCCAACGCGCACCACACCATTTGGGGCTGTGGTAATACCAACGCACGAGGTGAGGAATTACTGACCTTTTTATTTTCCACTAACCTTCGTATTTTAAACAGAGGCTCTGAGCCTACCTTTGTTACGCGACGAGCCCAAACTATCATTGATCTCACTCTAGCGACAGAACATGCGGCACACTACATCTCTGATTGGCATGTATCCGGAGAAGCATCATGTTCGGACCACAGATGGATCAGGTACAAGATGAATATCACCATTAAACCCGCGGAACCGCGCCGTATACCTCGTAGGCTGAATCGGCAAGAATACAGGAGGCTCACGAGGGAATCCTTGCGCGAGGTAACCAGTCCAGCCATGTATGACAACACCGCGGTGATTGATTCTCACTTAAACCAACTTGTATCAACACTTACAAACTGCTTTGAACAGACATGTCCCCTCGTGACCCCGCGACAGGCACCCTCCCGGACTGGTCACAGTTGGTGGGGCCCGGAATTGGAGAGGCTTCGTCGCGAGGTCAGAAAACTTTTTAACAAAGCAAAAAACTCTCGACTAGAACAAGACTGGGACCACTACGTACAGACCCGAAAGCAATATAAAAACCGCATTAGACTCAGGAAAAGCGAATGCTGGAGGCACTTCTGTACGAACATAGAAACAACCAACCAAGCAGCCAGAGTTAAGAATATCCTTTCTAGCGAACCTGAGCGCAGCATAGGATGTCTTAAAAAACAAGATGGCTCCTTCACCAACACAGATGCCGAGACTAATGCGTTATTACTTCAAACGCATTTTCCGGGGTGCCTTATTATGGACAACCCAAGTTGGGCAGACCAACTAAGTCACAATCCCGAGCCCTCGGACTGGACTACAGCCCGTAGAGTTGTCGATTACGACAAGGTCAAATGGGCAATTAACAGCTTTCTCCCATTTAAATCAGCTGGCCTGGATGGTATATTTCCTGGCCTGCTCAAGTGGTGTGACGAGGCGATCGTGGTACATCTGGTAACCCTGTATAGGGGATGTATCGCGTATCGTCACATACCACTTCAATGGAGAGAAATCAAGATAGTTTTTATACCAAAACCAGGTAAGAGTGATTACACGCAACCTAAATCATTTAGACCCATTAGCCTCACATCGTTTCTTTTAAAGACCTTGGAGAGGCTATGTGATAGGGACATTAGAACGCACTCCCTAGCTTGTAATCCACTACACCCTTACCAACACGCCTACTGTATGGGCAAATCGACCGAATCCGCTCTACATAGTGTAGTGTCATATATCGAGAACGGATTATCAAGTAAACAATCAACCTTAGGCTGCTTCATTGATGTAGAGGGAGCCTTTGACAAAACTAGTTTCACGAGCATAGGAATGGCCCTAAAATATCATGGAGTGGATCGCGCGATTGCCGGTTTTATCGACAGTATGCTGCGGTACAGAGCCATTCAACTCACTGTAAACACAACCGTGAAGGGAGTAGTCTCTCGGGGTTGTCCACAAGGAGGGGTTCTATCACCACTCCTGTGGAATATAGTAGTTGATGAACTAATTCGTCAACTAAATACCCGAGGGATATATACAGTGGGCTATGCAGACGATTTGGCCATCCTAGTCAGCGGCCCAGTTGACGGCGCACTCTGTGACATTATGGACAGTGCCTTAAAAATCGTCGAACAATGGTGCAACAAGCACGAACTAAAAGTGAACCCGTCTAAAACTGAATTAGTCATGTTCACAAACAAACGCAACTTGGGTAACTTGAGATTACCTAAATTGTTCAACACCAGTCTGAACCTAGCACAGGAAGTCAAGTATCTGGGCATAATACTTGACAGTAAGCTTAATTGGCACAGACATATTGACCACAAGCTGGAAAAGGCTTGTATCACCTTTTGGCAATGTAAGAGGCTAATAGGCAAAAACTGGGGTCTTACACCCAAAATCACCCTATGGCTATACACTGCCGTAATCAGACCAATATTAACCTATGGCGCCATAGTTTGGTGGCCCAGAACCGAATTAAGCACTGTTATCAACAAGCTGCAGAAATTCCAAAGACTCGCCTGCTGTGCGGTGACGGGCTGCATGCGCACGACACCGACAGCAGCCTTGGAAGTCCTACTTGGAATATCGCCTCTGGATTTGCATATCCAACAGGAAGCAGCTATGTCAGCCATAAGGCTTAAAAAGTTAAGCTTGTGGCATCACCGCGAGGGACCACACTGTAGAGTGCTTGGAAGATTTGTTGAAATTCAACCTCTCTTCGGAGCACCTTGCGATAGAATCCCCAAGACACAAGTGTTTGGTAGAAGCTACCGAATACAACTACATGAAAGCGAACAAGATCACTCGGGCATCCATGAAGTCCGGATTTATACGGATGGCTCCAAAACCTGCAACGGTAGTGGAGCGGGTGTGTTCTCGTATGATCTAAATATTAATCTATCACTAGCATTAGGAAAGCATAGCTCTATTTTTCAATGTGAATGCATTGCTATTACTAATGCAGCCAATGCGGTCCTTCAGAAAGGGATATCTGATTACAATATCAGAATACTCTCTGACAGTATGGCCGTACTCCGAGCACTAGAGAGTAATACCTTTACCTCTGGGCTGATACAAGAATGTCACCTTGCTCTGGAATGTGCCTCGGTATTAAATCGAGTAACATTACAATGGATAAAGGGGCATAGCGGCTCACTGGGTAATGATGCTGCAGACGAACTAGCCAGGCGGGGCTCGGAGAGCCCAGCCATAGGCCCTGCACCACTTCTGCCCATTCCTTACAGTCAGTTAAGGACATGGATGCGTAAAATTACCCAGGACAAACACAATACCTTATGGACTAATATCACCAGCTGTAGACAGTCAAAGGAGGCGGTATCTTCTCTATCGCCCACACTAACACGACGCCTACTCAGCCTTAACCGTCAGGACCTTAAAATGGTTGTTGGCGTGGTTACTGGCCACTGCCCCCTGAACAAACACTTGTATACAATGAGCTTTACCGACAGCCCTATATGCAGGGGCTGTCTTAATGCTGAGGAAACAGCCGCCCACGTTATCCTGGAGTGCGAGGGAGTGGCATCACAACGGGTACAAATCCTCAAATCGCCGAGGTCGCTCCGAGAGGCCTGTGAACGTCCCAGGAGACTTCTGTGCTTCTGGAAGGAGCTGGGCTGGCTAAGCTAGCTGGCATTCCCACGCATAATGGACCGAATAGGAGTCTAAATGCGGAAAAGGGAGCCCACCATCAAGTATCAAGCATGTCACCCATTAAAGACCTGACCACGACAGATAACTTTACTAATTGTAAACAAATAGCAAATGTGGCTAAGCAAATAGTGCTTCGAGAGATAGAGAGTACAAGTAGGCTATCTTTATCAGAAAAGCAGAAAATGTCTGTCTGTAAACACAATAGCAAAAACACCTACTAGTAAAATGTCTGAAATCAAAAATCAATATAAGGGTAAACCACCTCAAAAGAGGAATCGTCATGTTATATAAAGTGCCTGGTAAGAACCCAAACTGACACAGAAAAATGGAAAACAATAAATATAAAAAATATCCTTGAACTTACACCCACACTAAGCAACTAGGTTTGTATTATGGATACCTGATGGTTGATATATTACACAACTACAAATACAAATAGATATTTTTTTGGAAAAATATACATATTACGTATAAATGTAAACATACACATCTTGATTCAGATTTACACATGGTACGCATGTCCATATTCATCATCAAACATATGCCCCTAGTGGGATTTGAAACAAGCTTTTAATATAGGAGTCAGGGATTAGATAGATAGATAAGCATTTATTTGCATCCATGTACACACACATAATAAATTTTACATATGAAAAATACAACTAAAACAATAAAACACAAGTACAGAAACAAACAAATATTATGTGTGTGCTGCAGTATACAAAAAGGCTACAGCTCAGTGTATGGATTTGCCCGAGGCGTTGCCGAGGATTCTATCTAACCCATACACCAAACAAGTCGTCATGTCAAAATGCAACCAAATGCGAACTCAAAAACCTAATAATAATCTCCAAAGAAAATTATCACTTTAAAAAAAGACTGCCGTGAGCGATTCGTTTTCGCTATTTAAGCGTTCCACATGGAACATGACCTCAAAAATGACCTATTTCAATGAATGAAAAATAAATAATTAAAAGAAACTACATAAATCAATACAGCATTACAAATACTATCATAACATGATACATATTATGGTACGTATATTGTATAATTTCTATAAAATATTTGTATGAGACTGTATTATTTCAGTTTATACTTTCTAAAATAAAAGGTAATAATGCCACTATAAAATAACTATTCTACCCAAAGGTCTGATTAATGCTGGTTGACACACGTAAATAAACCTAACTGCAATACAATGCAGAGTAGGCTATGTTTTTGTTCATACATTAAATGCATTTATGCGAAAAATACTACGTTTTTCAGTTACATTTGTTGGTAATAAAGTTTTCGCAAAATTAATAAATTGAAATAAGGTTCCGGATGAGGACTTGCTACCTTTGGCCTCACATTCACTTAACATTAGGGGTAATTATAGTGAAGTAGCCATCTTAATCAACTGTTGATAAATTATCATTATTGATCATAAAAAAAAAGATCAAAATCTGGGACAAATTGTTTATTTATAAATATTTTTAATAATAATATAAGCAGTATTTTATTTAGGTTTATTTTTTGTTATCAGCTATAAGTTTTTATTCACATAGTCTATAATATATTTGTACCTTATTTTGTAAATAAACTAATACATGCACTACAAATATTAAAAAAATATTAACATTCAATCATTTCGGTCACAATGTACCCTTTGTTTTGTCATTAAGTGATTTTTGTATGTAACTCTGTCATATTAACAGGTAAAATTAAAAAAAAAAAAAACAAATAAAGCCGGGGCATTGCCAAAGATCAGCTGCTGCAAATTAACATAATAATGGTGGCCTATGGAAGTTCTTTGTTGAACAATAAGGGTATCGTTAAGAGGGCACTGAGGAAACAGATAATTTTTTGTTTTTTTTGTGACCATACCACGTTAAACTTTTAATTAATCTGAATGGTAAATTGTTATGCTCTTTGAATTCGAACCTAACACCCGAAAAGACGGTTGGTGGAGCTAAGACAAACTAAAAAAAAGAAGAAATTCCGATTTAAGTTTTGATCCAAGAATTCAGGTAGAGGTATAAGATTATTTTGTTAATAAATTATAGTGAATTTATTGCAGTTCATATACATTATAAATTGTCTGTCTTATCTTATAATAGAATAATTACACGTATTTAAAAATCTCTCTTATTGGCGGTGATTATTATCTACATAATTTCTCTCACTTACCTGTAAGTCACAGCTGTAAGTCCTGTTCAAATACGTTTAACTCTAAAATTATCGCAATTCGCTATAGTGGCGACGTACACCGTAATCGCAATATTATCGATATTGTGACATAGCGCCTTGTGTTCAGTGTAAATAAATCATTATCGCTTTGATATCGTATTTATTTTGTTCAGATTCAACTTAACTAAAAAAATAAAAATCTTGTAGCAGCCAGCTGATTATTACAGCTGACATTTTAGTGACAGTTATTATTATTTTTTTTTTTTTTTTAGTTTTATTTTCTCCTGTAGGAGAAGGCAAAGGGATCTAGCCCATAACAGCCATGTCTTATTTCTCTTATTTCTTCAGTTTGTAAGTCAGTCTCAGTCAAAACAAGTAATTCGTCGTATACTTGGTGTATACAGAGTCTAGTCACGGTCAAGTCATTCTTCAGTAAAGTGGCAGAATGCTTTACAAAAGATTTCGGCGGCTTCTTGTGGGAACCCGGAAGCTCCGTTACGCACTTTAATTTACACTTCCCTTCACTTGTACACCTTCACTAACGTTTGCTGCACAATATTCTGCCATTATTAAGCTTCAAAATTTAGAATGCACAAATTATAAGATTTATAAAGAAAAATGCTACTTCACTCGCCGAGTTCCCGCCAAAAAGCCAGTTATTATTATTATTCACTGCTCTCGGAGAAGGCAAAGGGATCTAAGCCAATACAGCCATGGCCTAACGTTATACTGACACTGTCAAAATTAGTTTTTTTTTCATTCCCTTTCTCGGAGAAGGCAAAAGGATGAAGCCTGTACAGCCGTCTTATTTCTCTTATTTCTTCGTTTAGTGAAGTCAGACTCAGTCAAAACAAGTCATTCGTCGTATACTTGGCCTGTACAGTCTAGTTATGTCAAGTCAATTTTCAGTAAAGTGACAGAACGCTTTATGGGTCATAAACGCGGTGGACGGGAGCGGTTAACGAAAGATTTTCACGGCTTCTTGAGATACTTCCCTTTACTTGTATACCATCACTGACTTTTGCTGCACAATATTCTGCCATTATTATGCTTCTAAACTCAGATGGCACAAATTATATGAAATAAAAACGAAAATGCAACATCATTCGCAGAGTTCCCGCCAAATAGCCTTTTTTCCTATTTATTTCATAGGGAAAGACAAAGGACAGTAATCCATATAGCCTGGTGTAATTTTATTTTCTTCTGATTCTATTTTAGGTAAGGCCGGAGCCAAGTATTCGTAGCAAATAGGTAGTAAGGCCCAAGGTTTAGTAACTATTTAGTAAGGTCGAAGCCGTCTTATTTTCACACAATGTTTTGTGTCTAAATGTCAAAATCAGAGGAATTTTATGACAGGCAGGGACCACATACATTGTAGTGTATCGTACATAATTTTTGTGTCCGTTTCACATTTTTTTTTTTTTATGCATAACGGGTTGGTACTTGACCTCAATCACACCTGATGTTAAGTGAAGATTCTATTATTCTTCAATTATATTATCTTATCATCATATCTTATATTCATTATTCTAGATCCAATCCACGGGGACTACTATGATCTCTATTCATAAATGCCGATGGTACATCTCAGTCTAACAGTAAACTGAACCGTACTAACTATGAGGTCATGGTGCCACCTATTATAAAATGGTATTCATGTGTAATATTTTTCATCTTCCATGAGGTGACAGTGTCTTACGAAAGATTTTGGTGGCTTCTTGTGGAAACACGAAAGCTCAGTTGTACACTTATATTTATGCTTACCTTCACATGTACTACATACACAATTAGGCAAATGTCAGAATATTGCGCAACAAATAAAGGCTCACTCACATTCGAAATATATTCCAATCCCAGGAAATGTAGCTATGAACCGCATCAGTAATCGAATTTCCGCCAAAAAAAATGAATCTATACTCTATACAAAGCTTTGAGGAGAGAAACCCAGTTGGTTCAGTACTCAGAGATACAAAGTAGAGTTTGACACGGGGAACCAACTCATGACATTCGAATTTATTTGATTGACGAAATATTAAAAAAAAATGAGTGACGTGTTCTTTGGGAATAACAAGGCAGTGGCAGTAACCATCAAAAATGTAAAAAATAGTTATTTTACATTATATTTATATTTTAGGAAAACAAAATCCATATTTATTTATGATTCATTTAATGAACAACCAAGGTATTATTTTTTAAATAGTTTTATAAATGCAACATATTGGAAAGAAATCACACATTCAATAGTATTACACAACAGAGATTATCTCTACCATAGTCATTTCACCTCATCCCACTTCCATCCCCACGGCTGCATGTTTTCCATGTGTGCTGCAGTTTGTTGTATTCCTTTCTCCTTCAGCACTGTGTATCAATATATCTCAGTCTCTTTCCAATACCACCTCTCATGTGATAACGTCATTGACCCTTTCATCCCCACCACAGACAGTCAATATTTTACTCCCGTGTTGTCGTGTACGTACAATGGAGTAGTTGTGTGTGTAGCAGCGGGCAGGCAGCATATTCACTGCGTCTGTGCAATGTATTGATGTAAACATTCTCTTGTCACTTTATTTCAGTGCGTTTAGAAGATCGTATGGGATTCTTATCGAGGCGCACCTGATAATAACATGTGAACAGCTGATTTAGTTGCAAATAAAAATTATCGTGTTACAAATGTGGATACAAGATTAGAGCGCCAAATTACAAGTGCGATTTAAAATTCTTTGTTCAGAAGTGTTATAGTTGCTTCAAAAGGTCAGTTTATAATTAAAAACTTTTAAAGAGTAAGCTAAATAATAATGAACAGTTACCTACAACAGTGAGCAAAAAACTAAATATCAACATATCTATAATTTGGCATCACAATAATTAAAATCAGCAGTTAAGTTACTACATTTCAGTAGGGTAAGTGTTAAGTCTGAACTTTTCATTTTATCTTACTACAGGTTGATTATGTTTAGCTCATTTCTAAACAAATATCTGGCTAGAACCAGTTTGCGTTAGTTGCCAGTGACGCTACTATTACTGCTTCCTTGTTGTGTAGGTTACTAGGTATGATGGGGTGATAAAAATGTGCAATCCTCACTGTGGATTTAGATTATTTAGAAGGGAGTCTCGCTTGAATTGTTTGCCTGGTGGCTGGCTAGGTAGATACACCTATATATATTTATGCCACCCGCCCGTTTCTCTCCGGCCAAAAAAGTTCTCTAATTTCGATTTGCTTAGATGTGATAATATAAGTAATAGTAATTAAATGTTCCAAGGAATACTGAAGCCACTGAAGGTCAGGTCAGAGGTGAATGTCGATTTGAAGACGCATAAAATTTTCTGTACTTATCTGTTTTGCTTTAGCGACGATTCCCTCTTTTGAATCAAAACTTTTCAATTATAAATGAAATCTTTATTTCACTTATAATTGTAGGCGTATTAATACTTTAATATATATCTGATGCTTTTTATTATAATTTATTGTAGGATTTATGTATTGTTTTATCTACTTATCTACTGTAAATTCTTCTGTCTGGTCTCTGGTGGAGTAGATAAGCCTACCTATGTAGGTAGTTCCCCTTAGTTCTGGAAATATTTTGCGCATATTTAAGTCAGCCTTGGCTTAGCCAGCCATTACAAATAGGTTAATCTTATCGACTTTGACTATGTGAAACTCAGACAGAACTAACTATCTACAAGAAGTTTACAAAAAAATCTAAAAACTACATGTAATTTTCCCGCGTACAAAATAGTCTGTAGTATGATCTGCCAAAACATTTCCCGCGCGTTTCAACATCGCGTTCAGAAATAGAGGACGGTCCTTGCTTGACGAGATCGCCTTGGGCCGTGATAGATACAATGAACGAAGAATTTGCATGGAATTATAAAATGTGATAGTACCTACTATTAAAACAAATGAAGTTGGCTGAAAGTAGACATAATATTTCCTATAAAAATAAAAATTTCGGGGCTCGAAAAAAAATAATAGATAGAGTATAGGTACCTCCTACGTTTTTTACAAGAAGAAGAACACATACGAAAATATTCGACTGCACAATTATTCTGCTTGGTAGGTACCTATTGTGGTTTTAGAAATGTAGCCTTATTTCACAGAAGTAATAAAAAAATTTGGTCACATGTAGTCTATATTTTATTTTATTCTTTAATTAGGTATTACCTGCTCATAGTTGGCCTATTTTTGAATGCCTACCTACATGTTATAATTTTCTCATTTACTTACAGTATTTCTAAAAAAACAGAAAATAACGTGATCATATTCATCAGCTCTCGATTTATTAGACGACCGGTTGGTATAGTGGATAGTGATCCTGTCAGCGAAACCAACGGTTGCGGGTTCGAAACCCGCGACGGGTAAAAGTTTGTGTGATGAATACTAACATTTATTCCCGGAGTCATAGATGTTTATATAAATATTCATGTATGTTTAAAGTCTTGTTTGTCAAAGTCTCCATAGCACAAGCTTTGCTTAGTTTGGAACTAGATGATTGGTGTAAGTGTCCGAAATATTTATTTATTTATTATTAGGTATTATTTATTAAAAAAATCTAAATAACAGACAACTCTTCGTTAGGATAGATAATAATTACCACTCCATAATTACAACAGTTACATTATCTATCCTATGAGTTGTCTGTTTTTTAGTGACTAGTAGGTATTCAAAAGTAGTTCCAACAATGGACAGATAAGTAGAAAATTGGTAGAAGAAAAAATATTTTCAGCATTAAATCTAGTTTTAGCCAAATTCGTTAGTGCACCTTACGATCAGTCTCATTTTAGGTTTTACAAGCAGAATAAAATTGAGCTCTTGATGAAACGACAGCGAAAAAACAACTCTACATTCATTTTATCTGTTTCATTTCAAGCAGAGCTCACTAGAGCGCGACCAAAAAGGCGGCTGTTTAACTCCAGAAACAGTAATAGTAGGTACCTAATATTGCAAAAAAAAAACAAAAGATTTTTAAGTCATGCATTTCGAAATTTCAAATTAGCTTTAGTTAAAAGAAAACAATATGTCAACAAAAAAGTACAACTCATTAGTTTTCATACGAACTCGTCGTAAGAACAAAAGCAATTAGGTATAGGTTACCAATATTACCACGCAAGCTCTACCTGCTTGACTAGTTCTTTGGATCGTTTATCCTATAAGTACTTAGATAAGTATGGTTTATGTCCCAAGTTAGCTGACATCATTGACAATAGGTATTACTTCTTGGCAGCAGAGGTCGGAATCAAACTGTTAGAGTAGACTAACCTATATACAATTTCGGCAGGGGAGTTTAATTCGTTTAGGTGTGTTTGTCCCATAATTGAAGTTTATTATACAGTAACTATGGTTTAAGTGCAGATTGTTTATTTTGACAAACGTATAAGCTCATAAACTAGTATGACGAGTGTAAGTACCTAAACATAACATTCGACAGCAAACACGTGTTTCCACCTACGTATGGTACCTATTTCTTACAAGTGCGCTGTTTATCATCAACGACCTTCTGTCTCAACAATAATCGTAATTTTGAAATAAAGCCTCCTTTAACCATTTCCACCTGTTAACTAAAACTGCGCATTTGCCGCGCTAAAATTGCCAAACAGTTTTTTTACCTACTCAATAGCTTTGTGAAGGACAGACCGACGGTCATGCTTTGATTGCTTGCTTTGTCACATAATCACATGTTCAAATTACGTATTCAGAGAGGATTGGCTAACTTGCCGGTATACTTTAACTATTATTTCGGGTTATCCCCCATGGTTCAACTGGTGGTAGGGTAGGTCGTTTGCATGTCGGGCGCAACGCTATTGGTATGTTTTTAGTTGTACCTACCCAATGATGGATATTATATATACAGAAAAGAGGGTTCACGTGTATGATTATCATCATCAACATGTAAGTAAATAACCACACAAAGGAACGCGAACAAAACTAAAAGTGGCAAATTAATCAATTATTATCAGTACAAAAGACTGTGTCATTGTAATCAATAAAAACTATAACGAAACTAACAAAAGAAAGATAAATTATGGTAACTAATGAATAAAAGAAGCAATTTACTATTGTCTACTTTATTAGAGTATAATTTATTACCTTTTAATATAAGTGCAGTCTCGAAGGTCTGGTCTAATCCAGACGCAGACAGCCAGACAACAGACTAAATAGCCCTTTGTAGTCGGAGCGACGGAGTTCGGTGCCCCTTCGAGAGGGTTGTGGATACAGTCAGGATCAAAATATATGGTAGCCAAGGAAAAACTTTTCAAAGAATTTATATTAGATTCTTGGTAGATGTAAAACAAAAATGGAATTATATTGCTAATGTGAATGTTAAAATACATTTTTGTTATTTTAAATAACCAAAAACCTCTTAACAGGTACCTATTCGAACAATTTTTATTTTTTGACTTCAGCATTCTGCATTTTTTTTCAGCTGTTGCGTACAATAGTTCAAAACGTCGCGTAGCCAAAATGCTTGAAACAACAAAAAGAATTTTCGAAAGTCATAGAATAAAGTGTACGAAGGTTTTTGGTAATTTAAAAATAGCTTGTATACCGAGATATTGTATAACATTTGGCCACCATGGCTACTAATAATTATCATGCTGACTATACCACATCCCTTAGTTAAATTCACATTTCCATTAAAAATACTGGACTAAAATTTTTCGCTATTTTTCGCTATTCTGGCCCATCTTTGGGACTCTCCCCCTTTATCTTTTCTAGCAACACTGACAAACTTAATAATTGTTATTATAAATGCAGTCTCAACCCCGACCCACGCATTCAAACATCACGAACTATGGGCTCTGCTTAGTAGTTCAGTGCCCCGACTCCGCTCTACCCACACACGACGTTGATAAATTTTAAAATTCATGTTTAGCAGGAGCTAGTCTAGACAATCTAACTATACCCTTAGGAGAAACATATAAGCTACCTTACCTATTCTAATTTAGCAAGCAATTTACTCATGATATAAATATTTTTATTAATCCAGTTAGATATAGTATATGTTTACTTTACTTTACCGCAAGACTTTAGCTATTTCCACAGCTTGATGTCATATGGCATATTGTTGTGGGGAAACGCTGCTGACATACATGTCATTTTTGTTCTGCAGAAGCGTGCTATTCGTGCCATTTATAAATTAGGACCTAGAGTGTCTCTTAGAGATAAGTTTAAAGAAATTAATATCTTAACAATGGCATCTCAATACATTTATGAGAATTTGTAATATGCAAAAAATAATAATTATAAAATCCCTGACTATTTGAATGATAAGCAAGCATGGACATAGCTGTCTTATTATTCATATAATTATCAAATCGTAACCCATAATCTGTTTAAAAGAGCAACCCTAGAGTTTCTTGCTCGTTCTTCTCTGGGGAGTCAGCTTTGTGAATGAGCAGTAAATTTAAAATTTAAATGTAATATTAATATTAATAATGACGTTTTCAAGTTATAATTTTATCCTATGAAATAAAATATTTTGATTTGATTTGATTTTCCGGTATAAAAGGAAACTACATTCATCATCCATCAGCCTGCTATCCATCAGCTAATAGATAGTGTTCCTCAGCTAATAGTTACCGATGTAAGAAGCTAGGCCTTTTCAAACAGCGGCCACCACAGATCCTTAGCCTTTAGTCCAATCAACGAGGGTCAGTGAAACCATAACACCAAGCAGAATGATTGTGCGTTCGAAATAGTTCGAATATTTTTCTGATTTTTTTAATCACAACAGGTTAGCTCTTGACCTCAATCACACCTGATGTTAAGTGAATAATATGCAAATAAACATTTTATCTATCTATCTAAAACACCAAGCAAAATGATTGTGCGTTCGAAATAGTTCGAATATTTTTCTGTAATATGCAAATAAACGTTTCATCTATCTATCTAAAACTTTGTAATTTGATAAAGTATCCCAGGCGTGCATGTGTGGTAACCAAAACTCCTCCTCCAATTTCTTTGTGCTGCACAATTATTCTGATATAATTTACCAGCGCACATTCGCGACAGCCTCACGTGCCTGTGTTTAAAGGAGCAATTGGTATGAATTTGATTAGGTATTAATTATTTCTCTGTAATAATATAAGTAGTTTATATTATGTATGTGTCATAGATCTTTCTATATCTTTTTTGCTTACGCGTTATTATTTGTTCCCCATTCCGTATAGCTTTTCTAACCTCCGGAAGATGCCTGGAAGAGATCTCTTTAGAGATAAGCTTACCTTTATACATGCTTTTTTGACTGTGATCTGGTCGTATTTCTTATGCAATCTATCTAACTAATATTTAAATGCGAAAGTATGGATAAGTACTTACTTGTTTATTTTTTTGTTGCTCAATCACATCGAAACGGATGAACGGATTTGGATTAAATTTGGTATATAGGTAGAACATACCCATAAATAGGATATTTTTATCCCGATAAAGTTAATAGTTCACGCAGGATAACAAATGAAACATAAGCGCGGAAAGCTCGTTCAAGAATGTACTATAAAGTTTATAGATTCCCATTGACACATAATCTAAAAGAAATTTATCCACCATTGGATTGTGACCTATAACCAGAGGAATTATTGTCAAGGTCGCCATTACAAGAGAATCCTTGTTGATCGGCCTACTGCTGCATTGTTTAAATACATTTTATAGGTTCTGTAATTGATATATCCATTCAATTAAATGGCTAGGCGGATAGTTATGTATCGGACATGCCTGTATTATAGGAAACTGCGCTGAAGGCCTTCGTATAGTGTTCAAAGGAACCTAACCAACCTCGCATCACAGTTTTCTGCATAACCCATTCAATTATAACGGCAAACATTTTCAGTAACATAATAAGAATTTTTAATTGGCATAACTTTAGTATTAGTTTTCTATATAAGAATTTGTAATAATGCTGTTGATTCTATGTAAATAAATAAATAAATCTACCTAATATTATAAATGCGAATGTTTGAATAGGTACTTGTTTATTTTTTTGTTGCTCAATCACATCGAAACGGATGAACGGATTTGGATTAAATTTGGTATATAGGTAGAATATACCCTGGATTAAGATATAGGATATATTTTATCCCGATAAAGTGACTAATTCCCGCGGGATAAAAAAGTTAAACATCCGCGATAAGCTATTCCACGCAGCCACAAAGCTAGTAACCTATAAATTGAAATTTTAGGAAACCCCCCCGAAAACAGGTTATCAACCAGATAAATCAGACCAAACGTGTTAAAAGCTAAATTCTTCGAAATGGCTTAATCGATTTCCATCAATCACGGATAAGAAACTATAACGGATAGAACGGATATAGATAAGAATAGCCAGTCTCCCAAATTATGTTGGGGTTTCCGGGTCAGTACGCTTCCACTTTCTTCACTTAAAATCAGGTGTGATTGAGGTGAAGTACTAACCCGTTGTGCATAAAAAAATGTATAAAATATAATTAGGAAGCCCTCGAAAGACTATAATACCATTGAAATATATACCAAAAACTGCGATTTTCATTAAGCATGGTTAAGAACCTTTGCTAGAGTTTAAGCTTAAATATAAAGAAATTGAAAATTTAGGAAATCGTCAAAGGAGTGTAATACCATCGAAATACACCAAAAAAACTGTTTAAAGTTTAATATCTATCGTACATGCACTGAACTCGGACCACGCATTACTGAGACACGTCACACACGCGCACGCACGCACGCACAAGCGACGTCAAAACGGCGGCGGCGTCCCGTCGTTTTTCGTCGGGAATTAAAAATGTTAGAGTTCTTTCCTTTACAGGCATTTAGTGGTTTCTACAAAATTATAATAGGTAATTATTATTACTTGGGCGTTGCCACCACATCACCACTCTGCACGCTTGCGCCAGCGTAGTGGACTATGGCCCATACTCGCTCAGGGCAGGCCTATATCCCTGCAGTTGGATGTTTACGGGCTGATGATATTATTATTACTTATTGTAAATAAATATTTTGTAAGATTAAAAAACTGCTTCAATCGCTGCAACCTTGATAGCTCTCGATTTCGGGGTAACCTTCTGTAACTCGCTATCACTTACAATTTTAAAGGCATTAAATAGTTTAGGCTACATGGTGCCCGGTCTGGCGAAAAAATCACTGTAGAACAACGGGGGTCGCGTGGCAACTAGTCCTTGTATGTAGGGTCCATATTTTACCGACGAGGTCCAGGAAAAAGAAATTTAAATTGAACTACCTAAAAAGGCAAAGCAACAGATTTCAATATTTACTCCTAAATCTCCCGAGTGCATGAGCAAATAAATGCATAAATAATAATAATAAATATCCTTGTAATACACACAGCAGCGCCGCCAAAGTACTAGGTTTATGTTATGGATTGGTTGATATACTACACAAATACATTTTTTTATATATATAAATGAAAACATCCATAACTCTGATACAGGTGTCCGTTATACAAACATTTTTTTTATGCACGACGGGTATGTTCTTGACCTCAATCATACCTGATGTTAAGTGAAAATGAGGTCGAAGGTGGAAGCGTACTGACCCGGAAACCCCAACACATTTAGGGGACTGGCTATCTTATCTCTGACAACCGGAACACAACAATGCTAACTAACATTGCTGCTTGGCGGCAGATTTAGATAAGATGGTGGTAGCTAGCCATGCGGACATTTAAAATGCCCTACCACCAACCAAACCGAGTACTTAAACATGTACCCCGCTGGGGATCGAACCCGCGACCTCCGAAGCGTATGCCACTAGCGGGATTCGAACCCGCTACTGTATAGCAGTCAGGTTTTCTGACGAATACACCAAACAAGTTGTCACAAATCGTCATCAGTATCAATCATCAAATACATCCTTTGAGTGCAAATCCAGAAGCCTGCACGGCCTCCGCTTGATTTATTATGGCCATACCCTGAGAGACTGTGCCCCAACAGTGGGCATGTATGTAAAACTGTTGATATTGTGTCAATGTAACATAAGTTCTGCAAACGATTTAGAAACAGCACATAAGTACTTATATTTGCAGTGATTATACCATTATTATGATCCGTTTGCACAATTCTGATGGACATTAAATGTTGCTCAATAGGTAGGCAAGTACAAATATGTACAGTCGGCAACACAATTAAGGTAGCAGGCTTAATCTGTTGAGGTTCTTGATTGGAGTTTGTTATATTTTTTTTCCTTTACACATATTATGTCATCATGTGATAGATAAAATTAATTTCCCTTTAGGCTTTCTTTTATATTTATAATATTATATTTTTAAATAAAGATCAGCTACCTTAATTGTGTTGCGACTGTACAATCTTGTGCACAATTAAGGTAGCAGCTTTAATTTTTATGAGATAACAGACGTTCTTGGTTGGATTTTGGTATATTTTCCTTCAGAGGTTATGTTATACTTTTCAGTTAAACTTGCATAACAATTTCCCTTTATATATAAACACCTGCTACCTTAATTGTGTAGCCGACTGTACGAGTATAGGAGTCGACTATACAGCAACAACAAAATTATACGCGCTGTTTATAATCTGGAGCGGACTTTATGTGTCGTATGCGTACGCATCACATGAAATTTGGTAATGATAAGTGTTTTAGTTCGTATAGTGTCGATTACGCAATATTCGTTCAACTTGTTACAAGGTATAACATATGTTTCGGAACCCGAACTGTACCAAATGAGTGAAATGTACCAAATGAGTAAGATTCAACTGAACACAATGACATTATTCATTTGTTATTAAATATCAAAATCTTTAATATCAAATTGTAATATCAATTTTTTTTAATACTATAGTGTTTATTCCGTCCAGGGGCGCCATCATTGGATAAATTAAGATTTCTTTAAATACAGAATAAATCAAAAAATCGCCCTAACCAGCACTCGAGAAGCCTAAAAGCTAATAATAAGTAATACCTAAATGGCTTTTGGGGGGTATTTTCCAGAATTCACCATTATAAAAAATTGGCCGTTTTTATCAATAATTTCAAAATTCTCGAAAATAGCCATAATTATCGCTATTTATGAGATCTAGATCCAATTTAAAATTCAAAACAATCAACAATTACGCTTTGTTGTTTAAATAAGGAAGGTATATTTAAATCTTAAATATCTTATAAAAATTACAAATAATTACAATATTATTTCATAGGATGGTATTTATTTACTAACACATGCAGTGGCGTGCCCTCCATACAGGCAGAAAGGCAGTGCCTGCCCTAGCAAATCGTAACCGTTCCTCGAAGTGCATGCACAGCTGATTCACACTGATGGAAGCTGAATTAATATGTATTTTAAACACTTGGAAGCATGTAATGCATGCATGGAATGCAATAAACTCCCCAGAGAAGAATAATCAAGAAAGTCAAGGGTTGCCATTTTTGAAATGAGTAGCTACTTTTGTGATTCGATAAAACAAAGAAACTTAATTAGACGAAATATCGCCGAATGGTTCATGTCTATGCTTGCTTATCATCTAAATCATTTTTATAATTACCCTTTTATTGTGCCAACTTTATCCACGCGATAATAAATAAAATAAGTTCCTTTCTCGAACACAACAAAGAAAATACGATCAAGTTAATACTGACTACCTATATCATTTAGAAAACCCCCAAGAGAAACATAAAAGCTAAATATCTTCGAATCGACTTAACCGATTTCCATCAAACAAGGCTCAAAACCCCATCGTAAACACTATCAATCGAATCTAAACCGTTTCCACATCGGTCCTGCCGTTTTGGCGCTACAATGCCACATATGCCCAATAGGCTTCAAACTTATACGAGTAACGTCCGTATTATCGGCGTAGGTGACCTCGCCTACGTGCGGATAACTTTGACGCGGATATGTTTAATTTGTTTATCCCGCGGGAACTACCGGGATAAAAAATATCCTATGTTTTAATCCAGGGTTATATGTTCTATATACTTAGCAAATTTCTACCAAATCCGTTCATGCGTTTTAAATATATTTTTTTTATAAAACTTTTTATAACATTAGTTAGATCTTATAGTATTCATATTATTATTTCCCTTTAGATCGCACCAGCCACAAACTTATCTTTATCATTTATTTTTATCACTTAAAAACTTATAAACCTGGAAGACCGACGAAGAACATAATTAATTAAAATTAATTGACTGATAGATTACTATCGTAGGCATTTAGAATCTGCGCTCATAATAACCTTGACATTATTGTGGAAAATTCCGTTTCGCTGCCGTTTCCTCGTCTTTATGAGCTATGGACAGAAGTGCTTAAGTCTTATGATTTCAGAACATATCCAAATGTTTAATAGGACCACAACAAAAATATGATATTTATCTTCCAATATGCTATAAAGTCTGCGCCAAATTGCTGGATCGTTTTTATTCACCACGAACTTTGTTTTTTTTTATGCACAACGGGTTGGTACTTGACCTCAATCACATTTCATGATATCATTATGACCTAAGGATCCACTAGTCCTATTTATGTGGGCTCGTGGCACAGTGGTCCCACTGTTTGCTGCCATCAGAATATTATAGCTTGTGGTCCCACTGTCATTTTAGGCGTTAGTCTTTATATGAAAAAAAATAGGTGACCAGCAAACTCCGTTTTGCCATGTCTGTCTGCGTGTATGTCGCACCTGTTTTACTGGCAGATTAATAGTAGGTACTATAACGCTGAAATTAAGTATACACGATTATAATGCCTATAAAATTTTTAGGGTTCAGCTAAATGCCAATATTACTCTTAAACTAATAGAACCTACCTACTTAGCTAGTGATAATGCTAAACCATTTCTTTAGTGGAGCTCGTGTCCAAAATAAAAAAAACTAAGAAAAGTTATACGTATAATATTATTAACCGAAAACCCGCTATGGTACTTTACATCTGATCTAGCAAGAAGCCAGAATATTAATAATTTGTGCCCAATGCAATAGTTGTGTAAAATAGTGGGTACCTATTGACTACAACTCAAAAAACGTACCTACACCACGAAATAATGTTATATTATACTTATGGCATTCTAAATTATTGAGAGTTTTATTGTATATACACTATTTATGAAGTCTTGGCCTCCTTCTAGATATAATCTTGACAACCAGTATAGGTACGAACAATGAGTTAGAAGCAATAAAATAGGTACTCAAGGACTTATTCAAAGCCGTGTTTTTAGATTCTAAAACATGAATGTGGAATAGGATAAGTTTGACATAAAGAACAATAGGGGTCGTCGGCTAATAACTTATTACTTTATATGCCTTAAGAGGGTTTATTCCGTCCAGTGGCGCCCTTATTGGACAAATTAAGATTTCTTCTTAAATACACAATAAATCAAAAAATTATACCTAAATAAGTTTCATGGGGGTTATTTTCCAATTCACGATTATAAAAAAAAGTGGCTGTTTTTTCCAATAATTTGAAATAATAACTGTAATTAAAGCTATTTCGGTATTGTTTACAATTACCTTTTAGGGTTTTCGAGTGCAGGTCACAGCAA
Source organism: Oegoconia quadripuncta (assembly GCA_949316235.1). NCBI lineage: Eukaryota > Metazoa > Arthropoda > Insecta > Lepidoptera > Autostichidae > Oegoconia > Oegoconia quadripuncta. The sequence continues at coordinate 29,025,570 of OX438743.1, read as the reverse complement.
TATTATTGATTTATGCTGTATTTAAAAAGAAATCTTAATTTACCCAATGAGGGCGCCACTGGTCGGAATAAACCCTCTTAATTATTTTTTTTATTATGGACAGTTACACCAATCATTTAGTCACAAACGACGTTGTGTCAAAACGTTGGTTTCGCTGTCAGGATCACTATCCACTAAATCAATCTTTCATCATTTCAATTGTATTTATTATCGGGTATATTCTTATAGTAACTTTGTTTTGACTTGGATATTGTAGAGCAGACTCCACGATTTTATTATTTAACGACATTTTAGTTATAAATCCGCCAAATTGTATTGTCCCCTTTTTTTTGGTTTATCTTTGTGTTATGTTTCTTACTGTTGTGCAATAAAGAATATTTTGTTTGTTTGTTTGAGGTACATGTTATGAAAAGCTAACAATATTTCATAATTTAAATAGTTGGTCACATCTGGATCAACTTCAAAGAAAATGCTCTTTTATCCGTCTGGAGTTGTCATCTAATTTACACTATTATACATATTATAGATTGTGGCGATTGGGCAAGATAGTAATAGCTCCCATATTGCGTCATCGAGTCGACTTTCTTTACTGCTGCAATTTGTCATTTCTGTGCAAACTGCGTATGCTTCCCGGCAGAGAAGAATATAGGTAACCCGTTTCTTCCCTTTGGATGTTGTAAAAGGCGACGAGATTAGCGACAGTGTTGTAATTATTATTGTATTACTACTATAAACATTTTTAAAGAGGGCATCTAGCGGCAAAGATACAATTTTTGTCGCTATGTAAAAGCGACGCGACTGTTACGTGCCGTACAATCGAAAAGTTGATATTGCCGACATGTCAAAATTAAATCATAAATTCCTTTAAGCCGCGTCCTCACTAGGCAATTTTTGTCCAGCGACATTGTGCCCCCGGAGATATCAGGCGACATTGTCAGACTTCGCTCGACATGTCTGATAGGTTCGACTAAACTGATGTGTTCGCCGATAAAACATCGGCCGGCGTGGGGCGATGTGGACCGATGTCTCTGGGAACACATGTCTGTTGCTTTGAGGGGACGCGGCTTTATTTTCACGCAAGATTTTACATTTTTTTGCACTACCGCTTGTTGAGAAGGCAGTTTTCCCCTGATAAGTCGTACGCGAAAATAGATTAGATTATATTTGCACATATCTTTCTCTTTGTGTCAACAAGCCACAGTTAGAAGATTGTAGCGTATGTCCGCGTGGTTTACTTTATCGCGGTTGTTTTCAGGGTGAAAAGTAGCCTATGTCTTCTGGGTCCCACGCTACCTCTTTAGACGTGAAAGAACACAAACTTTGGCATTTTTATGCGTGGCGCGAACAGTTGTGGCGCAGTCACATTCGCTTTTAGTTTTCGATTAGCGAAGTTAAGCAATGTCTGACGCGGTCAATCCTTGGATGGGTGATCACTAGTGGCATTTTAATAGGAGTGTTTCCTTACTTAGGAGGGCATGTTAAATAGACGATCCTGGTTGTTTTCAATTGAAGACAGTCGTTAAACCAAATCGGTGGCCTACAAGGGTGGCTTAAAAACACTGACTGTCAGGTGGCCACAAGTCTGACATAAATGTACAAGTCCACACTGGGCCCGCGTGGTGTATTATGGCGAATAACCTCTCCCAGAGAGGCTGTGCGCCAACAGTCGAAACCTGTAAGGCTGTTGATGAGGATTTACACCGCTCTTTATGCGTAGCGGGTTAAAAACCCAAGTTATCAGATTGGGATTGGGTGAATTAGATGACTGGCGTTGGCAGACAGACTGCATTAGACGAATTGGGATGTAAATGTTTTTATTGCTCCAAACAGATGGTGAGACAAATGTATTGGCAAGTTGCCCATACTACGAAGCGCCGTGGGTTTGTTACAAAGGGCCAGATGGAAAGGCCTAACACATTTATTACGTGTTGATTATTAATAATTCATGACAGAATATTACGACACAGAAGCCAAAACAAAGGAAAATAAAGTTCTGTAAAATTGGCGGGTCGGTGGCCTATAGAAGCGGCTTGAAAACATTGACTATCGGCCAGGTGGCCACAAATCTGACGCAAATCCACCAATATGCATCGGGCCAATACACACTATGCCCGCGTGGTGGATTATTGCCCATACCCCATTCGAAACCAACGGTTGCGGGTTCGAATTCGGCTAGATATAAATATTTGTGTGATGAATACGGACATTTATTTTCGACTCACGAATGTTTAAATATAGGTACCTAGTATCCATAGTAGGTACAGGCTTCGTCTAATTTGGGACTAGATTTGATGTAAGAGTCCGAAATATGTAGTATTTCCCAATAAACTGTTATCGATAGACCCGTATTTAAACCGTTCTCAAGATTGAGATGACCTTAAGCTGACGCTTGATAATCTGTTGCATATTAAAATCAATCGGTCTCAATCTCAAGATCGATTTATTAATAAGGCCCCTAGCTCAAGCGATTTCAAGATTGAGATTGAACTTGAATTAATATTTGAGAGTTTCCATACAAAATATTGTCACAAGTGTCAACTCAAATTCGATGTCAATTTTGAGATCGCTTTATCAATACGGACCCTAGAGCGCTAGATATGGGTACATCCCTACTGTACATCGAAGACTTAAGCAGGGCCCGAATTCATAATAATTCGATTCGATTTTTTCGATGTTTCGATTCGAGTTCTTGACATTCTAAATCGGCATCGAATATGAAATTTGACATTTCCATCCGAAAGTTTTCACTGTTTACCATAACAATCGATATCGAATTTGAATGTCAGACATTTTCGTTCAGAGTTTATTTGATTTAATAAAGGGTCTAAACAATTTAGTTAATTAAACCCATTAAGTGCACTCTAAACCTGACCTTGACAGACTAGCGGTCACGACTGACCTCAGTGACTGACCACTCTTTCGTAATACTTATAATTACCTTCTAATGTCTTTTCTGACAATGACCGTTGCTTAAACATTTTGATTGGTATTGCTACTGAGTCGCTTTGCCTTACTAAGTAGGTACTTTGCCTTTGTAGCGAGCGAGCGAGCAAGATGGATTGGTGTACCTCGACACTGTTGGTTAGGTTTAGGAGAAGTTTACTCCCCGGAAGGGTCGCCTCGCTCCCAGCCTTAGCCTTGGATGTTAGGTTGAACATACCGGGGCGTTCTTTCGCACGAGCGTTCGTCGAAGAAGTATTCTGTCGCTGTATGGTTTATTATTACACAAGCAATGTGTCGACTAACAGAGTACGGAACTACGATCTTTCGAACCACAGTTTTTCGAACATTTGCATGTCGATATTTAGTTACGGACTCAAAAGTTTTTGCGTATTCTTCAAAATTTTGTTTCAGTTAATTTCAGCCCAAATTATTGTAGTTTTTTTAAATTAGCATAATTAAAAAGTCAAACTAAGGCGGTATTTTGGTTAAATTAAGCAGAAAACTTGGAAAAATTACCAGTGGGGTTGACCTAAGCCCAGGGGGGATCGACCCTTAGTATTGAAAATATGGTCCGGTAACCAACACCTCAGCCATTGCCTGTACAGATCCCTCACGTTCAGTCTTGACTCTATCCAGAGGCATGCAAAGCGTTTTGTCACATGGTAAGCAGAATTATAAAATTTGCTATTAAATGGGAAAAAATACAACTGCATAATAATAACTTACTCTTAAAGCAATCTTCGCAACTGTTTTCGCGAAATTTCTGTTCACATATCAGTAAGATCAGCTGTCTTGACAATACTTTTGGAGGAAAGCGTACAGCCCTTCAAATATCTGAACTAAATTTTGATATCATTGATAGTACAGTCTGATAACTGTTCATCTTCTGACACTTGTAGGACAATTTGCTATAGGGCAGCCTTTCTGCCCATACATATAAAGGTCACGCCACTGACTCGATCCTACTAGAGTAATACTTACATCACCAGAGGCCGGAGTGTGAGTTTTGTTTCGACTTAACTTTACTACCGCGTTCACGTTTATGTGACGATTTGTATGAAGAAATGTGCAGCGCCTCTACCGGATAGTTTGCAAAGCGATTTTTTTCATAGGGACTTTTTTCGTAAACGCGAACGCGATGGTAAAGTTAAAAACGAGACAAAACTCGCACTTCGCACACAGGTATAGGGCAGTGGCATTTAGCCACAATTATTTTACCAGCTGTTTCAGTTAATCACTTGTACGTGCTTGCAAAGTTGCGTCACGTAATATAAATATCAATAACGTGGACTCGCACCATAGAGCACCGTTTCGACACGCATCCGCCTGGATAACTGCAAGTCATGTGTTTAAACCACAGACGAGTAAATAGTAGCAGACTTAAAATAACGATTAAATAGCGTAGCCTGTTACCATACAACAGTATTAGCCACGTTTAGGCTTTGACGTATGAGGACATGTCTACAAATGGATTCTATAATGATATTAAATTTAGAAAATTCGGTTCATACGTTTAAGAGCTACGGTACCGCATACAGACACACGAGACAGAAACACTCACACTTAGCAGTGGAACTTATAACACCCCTCTTTTTGCGTCGGGGGTTAAAAATTTATCAAACACACGAAAGACTATGATTTCATCCAAATACACCAAATTGTCTTAAAAGCGAAATTATCAATTATATGTCTTTGATATAAAAAAACTGCACTCGATTTGGACCACGCATTACTGAGATACATACGGCAAAGTACCTAGAGCGCGCCATAGATTTTTAATATACTTTGCATGGGGGCAAAGACTGGACGGACACGGTCACACATACATTCACTCACACAAACGTACACGCACACACACACACACACACACGCACGCACGCACGCACGCACGCACGCACGCACGCACGCACGCACGCACGCACGCACGCACGCACGCACGCACGCACGCACACACACACACACACACACACACACACACACACACACACACACACACACACACACACACACACACACACACACACACACACACACACACACACACACACACACACACACACACACACACACACACACACACACACACACACACACACACCGCCGTTCAACACATAACACCAATAGTTTTTTTGTCGGGAGTTATAAAATCTCGTGAATGACATGAGGCTGCAAAGAGTAGGTACGCCTCGACTTTTCCACAATAAGCTAATGTTTTGTCTGCTAAAATCTGTGGTTTCAACGCATAATGAGTTTATTCAATGTTATAAGTTTCTTTGTGAAACATTCCGTCTAGCCTTTGTGATATATCTTCTAACGTTCTAACGCCATCATTGTTACCATTTATCAATAATCGTCTTAATAATTTAGTACTTGCTACAAAATCACGGCAACGTATGAACGGTAATACTTCCAAGAGTTACAACACAAGCGTTTGGAAAAGAGGCAAATCGATGCTAAAATCTAGTCTTTCCAATGACGACGACAGAAATTGATTCGTTGGATTTTCTTAGGACTGAATGTAATATAGGGTTAATATAACAATAAATTGAAAATGTAGAAAACCCCCGACAAGATTGATGGATCAAATGATTATATCGTCCAGGTAGACTAGACCAAACGATAGTGGTAAAAGCTAAAATATCTTCGCCATGGCTAAGAACGTAGGTATCACCGGGTTTAATCTTATCTATAATAAAAAATTAAATTTAGAAAACCTTCAAGAGACTGTCATATCATCGAAATACACCAAAAAACTGTGTTAAAAGCTAAATATCTTCGAAACGGCTGAACCGATTTTCATTCACATCCTATCTCCTCGTTTTATCTTTAATAACCGCACTCAAATCTGACCACGCATTACCGAGAGACGTCCGGACAACGACTGGACACACACATAACGCATTCAAACTCATTACACCCGTCGTTTTTCGTCGGGGATTAAAAAGAAACTATACTCGTAGATATTCCACTCAGAATTTGATTGCCACATTAACACTTCCCTTGATCCACTCTAACATTTCTCAAACAAGTCCTTGTACTTACAAATCCGCTTAGTAACTGCTTCATTGCATGCCGTTCATACTGTCCGTTACGCATGCGCTCAACTGAGAAGGAAACGCTTTTCATTATCGATTAATCAATTTCCAATTAAACTTAGTGGTTTCGTTTGTGAAGAATTGATATGATAACAATCAAAGCATTCTTTTTGGTTAAGAACTTTTATAAGGTTATCAATCATTGTCCTCAACAGCCTACGGTTTTATAGAATTAAGTATACAAATTTGGAAAGGCATTGATAAACTGATAAACAAAGCCAGGCAGAGTTCTATTATACTGTTAATCAATTATTTAATGTATTATCTACAATAAAATTATCTCATCGTTTTGTACCTAAAGACGTTATAAGATCCTTCTTATTTAAACCAGACCTGTATTCCAAAGGCTGCAGAGGACAAGCAAACCAGCTATATTTCAGGAATTTCTTATTATCACTGCTGGCTGTCAGAGCAGACCAGAAAATCAACTCACTGAACTGCCAAAAGACATAGATATGAAAGTATAAAAAGTATACTAAAAATTGATCAAAAGTAGTTCCCAATAGACGTTAGCGAACATTTAAAAAATCACTGTCTTTTGTTACAGCTTGAAAATGCCGTCGCTCCTTGAGGCATTAGAACGCAAATATGGGGCCAAAGGAGATGTTAACCCTCCAATCGACGACATGCCCGTAGCCATCTTCGTGCCGAAACGTTCACCAAGGCTCAGCGTGCCAACACTCCTCGTCCTGAACGACTGCGATATTGACTGCGCAGGAGACGCGTGTGCCTTAGCAGACAAATTCGCCGATGTTGTCGAATTAGATATAGCCAACAATAAGCTGACCGATTGGAAGGAGGTAAGGATGTATTACGCAACACTATTTGAAATTGAAACTAGGAACGTCTTAAGCCTTCAGTCGCCATAATTGAATGAAGTGCAATGCTTCAAACAGATTTCTATAATTAACAATGACGTGAGATAGAATATGATAATGTTGCATTGCCTAGTCAACACTAACACCCAACGGTAATAAATCAAAGAGCTAAATATGATTATGGCAATGACATGGCAATTATTAGTTGCAATGGTTTCCGCGGTGTTACTGTAATAGACAATTAGGCTTTGTCGTTTTTCCTAGGTGTTCGCGATACTAGAGCAGGCGCCACGAGTTCGCTTCTTGAATCTGAGCTTCAACCGTCTTTCGGCGCAAATTCAAGCGGCGCAAGCGCTGCGACCCAGATTGGACAGCCTCAGTAATCTCGTCCTGAACTCCACTTACGTCGGTTGGCCGAGCGTCCACGCGCTACTCAAAGCTCTACCAGCTCTTGAAGAGCTGCATTTGAGTCTCAATGAGTATTCGTATGTGGATTTAAGTGGACAAGAGGTTAACGAAAAGGATCATTGCGACTCGTGTGCACGTCTTAACGTTGAATTGACGGAACCGGTGCATAAGCAGCTGAAGAAACTTCACTTTTCCGGGAACCCAGTGAGCAGTTGGCGAGAGATATGCAAATTGGGATACGCCTTCCCCAATTTGGAGACATTGTTAGTAAATGACTGCCCTGTAAGAACGTTGGAGCCCGACCCGTGTGAAAACTGCGACGATAGCAATGGAAATAAGAAGTGTCACGATGCTTTCTCGTAAGTAAAATCTGTTTTCATTGACCTAGGCACTTTCAGGTCAGGATCATAATTACCATAGATAAAAAATCTTGATTATTCTTGTACGATCAGATCATTCTTTCGCATTTCTTCGTGTAGCCATTATACATAATAATGTGAGACAATATTACCTACTATTTTCCGCCAAACTCTTCTCTAAAATTTTTTTTTTTTGTGATATGTGAACATCTACATGCTTCCTATAAAAATCACTTGCTTTTCTTCAGGCATATCATGATAAAAATTGCAGTATAGTTTTAATTGAGTTACGGTTTTTTTGCAATTGGTTTTGATGTTACCACTATTTAATATTTTTCGTCAAATTGAATTAACAAATCAGTAAGGTCCGCAAAACCTAGAATAAAATCACAAATTTGATTTAAAAGTATTCTTTCATTTCTTATATCGAATAGACAAATCTCAATTTCCTTACAATAAACAAATCCAAACATAACATTATGTTTTACTCGCGTAGTTCTTATCAGTAGACACAATTACGTTTATTTGCCTACTGCCATTGACCCACTGAACCTAGGAATTAGTGCTATTGTGCTATGTTACATTTACATAACTAGCAACTATAGCTGGTTATGTGTTTAGTTCACTCAAGGCAAAGAATACTAACTTACTATAGATGCTCAAGGTATAGCTGATTATTACAGACACCTTCGTTTCCTGAACTTGAACAACACTGGACTTGCGACTTGGGACGAAGTGGACCGGCTGGCGATGTTTCCAGCTCTGAAGAGTTTACGAGTTCAGGTGAGTTGTTTCTAAAGTATTTCAAAAACAAAATCTCTGTAGTTGAAGTAATACGCATTTAAATTGATGCAAACATGAAAGTTTCAAGATCTTTTTGACCTCTTGGTTCATCGATCAACCCTGTACCTCGGAGGACTAAGAACTAAGGATCAAAGGTATCTACAACAAACTTTTCTGCTTGTGACGTACCGAGAAACTACCGTTTGGTTTATCCGCCCGGCTCTTGGTTATTTTAGCAAAGGGTAAGGTAATGCCCTGGAATAGGCTACTACTAATAGGATTAGACCTTCCCTATCCTTCCGAGTCTAAGGCTAGGTAGTAAATTCTATATGTACATCTACAGATAGTTCAAGTGTTGGTCGGTGAACCACAAGGATGCGTGCCAAAATGATCCTGAGAACTTTATGCCTGCATCAACTTATACCCCCTTCAACATCAACTACAACATAGTTGATATCGATGTATTATAAACTCTACTTAGCCGCTTAAGCAGAAATATTAGTGTAATTGTGTAGATCGTAAAAGAAAGAACCCTCTCTTTCTAGAGTAAGTAAGTTACGATTGTCCTCGTTGTGGTTGAGAGAATAACAAAACATCGCGTCCTTGAAACAACGATTTTCGTTTTACTTTTATTGCGTCATAACAATTTGATAGCACTTCACGGTGCTTAATTCCGTATTTATATTTTATTGGTAATTTTCCGTTCTCAACGCGGATAGAGAACGATATCAACGATCGTAATACCTACTTAGTGTGAACCTGTGAACTACATACTAATCCAACATCAATGACACAATAGTGACAACACGCATTTCTAAATCCATTGGCCACTTAGTCTGCCAACTCAATTTACCTGGGCCAATTTACAGAACCAACAACCGTATTACCTATTACATAATTATTTGTATTACCCTCCCGACTATGATAGCACGATCTGAAGGTAACAGATTATTTACATGGATGTTCATCGTAATTTTTCCGCGTTACGTCCCTCGGGAGCTTGTATAATGCAGGTGAAGGTCTTCCCGATTTAGTATCGGCCTACTTGACGCCAGGCGTTTGCGCAATGCCAATGTAACCCAAACGATCCAGGCATGCAGTTTCGTCACAATCACAATCAAAGCTATAGGAACTGGCTTTTTGGTTTTATAGGATCATAAACCTTGGACTTCAGTCTGCTTCCTGTACCGTGCGCTTATAATGATATTATCACTACGTCTTATTGATAATATTTTGACTGATACCGTCTAAATAAGTAATAATGATATTGAGAGTCGTAAATATTACGTTAATTACGTTGTAATGGTTTTTGTTGTTGTGTTTGTAACACAATTCGCACAACTATGTTAGTAAGTACCTACTTAGGTATCAACTATTAAATAAACTGTGACACTTACTACCTACATAAGTAAAGAAGATGAGATGCCGCGTGACAAAATCAGCGGTGTAATTATTTCAGTTTTATCATCTGACCGTTGCATTAGTAATAGGATATCTTTGTTCTGAACTGTCTTACATATGCTATATTAAGAAAAGTGCATTCAAATATACATATACATACATAAATATGACGATCTTCATCCCAAATACTTTTCTTTAATCAATTTTAAATTGCTGTCATCAAATATTTCTACATATTATATTCCAATTTAAACTGTAGCTTCTTCGACCGCATCTGATACTACTTCATGTATACAGCAGGCAGATTATGTTGTTTATTTAGTTTAGTTATTCCTTTAGTTTTGTACTTAGTACTGAGTTGTTAGTAATTTGTGGATAATGCTGCTGGTTTTGCAATCATCTATACTTGTTTGTTACTAATCTTGTAAGTTATACACATTGTAAAACTGTTTATTGTCCCTAATAAATAAAAATAAAATAAAAAATAGAGTGGTCAGAGATATCCCAAACTAAAGCGTTTCGGAATATAGGTACATACATGCACGCGTGACAGGTGGCATCTCCATTAAAACGTGCTAATCTATAGATGTTTTTGGGTGGAAAATCCCATATAGTCTCCTTTTACGACACCCACGGGAAGATATGGGTTGGTTCTGTTCTTTTTAAGTGTCGAAACCACATGGCCTAAAAATAACCTTAGATAAATTACCTTAGTCTTGTTTTTTTGTTACATTATGTTTGCCTAGTCTCTTATCAAGTCCGCACATACAATTTCTTTGTCTGCAATGTTCTACTTATCCTTCTTTATTTAGCCATTAGCCGAATACATTTATATTTACCAAACAATTAGCACCATCCAGTTCAATTCACCATATCCTGTCTCTAACCCTTTTATGTGGAATCGTACAAGTGATAATCATTCATAAGTAGCGTTCATAAAGGCGGATTTGCCTTGCCGATGCCCGTTGCGCTATGACCGTCACGGCACAAAGAATGTGAAAGTGTGTCTGTGTGTAAGCGTCTAGTAGTTTACGTTTTACGCATTTGTAGATTAGTATAGTGCAATTTGTGATGTCACTGAGAATATTCATTGATGTAATCTTACGAAATTACGCATTACCTACGATTTGGTATAAACGACATCATTTTCTTCATTCTTCACACCGAATGTTCGTGTAATAGAATGAAAATCACTGACGATGTAGATGTGGACAAGATGTTTTTCTTTGTTAAAGATTTTGTTAGGTTTTTAATATTCTAAAAATTGCAAAGTTTCAGCGATATGAACTGAAATCTCATGATTTGCAAAAGCAGTAAGCAATTTTAAATCTCCTTTTTTTACCGAGAACCAGGAGACTCAAAGCGCACCCCAACCTAGTTTGGGCTCCTGGCTGTCTCCCACATCATAAGTAGGATTATGTTTTTGTCCTATATTTTGTATAAACTTGAAAACTATAATACTTTTGTTTTGGAGAAAATAAAGACATTAAATATTATTATACTTAAATCATTATCATTTAGCTTTCCGCCCGCTTGGAATTACTTTATCGTGGTCTTTTGTGTCTTGAGCTATCTCTCTGCCAAATTTCGGTTAAGAGTTTTAAACGTAAAAAGGTAACAAATAGGTGGATAGATGTACTACACTAAGTTCCTTGTATATACAATATAGCGTATTGATTGATTGATAGATTTTGCTGGTTTAATAAATTTTCATGCTTCAGAAATTTTAACGTTAGGTAACGAAAACATCAAATTAAACGATTAAAAGCTTTAAATGATGAAAAATAAGTATTTCGTTATAGTTTATTGAATGAGACAGTTGGATTAACGTAATATAATTTCGTCTCAAGAACTTATTTAATAGCAGTGTATTCAAGGGCCGATCTGGTGATTCATACAAAATTTGAAATAAACGGTTATACATCGCATTCAGGTTGTTGCTCGCCGACCTTGCAAGAGCAACCTCCTTTTCGGTCCTTAATTTTGACGGAATAATATGGTGGTCGAATTTTCCGGTTCAACGTGTATGTTTAGTCAATAGTATTACTACTTGTCTGACTAAACGTTGAATTCGTATCCAGCCACATTCTGTAAAGGACAGCCAGCGTCAAATGGATATTACCAATCAAACGACGTGTTCAGTTTGTTTTTTACAATAGCAAAAATTTTGAAAACTATTTGAATCGTTTATTAGTAAAATAAAGAGAAATACCAATGATAAATGAAGGGAACCTGTCGGACTTTAAGTCGGAAAACTGAACTGACAATAGTACCTACATAAAGCAATGAAATCAATTTTATTTTATTCATTTTAGCTTTTTATACGGAGCAGAGTCGCAAATGCCTTTTGAACAAGCTGTACAGCTTAAAAAATATGTAATGTGTATATACCCTGTGTACCTACAAAACAAAGCATTGTTGACTTTGACAGGAGCATTTGACCGTCAATATAATGCTGACTGTACAATAAGTCGCGGACATTTGTAATTATATTAATAATTACGAGTCTGCATTACCCAAGCGAGAAACGAAATTCACAGTCTAGAAATTTTGAAACGATGGTCTTGCCTTGTTGATTTTTAAGGCTATTTCTTAATCTTTAGGATCTTATTTCGCCTTGTCGAAGTTTATAATAAACATAAGTAATGTAAGAATGTGGGTGTTTGTTAAGCCAGTTTTGTATTGGATACAGAATGAAATTAATTGAATTGGGATTTGGGACGTTAACGGTGAAGCAATGTTTCAATAGAAATCTTGCTTGATTGCTTTACTGGCCCTTAGCAAAAGTAGCGTCTATACATTTTGTAGGTAGGTACCTATTGATTGACACATAGCTTGCTGCATTACCGTATTATGAAATTAAGTTTTTAATGTTGCCTAAAATATCGCTATATGAAGTTTCCGGAATTGGAGATATCTTAAGGTCTCGACGGAGGAATATGTGAATCAATTCGCTCGTGAATAAATCTACTTTTTTATATTTTAACAATTTTGGAACTAATACATACATAAATCATGATTTCTATCCCAAATGGGTGGACAGCGATATCCCAAACTAAAGCGTTTGGGTGTTCTAAACATTCAAAGAAACAACATCGATAGTTTCCCTTTCGAAATATACAGAAATGCACACGTGATAGGGGGTGAGCCTATCGCCTTTAACGTGCAAGTCTATACATGTTTTTTGGTGGAAAGTCCCTTAGTCGCCTTAGTCACCCACGGTAATAGTGATATTCTGTTTACTTGTCGAAGCCATACGGCTGGAGAACAAGATTGTCATAGCACTGCTTTTGTTTGGCGTAAAATTAAAAAATTAACCGATGTCTCGTGCAATGCAGTTCACACATGATTCATATTAGGATCATCAACGGTCTCTCAGATCTTCTGCCCACGCGCACGCTTGGTTACTGCGCGTCATCTCAACGGTTTTTTGTTTATCCATTATTATTCCAGCAAGTCTTTGTGAAGGTTATTTGATCATAGTTGAAAGAACTCTTGGCTCCTCTTTGGAGGTTACATAGGATAGCTTAGTTGCCAGTAGGTACACCTAATATGTCAGTAGCAATTTATGTAGGTACCTATACTTAATTGCGTTGTCCTTTACTGCGAATAAATAAAACAGATAGGTATACCCGTATACCTATATCTACTAAAATACAGAATATTGGATATTTCTGAAATTATATCATCTTACTTTTACCAAACATTACTTAGTAGTTTTACACTGTCTAGATTAGGTCTTAAAACTTGGGAATTACTTGTAGGTATTAGGCATTGCTCGGTGTGTGTTCATCTGTCGCCGCCATTGAGTTCAGTACCTATTTAATATAGTTCTAAAAATGCTGGATCAAATACAGATTACGTACTAGTTAAATTTCGATTTTTTATTAGTAAATGGAAAATTTTATAATTTTATAGTCATCGTGTGTGTCTCATAATATGGACCTTATTAAAGCACAATTTGAGAAATATATACCTACATCATATATTTAATACAGCTCAACCTGCCTATTTCAAATATATTGTCGTTATACCCAAGGCTGCATGAAAGACATCGCTTTTAGTGATAATGTCGCCAAATTGTACGTTCTACTTTTACCAATCTTTCTGTAAAATGTATGTAGGTATTTTCTTTTCTACTTTGATCCATTTTAAAGTCTGTTTGCATTGTATTGTGTCCTTTGTGTAACATTTTTTTTACCACATTGCTATAACCTAGTTTTACAACTAATATTATAAATACGAAAGTTTGTGTGTGTATGTTTGTTCACCCCGAAACGGCTAACGGATTTATAGGAAATTTGGTTGGTAGACAGATTAGAACCTGGATTAACATATAGGAACTTCCAATTCACTGTATAAGAGGAACAAATTTCTGCGGAACGAATTTTGTTGAAATGTTCCACGAGAACGGAGTCGGACGCAACGGCTAGTCTAAACATATAAGTACACGATCACGATGTACATTTAATTTGGCTTTATGTTTTTTTTTTATTATGTCCATGCATAATGATGGCATTGTGTTAAAATTATGCGCAAAATTGTACTCTACACCGAAGCGTTTTACACTTTTTCAGTCTTACGTAATTACCTACAACACATAACTGAATAGTATTCGGGTAGGTCAGGCGAGGTGACCTAGATTCTCTCCCCCTATATGCACATCCGCGTTGTTATAGTTATTGAGAACGAATGGTAAAATATTTACCAAGGAACTAGAGTTGTGATAGATACCATCAGCTTGTGTTTATTTCGATATGATAGGGTTAGGTATCCTTTTGATATATTGTTTCAATAAGTAGAGGAATTCGTCAATATCTATAATCAACATTTGACGTAGGTCATTATAAAATAATCGTCTTGATAAAATTGCACATAAACTAGTTGTAAAAGGTAATTTATTATTATATTTAACAATTTTTTTTATTACTAATTGTGGTCTTTGTAAGCAAAGAAGGTTTGATTTATTAATCTCATTGCATAGCATATGCCATTGCATTCAGGTATGGCATGGAATCTTTGCGTTTAAATTCAAAAAGTGTGTTGACTTTTGACACTGATGTTGTCAGGAAAATTTGTTACCTCACCTGTGTTTGTTATTTATTTGTTGAACTATATAAATATAACATTCTTGCAATTCCATGCTTAAACTGTATTTCAATATGCTCTGCTGCTAGTTCCTTGAAATTGGTACTGCTAGGGTTCAGTATTCCAATAGTATTGCACCTAAAATAATCGAAAGATGACACCTTGTATTACTTATATTGCGATCTATTTATAATATACATATACTTGAATTAACACAACCAAACCTCCCAGCAATTGCTGAATTAGTTACTGCACACTGATGTGTAATAAGACTTTAGATCAGCGCGTTTATTATGGAGAATATTTTGAGTAAATTTTCGTGTCTTTAACCGAAAACAGACAAACAGCAATTCAGTTTTGCGCAGTTCCCAACCGTCGACACATAAGTATAATTCTAGTTCAACTTGTGGATGTAAATAAAGAGAAATCCAGCTGAGTTAAATAAAATGTAAACATATTTACAGACTTGGTGTTCTTTGTTAGTCGCTTGCAACTTCACTGTCGTGCCGTGTCGCATGGGGCGAGAGTTCGTGACCTATGAATGTTACCTTACCGCATGACCGACGGTTTTAGGTCAACTGTCTTCTACCTCTCTACAATCTACATAGAACTAATCAGCCGTGCTCACTATAAACGACTGACTGTAGGCTTGTAGCTCATATCTATGATCTTCAATGGCAGATTCTCTTTGAGTTGACGTTAGAGTGCGAATTTTAATAGCTGTTTGAGATATCACTTCACATTACTCAAGTATCTTTTTGTTTGTCTCAATGCTATTGTTTGCTGAATCAAGATAGAGTGAGTAAAATGTTAAACGGCCTATTGACGTTAGCAATTAAACATTTATTTTTTGTTCAATCATAAATACTCGTACTTACCGTACTGCATATTTTAATGGCAACTGCGAAATATTTGAAAATTCTGTAAACTACTCGTATACATTATACATAACGTCACGAGCTTTATCCCAAATGGGGAGGTTAGAGATATCCCAAACATTAGTGTTTGAGTGTTGGATGTGCTTGAAACAACAACCACGGTTCACTTTTACGAAATATACAGAAATACACACGTGACAGGGAGGTGAGGCCATCGCTGTTAAAATGTACAAATCTATAGATGCTTTTTGGTGGAAAGTCCTACCGCCGCCGTGGTTCAATGTAAACAACATAGGGTTTACGAATCGGAGGTCGCGGGTTCGATCCTCAGCCGCGTACTTGTTCACTACTCGGTTTGGTTGGTGTTAGGGCATTTTAAATGACCGCCTGGCGAGCTACCACCATCTTATCTAAATCTGCCGCTAAACAACAATATTGTGTTCCGGTTGTCAGAGATACGATAGCCAATCCTCCAAATACTATGAGGTTTCCGGGTCAGTACGGTTCCACCTTCGGCCTCATCTTCACTTAACATCGCGTGTGATTGAGGTCAAGTACTAACCCGTTGTGCATAAAAGAAAGTCCCTTAGTCGCCTTTAACGACTACCACGGGAAGAGACGGGATGGTTCTATTCTAACTTAATTTCTCTTTAGACTTCCTCCTACATATAAATAAAAGCCTGCTGCCTTAATTTTGTCAAAAATAAAAAAAAGATGAAAGGGAAGAGATGGGTTCTATGCTTTTTATGCCCCGGAATCACAAGGCACCGCAATCGCCTGAACTCTAGGATTTTTTTTACTAATATAATCAAGTTTATTATAGAAACTTCGAAATTGGAACACCGAACTATTTGTTGTACTGAATTCAAGCCAATAGAATCCCGAACGATAGTCCTTGTACAGCTTTGTTGCTCTTTATTGCTCCCACGTGAATGTACAGAAGACTCGGAAAACTTTTGGCCTGTAACATGGATCGCTGGGGCAAGCAACCAGCCTGCAATATTGTAGGTAAGTAAATTTCTATCTCGAGGGAACTTTATTGAACTATATTTTTATATTACCTTTATGTAGGTCTCTGGAACCTTGGTAAATATTTGCTTTTCTTTCGATCAATATCACAAATACGATACGTCTGTGTGAGCCAACTGACAATTTGATTGATAGGTATTTCGTGGTTAGAACTAAATTTAGAGGTACCTTACATAAATTAAAACGAGGATGGTAACACTGATATCTGCTTGGTGATAGATCACACCTCCGCTCTCCTCCCACTGTAACTCCTGTAAGCCAGGATCAACAGTGGTACTCTGCACGGCGCCTACTGAAGGTAGACGTGCCCTAAGTGACTCTATTGCTACCTTGGACCCCAGACTAATTAAAGAAAGAATTTAAGGGTGAAAAGTAGGAAAGAAAGAAAGTCCCACCTCCCCCCCAGCAAGCACCACGCACAGCGCCAGCGACCTGCTTGGTGATAGTGGTTGTTTTTGACTGCTATACTAAAAAGTTGCGGGTTCGCGTTCGAGGGGCAATGTTTGTATGTAGAATTACGGACATGTGTGTACCCGAGTTATAGATATTTTCATAATTAACATGTAATGTATTCATCTGGTATCCATAATACAAGCCTAGTAGCCTAGTGTGGAACTAGATGGCGCTGTGTTTGTAAAAGAATGTTTATTTTTTTACCTAATAGTATTATGCCATAGAGTGCTGTGTGATAAAAGTGACTAAGGGACTTTCCATTAAAAAAAGATCTATAGATTTGACAGTGGAGTCATCCTCTGTCCCGTGTGCATTGCTGTGTCGTGGACATTGTTTCAAGCATTAAATACCAAACGCTAATGTTTGGGATATCTCTGACTTCCTCATTTGGGATAAATGTCTTGACGTTATCTATGTATGCTATAGATATAGGTGTAATTTAAATATTTTCAGTATATAATAATAAATAAATGTCTTTGCACAAACACACAGCGCCATCTAGGTCCACAGTAAGCATCTAGGCTTGTGTTATGGTTACCAGATGGTTGATAAACTACACAAATACATTTTTTTTGTAAATACATGTATAAATGAAAAACATCCATAACTCGGGAACACATGTCTGTATTCATCATACAAACATATGCCCCTAGCGGGATTCGAACCCGCGACCATTTGGCATCCTAGGAGCAGAGTTTCTAACCACTGCACCAAACAGGTCAATCTATATATAGGTGCCTATATTAAGTACATCCTGCATCAGCTTATTATGAATTTTATTGATGTGTTGCGTTGATTTTAATGCTTAGTAGCGTGTTACACGTGTGTTCTGTCAAATAGGTAGGCTTAAGACCGGAACAGCAGTTATGCTAATAACTACTTATAAGCTATTAATAATACTTGATATGCATTAATGCATTTGTTTACTATGTCCGTCCATATGTTATGAGTTGGGGTAATCAATATCAGAAGCAATGGCTCGGAACGGTACCGTCACCGTTTGGAACTGACTGTACGAAATATTGGCCGAGAGAAAACCATTGAAAATCAATATAAATAACATTATTTTTGTACGTGATGGATGACAGAAAGGATTAAATCGAGTTTAAAAACCCGACGCATATTTTTTATCTGTTGACGACCAATTGGTGTAGGTAGTAGATAGTGACCCTGTCAGCGAAACCAAAGGTTGCGGGTTCGAATCCGTTCGATAGTATCCATAGTATATACAAGCTTTGCTTAGTTTGGGACTAGATAATTGGTGTAAGTGTCCGAAATATTTTATTTATTTATTTATTTATCTTTCGAGCGCCATGTTGGATTTTTCGCCATAAAATTTATCCTATTCGAAATTGGTATATTTTATGGTATTATTTGTATATTATATGATAATATATGATGATGGCTATAGTATATATTTTAAGCTATAGCCATCATCATTAGCTTCTTATGTTTGATCAAAATCGGTTAAGCCGTTCCGAAGATACCTATTTAGCTTTTAACATGGTTTGCATGGTTTATCTAGATGATATGGGTAATCATTCGTTCTCTCGGAGTTATCTACATTTTCAATATGGTTTTGTTTATCCAATATGTATATAGACTCTAATTAGTGGTAATTAAGATAACCATTTTGTCCTTATAATTTGATTGTCTTCATCTAACGAAACCTGATAATAAGGCTCTCCTTACGTATTTCTCCTTATTCAATGCTTATAAGTATAAAAGATACAATAAGTACTAATCCTCCAAATATCTGATAAACGACCATAATTAAATGAACTGGAAAGGAACAAGACTGCGGTATCCAAAGGGTTGGTTTGATCTGACGCACGATTAAGGTGTAGTTCCGCCTTCCGTCTTTAGGCAAAACCGGTGCTCGAGGCTATGCGCCCGCGACGACGCTTGCTTGAACAAAGAACTCGCGAAGTCGTGATCTGCTCTTTATTAGATTTGTAATTGAATCAAGTTAGATTTATTCACACATGCATTGTAAATGACGTGAATATGTACTAAATTGTTGCCTAGTAATACGTGTTTTTAACATAATAGATCTACTTCGCTAGATGATTTTAACCGCCTCCGTGGCTCAATGTAAATAACATTGGGTTTGCGAGTCGGAGGTCATGGGTTCGATCCCCAGCGGGGTACATGTTTAAGTACTCGGTTTGGTTGGTGGTAAGGCATTTTAAATGTCCGCCTGGCTAGCTACCACCATCTTATCTAAATCTGCCGACAAGCAGCAATATTAATAGCATTGTTGTGTTCCGGTTGTCAGAGATAACTTAGCCAGTCCCCCAAATGTGTTGGGGTTTCCGGGTCAGTACGCTTCCACCTTCGACCTCATCTTCACTTAACATCAGGTATGTTTGAGGTCAAGTACCAACCTGTTGTTCATAAAAAAAATGATGTAATGTAGCGTACCACCTATCGACCTAAACCCTTAGCCAATTTGAAAAATTCTTCCCCGGATCTATGGATCATCGTAAAAAGATTCCGTACTTATAAGTACCTATATCTTCTCTTTGGAACGACAGCATGTAGCGAGAGTAGGTAGGTGCGTCTTTTCCTGAAACAGCTTTGCTAAAATCAACTAAAGATCATAATAATCCATTTACCACAAATGACAAAAAAGAAACAAAAAAAAAACGAATTAAGTACATACTCGTGTTATATTACAACCAAGTAGAAAATCTTATGCGAAATTCCTGGGTTACGTTGTATAGGTAGGTAATATATAGGGGGCCTGGAGTCGCTTATGCGTAGCCGAAGAAGGTCGCCGCGGGGTTTTAGTGGGTATCCACCACGTATTTAGGTCCACATAACCGTCTCTCCGTCCCCCAGGCGAGCGGTACGCGTAATGCGTTTCACCGCGAAAAAAAAGGTAGATCATTTATATAATTTTTATATCCTGAAATTATCCGAGGTCGAATAAAAATAATGCGTTAACCATGTCAATAATCGCGAAATTTATTCCGAGATGCTCGAAATGGAAACTTGATCCGAAGCCTTGAGCCATACAAAAACCAATTCAATGTATAAATAGGTAGGTAAGTATACCTATGTATAGTTTTTGTCATTCATCGCTTCGTGACTCTTTATTTCAATAATCGTGGTATTTGTATTGTTCAGTCCGTATGATGTCGGTACTTACGTAGGTAAAGTTGTACGTAGTTGTAACTTGTGTGGTAACTACCTATTACCATCTATTACTGTGTGTGACACACTCGTATTTATATGCGTTGTTTTAAAAGCACAAAGCCGTTCACATTACATGTTATTCCATTCCATGCCACTATAGTTGTCATCCATCCAAGAGTTGACCGTGTCAGACATTGCTTTAGTTCACTAATAGAAAACTAATAAAAAGTGTTAAAATATTAGGTACCTATACTCGCCATTAAATTGTACATCAGCAACTTGCATCTAGATTTTATACCTACTTGCTATTGTTTCAAAATTGTTTGTGGGGTGCGTATGTTGTGACAATCGCGTAGGTACCTACATCTAGATTATATGTCAATACACTACGCTTTGGATGAAACGGTTTAACATTGACCTTATTGGGAACTCACTAATGTCACGGACGCCGGACGGCAGTGATCAATATCATTTATTGTGCTCCTCTTACGTTTTTCGTTGGGCTACAATCACACCTATGCTAGGTAATTGCCCATTCACCCAGAACACGCAACATAATCCATATGGGATTCCCAACCAAATACAATAGTATTAACACCGGTTTCTAGCGGCATAGATACACTAAAAGGTGTAGAGGTATAAGTTCTAGCAACCGGATTCAATTACATTTGCTTGTTTATGAAAAATTTCCAAACCCCTATCCGCTTTCAGGGTTGGCCCCTATGGGAGCGCGTCGAGTCGACAGAGCACGAGCGACGACTGCTCCTGGTCGCGCGGCTTCCCCACGTGAGGACTTTAAATGGAGGCGGGGCGGTGCCGGCGGAGGAGCGGGACGCGGCTGAGAGGGCCTTCATCAGATACTACATGGAGAAACCAGAGTCCGACCGACCGGATAGGTGAGTCGACAATGAGCACGTCTTAAGCCCGTATTAATAAACAGTTCGGAAGATTTAGATGACCTTATGTTGACGCTTGAGAATCTGAGTTAAAGCAGTATCTAAAAAAATAGTATTGAGAACTTAGTCTCAATCTCAAGATCGATTCGATATCTCATCAAGGTGGAACCAATTCGATTCAGGACACTAGACCAAGATGAACCCTGTGCTTGCAACTATTCTTTGAGAGGAGCTGCATGAATCCAGGTGTGGTAGGGCCAAGGGAAATTAGAATGTTGTGTTGATTAATGACTCCCATTTATAACGGAATTAATAAATGATTTGCAATACTATTTATATTAAAATAAATAACAAATACAATATGCTAGACAAACCACATTTCTAAACTAAGAAATGGTAGATCGATCGAAGGTCCTATTAATAAGGAACGTTACGTGGGTAGCAACCTGCGTGTGCTAATAGTGTCCTGACCCAAATGACTAAATTTGAATGCTAATATCGCATTGTTTAACATAACAGTTGGCAGGTAGGAATAACCATAATCTTGCTGGTCTCATTAAATGATGGATTCTTAGGGATCCGAAGCGCAGCCTTATTATGCTAACCTAACTCTCTCCGTCTGTCTCTGGATGCCTAGCTTGAAATCGGAGCTAGGGTCAGAGCGCTGACCCAAAACTAAATATCGCACTAATTCTTTCTAGAGCTCCGTAATCAAATGGCAAAAATGGAGTGAGTTGAACCCACCGACATATTGACGACCGATTGGCGTAGTGGATAGTGACCCTATGAGCGAAACGGTTACGGGTTCAAATCCCGCGACGAGTAAATATTTGTGTGATGGATGAATACGAAAATTTATTCACGAGTCATGGATGTTTATATAAATACTTATGTATATACGATATCTAGTATTCCATAGCACAAGCTTGCTTGGTTTGGGACTAGATGATTGGTGTAGGTGTCCAAAATATTTATTTATTATTAGATATAAGAATGCTTTGCGTACTACTTTTGGTGCCTTTGCGCCAACTAATATACTGCTAAATTCACTTCATTCAGGCAGTTTTGAAATCGGCTTAGCGTGGGGTTTGCGCGGGAAGTATTTCCACAACTAAATTGTTCTCGTGAAATACAAGATCGCGTCTGTCTCAATAATATTTTTTTGATACTGTTATGTATACAACAGATTCTCAAGGCTCATAAGTCATCTCAATTTTGAGTTTCATAAAACATGACGCGCTTGCGTTGAAGTCCAATAATGTCTGTGGTGGAACCCCTATAATTTCGTCCCTTTGTTCACGATTGGTCACTTCTCAGAAAGTCCATCCTATGGGGCAATTACTATAACCCTTTACTAAGATCTTCATATCTTTCCCTTTACCAAGTGACCAACTGCCGCGAACCCTTTATAATAACAATAGTATCTTTTAAATTTATTTATTATTTTCATGTAAGTATGTATATTTACCGGAATTTTATTTACATATTTCATATTTGCGCGGCATCTACCGCGATGTAGTTAAAGCGAATTTACTATTTAGCGCTTCTTTAGAGGTGGTTTAGATACGAGTAGGGTAGGTGTTTAGCTATGAAAGGACGATAAGAACGCGAATATATTCATGCGCTGCTGTTCATCTTTAATTTGTTCTTAATTTTAGAATTAAAACAATAGAAATCATCATGGGCTCATGTTCTCGACCCGAAAACAGTGGAAATGGGCTTAGTCTTCCGTTATCCTACATTCTCAGCAACACATTAGTCGGCATATCTACTCACGCCTGAAGGCCCGAGTATCGTTACCTATGTAATTTTTCACACAATCCAATTTATCTTTCAGGTACTGGGAGTTAGTGGGCGTTCACGGCAAGCTGGATCCTCTGGTCTCTGTAGACCTGCGGCCCGAGAAGCGAGTGCAAATCACGTTCACCTGTGGCGACAACAGCGAAGTGCGCACCGTCGATGTTTATAGGTAAGGTTGGATGATGAAATATGATGCCCATCACCCCAGAATTCACACCATGGTAATCTTGGAGCACTCGTGACGCAATCGCATTCGTTTTCGATTAGCGCAGTTAAGCAAGTCTGGCGTAGTCAGTGCCCTTGGATGTGTCAAGTGACCACTAGTGACATATTAATACGAGTGATTCCGTACTTCAGAGGGCACGTTAAATAGGCGGTCCCCGTTGTTTTCAATTGAAGACAGCCTTTAAGCCAAATCGATGGCCTACAGGGGCAGCTTAAAATCTCTGACTGTCTGATGGTCACTAGTCACACAAATTCCCGCATTGTGGTGGATTATGGACCCATACCCTCTCCCAATGAGAAGAGACAGTGCTCCAACAGTAGGGACGCATAACGCTGTTGATGATGAATTCTTGAATTGTTGACCTCAGTCAAGCTAGTATTGAGTTCATTGTTTTAAACTAGTCACCATCAAAGTAAACGCTTGGTTTTGTTCCATAAGCTGTTTGAGTGAAAATAACATTTGGGTAAATTGTCAACTATAGGCCCGCCGCCCGCGAAGTGTACGGCAATAAAGGTCTACGAGTAAGGAGTATGATCGGTTCATCATCATCATCAGCCCGTAAACATCCCACTGCAGGCCTTTAAATTTTTATTTCTCAGGCATGCAAGTTTCCCCACGATGTCTTCCTTCACCGTTTAAGAGCAGGCGGATAAATGCACATAAGTAATTAAATCGGCACAAAAGTATGATTGGTTAATTTATTGTTTGCAGAACCGTGTCCGACCTAAAGTCTCGATTGGAGAGATTGGCTGGTTTCCCTGCGTCCAAGATGAGGCTGTTCTACGTCGATCAGGAATTGAGGGATACACAGGTGAATATCAAATATAATGTTTGTTAAGAATGGTGCGAATATCTATTATCCAGCAGTAACCACTTGCAGGCTGATGAATTGTCGTACAGTGATATTTTACATAGTTTTGTCTTCAATGCAGATCCTGTCGTCGTCATTTATAATACACTAGCTATCCGCCAGTGACTTCATTCGCATGGATCTAAATAAAATATAAAGTAACACTTGTATTATACGTGTAAACCTACCGGAACCTTCTCTAAATGGTAGAAAAAACGGTTATCAAAATCCGTTGCGTAGTTTCTAAACTACAGCACAAACAGTGCGCGGTAAACTAATTTTAATAAAATAAATAAATCACCATATAAATACATACGTTAATTGAATACATACAAACATACATACATAATATATTTATAAAAAACCGTATCGTGTCTGCTCAGGCCAGGCTGCGATTTCATACAACATTACACGAGTTATACGCACGCAAGCGTCTGTCGCCGCCGGTCGAGCTGTGTTTTGAGTCTTACAGGAACTGTTTACCTACTATGCAGTCGAAGAAGACTTTGGTGCATGAAATGAGGTTTAATTTCACCGCTAATATTTCGGTTGCGCTGCTAGATCTTTCAAGTTCCGAACTGTGCTTTAGTTCGGGCGATTGCCTGTCTTTAGCCCTATATTTCAATGCCCTTTCTAGATATTAACCATATAATTTATTTCTGGAGTCTTTCCAGGGTCCCGAGGAGATGAAGTATCCAACAAAGCAACTCTATTCCTACAACATACGATCCGGCGATGAGATCATCATCGACTCCAAACTGAAGCATTCAGTTTCCGCTAACTCGACGGCATGAGATGATCTCAAAAAATAAAAATCTAGTGGTGTTATATGCATTTCTGATTGATTGTATGTCCAGTGTTTGTACGATATACAATTGTTTGGCCGTGTCAGTGAAGTCTGATGTGTTTAGTTTTATGTGATAAAGAAATGCGGCTAACGTCACAAGAAACGGCGGTAGTCTACAAAAGCCAGCCTCTATGCCATTTCAGATTTTTTTTATGGTACAGATGTTCAATAATTTAAGTTGTCGTACTAACAAAATACGTTAGGTTATATTTTTCTAAGAAATGATGCTTTTTGTCCTATACTTATACAAAGTATTACATATTTGTTTTAATGTTTTAAATGGTTGTCGCAAAGTAATTAGTTTTAAGTTTAGTCACAAAGCAAGAGTGATCTATCATTGAAAAATATGTTTTTTATTGTTATAAACTCAGGAGCAGGTTTAATTAAATTTTCAGTAGCTTTAAAATGGATGCATACTACTTAACTGTACTTGAGTGGAATAATTTCATATTTGTGTTTTCAATAAGCATCTGTGATAATAAATTATAGTTTAAACAAGATGAGTGATATGATGACCTATTATCATGTGCGGGATTATTTTTACATTATTATATCTACTTGTGTAGCAGATAATTATACTTCATCTATCTAAAGAAAATTAAGTGTTATAAAGAGTGCTTATTAATAATAATAAAGTGATACTAACTGCCATTTTGGAATACATAAGTAAAAACGTCTGTGACATAAGTATACCTAATCTTGTATAACTTTAAGCATTTTAAATTCTATCAATTTAAACCATATTTTCAAATCCTACAACAGTTAGATACATTAAACTGCAATGTATGCCTATGAAACATTATCGTAAAAAGAAATTAGAAATACTTAGGTAATAGCAAACTACTTTACTTATGGTACTGTGATCCCTGGAGCTGCCAAAATGTCTAAATTCAAGGCTCTAGACTTGTATGCGTTATTAAATTATGTAACAAGTGATACAATGCAATACATGTAGACAGAAAATTATCACTGGTGAAATAATTATATTATTGTTTCTTTCTAGACACTAGAATGAAAAATAAATTAAGTGTATAAAGAAAAAACTATTTATCTTTATTTAGAAGTACTCCAATAGCATTAATCACAGATCCAAAGTCTTTTTCCATAAACAGCTAGCATCGCATTTTGTACTTGTTCTACAACATGCTCGTATACATTTACCCAATCATCGCTATGCAACTCACGAGTTCTCCTTCTGAGGAAATTTAGCAAAATATTTAATTTGTCTATCTTCTTATTTATAACCATATCGCGCATGTAAGCAGCAATCATATTGATATCACAAGGCAGTGGGGTTTGACCACTTTCTAGCCAAGCTCTCAACAAGTCGCGAACTTTTTCCCATGGAAGACCAATCAAGTCCTGTGATTTTTCTTCAAAAATTAACTCAATCGGTATGTCTTCTTTAAGATCTTTAATCATTGGATCTTTATAAGGAGTATCTCTCGCAATGCTTTGTCCTTGTAAAAATTTACTCATGACGGAGGTAGTTGCTTGGGGCTTGATAGTCTTTAGAGGTCTACCTCGTTTTTTTCCTGGCGGAGACTTCGTCAATCCAATGATTGGAGATTTTTTTCTGGGAGATGTAACAGTATCAGATTTCTTTGGTGTAATTGCACTCTTTTTAATATCCCATTTAGTGTCCTTTATAACAGTGCCTATAAACTCATTTTCATCAGATATTTTAACAGCTTTGTTATTCAACAAAAATTTATTTATACCACCTTTAATTTTACAGATAGGTTCTAATTTTGTAACTTGAATGCCTATACCTCGCATTTCTTTTGGGTCGATTTTTTGTTTCTTGCAAAGAGATATCACTTCTTTAGTTATAACTTCAAGGTCATTAGTAGTGTTGTTTAATGAAGTTGACTTATTGATAGTATCACAAAAACCATGACCCATAAATTTCGCAGTTTCTATTGGCGCATTTTCGCTTCTGACCATTAGTTTCAGTGTTATGCATTTTCCCAAAACTCTTAATTGCTGCATTCTAGAATGAACTTCAGCTGACAATTGTTTTAGAAACTCAATACATTGATCATTGTTTTCAAATCGAATTCCATAATTTACTTCTGCTGATACTGACTTCCTTACTGTGTGGAATGTTAAAGGATTTGAATCCTGTCCACGGCATTGATCAAAGAGTTGAGCGCCGGATTTATTGCCCAGATGGCTTTTCAAGGAAGCCAAAGTCAAGCTCTGTAAAGATCCACAAGTCTGATGACCTAATAATTCCAATTTTTGAGCAGTCTGCCTACCTACTCCAGGTAAGTCTTGTAGTTTAATGTCATACATGTAATCTTCAATAAGGTCAGCAGTTAAGAAAAATTGGCCATCAGGTTTTGCACGCTTTGTTGCCAATCGTGCTTGCAAACGATTTCCTCCAAAACCAGTGGAGCATGGACAGCCAGTTTTTTCTTTAATTTCATTTCTTATTGCTGTAGCAAAATCTTGGACACTTATATTCATAGTTCTTAAGAGCTCTGTACAATCTACATACATTTCATCACAAGACACTGCTTCTATATCTAATGTATATTGTGCAATTGTATTGTACAAAGTATATGCCACATCTTTATATCCATCAAAATCATAAGGTATAGTTTGTAAATCTGGACATAATCTTAAAGCTGGTCCCATAAACATTCCATTACCAATGCCTTTTGCCCGAGCTTCATAAGAACAAGAGGCTATTTCACTCATAGAGCCATACTTATCATCCTCATCTGTAATATTGTCTACTCTACTTTCCATTTGTATGTTTAATTCAGTAAGTCCTGTAGATTTACAACATTTTGTAGCTTGTTTTTGTCTATACAAGTTGAATTCAGTATTTCTATCAACACCTGGTCGCTTTGGTCTTGTCTGTCCACCTTTAGAATGTGTTACAGCTACAGGTTTGCCACGAAGGTCAGGCCTATTCCGTAAACCAACCGATACAAAAAAACAATCCATATCTATATGCATTATTGTTTTATCTCTTTCAAAGGTTATTGGTGACAATGTTGAACTATTGAATTCCAATATATATTTTTTTAAAGCATCACGGGCCGGGAACATAAACTTGCTATTTTCTCTTAAATCATTCACATATTGTTTGAAACATGCGCCTAATTGTGATATATGATGCAACCTTGAATTATTATAAAACTCAGCTATAAAGTTAGGGTCTGTAGCATTTTTAGTTACCTGATCATCCCTTTTATTGCATTTTTGACTTGGAACTTCATTTGAAGAAAATTTTATAGCATTACATAACTCTATTCCCAAGTTGTTTACCATAACATTTGATTTTACATCATTTGCTGAATCGGGTTTGTTTTTTTCAACTAATGTGTCAAAAATATCCAAACTTTGTTGTGCATTGTTAAATTCATTTACTTTTTCATCAATACTACATGTGTCAAGATTTTTATCAAATAATTGTTTAGTATCTTCCAATGAATTTTCAGTTTTAATTACTTTAAAGTTCAATTTTGGTTGCATCCTGGAATTTCTATACAGCAAATAATCTCTATAATCAAGTAACCTATTGGCGGCGATACTATCTGTTATCCATTCGGGTTTTACTACTTTCGAAAGGGGCATCTTCTTTACCTTCGTATCAGGCAAGTTAGATGCTACAATGTAGTCGTCATTTCTTTGGTAAGTATGGTAAACACCACCATGCCTCGACATGAGACCTTTAAGCTCATCAGCAGAAGGAATCGTATACCCATTCACGTAAATACTCACTCCTTTGAAAATATCGGACATTAGGTTACCCTCGACGCTAGCCCGTGATGAGAACTGGTCCTCCAGTTTTGCAATTTTAGCTTGCATATAACCACCCCAAGCTTCGAATCCATTGTCAGGGAATGGCTCGTTGCGACGAGTCATAATTAAAGTTTTTACTTTGTATTACTTTCAAACTCAAGTTTTACACACATACTATAAATCGTAGTAGCACTGAGCAAATTGGTAATCACTAAGAACAGTAGGTACACAGTACTTTGTTTTGTTCTTTCTTTTTTCGCGCTTTTAGTTTCTAACCTTGAATTGTTTTTTTTTTTTGTGTTTTACCTACTTTAATTTTTGTTAGTCATGACAGTCATGTTAATTACTGCACTGCTGGGTGCGTTCATGCACGCCCGCTAACCAAATATTTACCGACACGGAAACCGGAACATGCATTAGGTTATAGAAAAGTTTAACAAACCAACAAACCCCGAAGACATTACCTCTACTACGTTAAAATAAGATCCACATAAAGAGAGAGAGAAATTACTATCGACACTGACACTGTCTGGGCCTGAGCCTCGTATTTAAAAACCGTTCTCAAGATTGAGATGACCTAAAGTTGACGCTTGAGAATCTGTTACAAAACAATATAAACAATACACTATGAATGACGGTATGAGTTGGTAGGCAGGTCAATCTTACACTGCGCATGATAAGAATTATTAATAACTAATTATAGTCTGTGGTACTTGGTTGTGTGTGAGTGGATTTGACATTTTTAGGCAATTTTTTCAGCAGAAACACCGTAGTAAAACGTAGTATTTATATTTTATTGGACGGTAACACTGACGGACTGTCAACTCAACCAAAAACAGTAATTTCAAAACAGAATTTACAACAGAGTTTAGACATTATCTGAGTAATCTGTGCAACAGAGTTAGTTCTCTCGTAGCCTTTGCTAGCGAATAGGAAAACACCTTATTGTAATACAGATAAATATGTCTGCGATTGAAGAACAAGTAATTGTAGCACCCTGGGTGGGTCCTACATCCTGCAAAAATATGTTAACCGTTGTTGTGCTATCTTCAAACGTCGCTATTATCGAGAAGATATCCGAAGCTCTAACAGAAGTTCATGCTAAGGGAAGATTTAGGTGGAAATTGGCCGTGTTACGATCCTTTAATTTAGAAGACATTGTCAGACAATCTGACCTGACTGGAAGAATTGGAATAGACTTTGTAATTTTAGGTATGGACACTAGTAGACTAATTTGCTTAGATTGGACAAAGAAAGTCTTGGAGCAAGTGCATCCAGACTTGAGAGCGCGGAGAACGGTACTGGTCAATGCCAGTGGGTTACCAGCCAATAGCATGGCTATAAGCGCAGATGAGCTCATAAGTAATCAATCGGAAATGAAACTGGATATTCTAACTGCAAATGTGTTCAACCCAGAAGACGCAGCCTTTTTGGCGCGAAGATTACTGAAATATATGGAAGTATCTGTGGGGGTTATTACTGGAATTCCTAATTTAAATGTGTAACTTCTCCACTTGGTTTAGTGGTCATTAAAAATATAAAGTGGAAAAATGTGCAGTTTACACTGAGCTAGTACCATCTAATTAAAAAGTGGATCACCCACCAATATGTGCCTAGTTTGTATGGGTCATCATAGCACAGCCACCTTACAATCCAACTGTATGGATTTTGTCATATCAGAATTTCTTGATCCTCCATTTATAAGAGGGTATGTGTGGCTGTTTCTAGAGGAGTGCACTTGCCATGTCTGCAAAACCACAGCACTTGAGGAAAATTGATAACAACAGTAATTTGTCAAAGAAATAAAGTAATAAATAGAATCGACGTAGCATCACTTAAAAGATTAAGGATTTACCTATGTGTGGCATGGCCACCTTAATATCTCCACAACCCCAGCTTCTAGTGGAGATCTGATTACACCAGCAATTTATTACAAAATATCAGTATTGATTGTTGCTTAAGTGAAGAGTGACTTCTTTCCGAATTCCGATGGAATTAGTTTGAAAGAGTGCTCATCTAAGCATGGTAACCAATATCTTTTCTAAATGGCGGACCAACAAGTTCTGAGGCAGATTGGAGTTGATGGTGGCCATGCCAAGATGAGCCATAGACACGATTTGAGAGACACCAGTTGAAACAATTATTTTTAATTTTTCTAATAGGACTCTGGAAAAGGTATTTCCAGTGCATGATTTCTAAGTGACTATAGATAAGAGAAACTTTGCATTAAAGTAGTAGTATATTGTAATTATAGAATTGTTATGATTTTAAATTTTTTGATCTTTACTGCCAAAAATCCTTTATCCTTCATAGCCCCTTTTTTGATTCCAACAGCTGGACCCCTCCACCTTCAAGAGGAGGTAAGTTTAGTAGCGTGAAACTGCTGATAA
The DNA here is from genome assembly GCA_949316235.1 of Oegoconia quadripuncta. Classification (NCBI taxonomy): domain Eukaryota; kingdom Metazoa; phylum Arthropoda; class Insecta; order Lepidoptera; family Autostichidae; genus Oegoconia; species Oegoconia quadripuncta. The sequence continues at coordinate 28,994,406 of OX438743.1, read as the reverse complement.
TTTTATTAATATAAATGACTAAATCTGTGTGCAATCAGGTTTCAGTACAAAATTCTGATTGCTCAGATCTAGCTGTGGTGCTGCTGGGACAATGTTTCATGATTTCAACCCCAGATTCATGACTTTGTCAAATGAAGTTTATGAATTTGTAAATCTCAGAATATTTAAAATATTCTCAAAAATGATCTCACTAACTTTTCCAAATACTTTTTCAATATAAACAGTTGAGAATAAACTATAAAAAATAAAACTTTAATTACACATGTCCGAATCAATTTTTATTATAATTAGATTGTACTACAAAATAATAGGAAGTTTCTACAGTTACATTATATATTACATAAATAATGAAACAATTACAGGAGTTCTCACTCACATAGCAATTTCACATTTTCATAGCAACTATTGCTAAAAATTAGGAAACATAAATAAACTTTGAAACTGATTTCGCAAAAGGAATGATTCACACTATACTCTCTAATAATATAGTTGAAACATTCACCACATAAAAGTAAAGAATAAAAATATACCTTAAAAACTAATTCAAATACTGCTTTTGTATTGTAATAATAATTATCATTGTAAGCATAAAAATGTGAAGTAAAAATTCTATTTCATATAAAAAACATTCTAAATGTCTTCTAAAAACTTAATTCCAAGGGACAGAACAGAAATGCATTATCTGAGTCTGTAAATGGGGCGTTTATAATTTAGGTGACTGGTTTTAGGACTCAACATTTATAAAACATGAGCATTGATTCCATGGAGTGTTTGAAGGAAATTTTTTAATGTTCGATGTAACTACCCATTCGACCCGTCACCTAAATGCAAACGCGGATCTAAGGTCACACTGGTAGGTATAATACATGATAGTTATTTTAAATACACTGAAAAAACAGTTAACATTTAAAAAAATAATTTAACACCAAGTATTTATCAGAATTTTGAAGTTACTCATATCAATCGATCTACTATTGTATTCTTTATTGCACCAAAAATTTATCTAACTAAACAAATTAACAGAAAGTTGCTGCAAAGCTTGTAAAAAATAATGATTCTTGGACTGCTCTCTTTAGATTTGTTAAATAGCTTTGTCTTGAAGTGGAAGGTTGCAGTGAATTTAAAACAACCTGTATTATTTAAAAGATGTAATAGTTAACACTGAATCTAACATTAAAGTCACGTGTGTGACTCTTAACTAAAATAAACGTATACAAAAATCTAACATTAAGCAATATCACAACTAAATCACCCGATAGAATTATCAGGCAAAATAAATACGTAATTGTATAACCAAAGAAACTGCATTGCACTCTATGGAGAGCTAACACCCTATGATTTTGAGTATACCTGCCATCGCTAATATTTATATTCCGCAGTACTGTTCAAAAGTTCCAATATTCCAATCTTTATCTATCAAGTCTCTAACAATCATAAGTTTAAAAATTACGTTTTAATTTGTACCTTATAAACAGTACTGCAGTACGTTAGGTTATATAACACTTACTTAAATAGGGTTACGAGGTTGTAGTTCTTAGAACTTTATGTGAAATATGGGAAGAATCAAGTTACATCATGATGTATCAAACAGAGATATAAGTCTATAATCGTTATCAATTGGTATTCCAGTCACTAAATTCATATAACCTTATACCACTTATACAGTGTAATATAGAGGGTGCGCAACTGTGCAGATGCTAAAACAGTAATGGTCACTCTGATTTTTAAGAGCCTTCCTCTGCTGGAAATATTTTTTATATGTGCATGATTCATAAATCAAGTTATTAATAGGGCATCATGACATTGTCTACATAACTGTCAATAAGCCAATTAAAATAATTCACTAAAGCTTAGCCCTATGTTAGAAAATATTTACAGCAGAATAAAGTGCTTATTGGCCCAGAGTTATCTAATTACAGACATATATAACACACCTTATTACTAATTTCCTGTACTGAGAGATATAGTTAAAATTATCAAAATGTCACTCCTTAGGCACTCCCTTACTATTACTGCATTTCCGATATACATTACCTGCATGTTGGACAGGCAATGTATAATAGATATTACAAACTACATATCTAAAGCAGGTATGTATTTAGAAATAAAAGGTCCTGCTAAGATAGCTCACAATATTTAATCACTGGCATACTAATGGTATCATCAAGCTAATGACGAATCAAACCTCACGATTTTAATTGTAATTCTAATAATGTTGTTTATTTAAAAATCATTCATCCATCACTCACCATTCATAATCATAAAACAATTTTCGTTAAATATTCTGCACTATAACAGCAGATCCTTCAGTAGGTTTATTTTGAAATTACTACTAACATCACAAAATAATTTCAACTCCTTGCAAAATAAGGGATCTGTAGAAACAACTATGTTGTTCCAAGTTCACATAAATCTTTACAACCTAAATAAATTATAATGCTAATAAATAAACTCAATCTGTAACTTTGAACTAAGCAATATCTAGATCCGAGACAATTTAGAAGAATATTCTTAAACTAGAAAAATAAAAAATGTTATGTCAAATATGTTCAGTCTAGAAATCTTTCTATTCTAGAGTGCAAAGAACATTTAGTTTACAAATGTTAAGATTACTTTCGATAACATAGAATTAATATAGTATGCAACTTCAAAATAATCCTATATAAGTTGTTTGAGCCTTCTGGTTTCAATAAGTTTACATACCCTCAGGAAATTACGTTTCTCTTTCAAATAGGCAGGTTCTCCTATATTTTACAAGTCACGAGTGTCATGAGAAATAATATATGTATAGTCAGCTGCAGATTTAACACAACCACCATTTATACATGATTGTAAGTACAAGGGGTCATGCTTCTCTGTAGCTGACTGTACAGTCGCCTAAGAAAGAGTTCACCAGTTTTCAAGTATATTCTAATCTAACATTGAAATATCACTAAGTAAGATCAATAGGATTCGACAAATACTGAATGCATATGTTCCTGTTGATCCAAATTTAATTTAGTGAATTGTTTCACCAATTCAAACTAGGCTCAAAAGGGATGGACTTCATGTGTGAATTAAGTACAACAATTAGTAAAATTTCAGATAGATTATGCAATTGAAAATCGCCCCTAGCATAATGCGAAAGATGTTCAGCTATAGGGTGGTAAAACACTTTCTTGGCCAACGCCATGTGTACATACTATGCACAAGTGTCATATTTTAAGCGCACTTCTGTATAAAATCTATCCATTCACAAATTAAAACATGACTGTACTTGTGCAAACTTTACATTTAAGTCACGCCTTGTCACTGTCACTTTACAATTTTAGATAAAAAACATAAAATAAAACAGCGGAGATTCTTTTTGATATGTGAACCCGACGAGATGATAATTTTTGAATAGCTTTGAACTTTTTATACCTATGTCACAGAATTAAATGGTGATTATCGCTCTAATAACGAAAAGTTTGCTATTCAAAAATTGATATCCCGAAAGTAAATAGGAAAATAAATAAATACATTTACTACTCAGTCAGGGGGTGGAAATTAGTCGGAGTCTTCCTCGTAATTCACCCCAGGCAACGGTTTCACCAGTTGTACAGAACTGGAGAAGACGGCCAAATGACTCTTACTGGTCTGCTGGATCGCATCCTGCTTTTAAGAACTTCACATGAAATGAGAATTGTTTCTTTTCTGAGCCATTTGACCAGGAGTATTGGACGTGTACATACTCCAATCAATTTTATAACAGGATGCAGTATCAACTTGTTGGCCGAATGATAACTAACTCGTCTGGGGGCGATTTATGTATATTTAAAATACTTGACATTGTTGATATGTAGCTTTACAGCGCAAGCCTCAAGGCGGTAAGCTACATACAGAGCTAAGATTCGATATATCACGTATTTTGGCTAAACAGTCACGTGGAGCTCCCCACGGCTGGCCCGGCCGACTTGGTCTCGTCAGCCGGCAGCCCTTACAGCCCACTTCCTCCACTGCGTAGCACCTATATCGTTCACTGTACACAATCTAGTCACTATACACTTGTGGTACCTGATAACAAAGAAATTTTCATGGCATTAATAAAAAATCATCAATAGCCTAGCGCAGGCCCGTATTAATAAACCGTTCTCAAGAATGAGATGACCTTAAGTTGAAGTTGATAATCTGACGCATATTAAAACAGTATCAAAAAAAATGTATTGAGACCGAGACGCGATCTGGCAGTACTTTGGATATTATTAGACTTCATATTCAATCGATAGCGGCTGTAATAAATCAATGATGGATAAATATAACTATTTGTGTATACGGAACATATAATTCTATTGAAATTTGGAAAAAAGCGATATTATTGATAGTTTGGTCGGGATCCAAACTATCGATATTCTTGCTATCGAAACATTGTCGACTAGCGAGGCAATCCTCCAAGCGAGTACTGACTTGTACTCAGCGCTTTTTAAACGACTTCAAAAAAGGAGGAGGTTCTGTATTCGGGGCGTATTTTTTTTTTTATGTATGTACACCGACATCTCCGAAATTTGACGGTTGATTCACATGGTTCTTTTTGAGAATGAAAGGGGATACCGTCGAGTTGGTCCCATTGTAATTTCAGCGCAATCGGTCCAGTAGTTTTTGTGTAATCATGGTAAACATCAGAATGGCATTACATATTTAGACGATTTTGTAGTTTTTACACAGGGAAACTAAGTAGATACTGTTTGGGTTTGTGTGGAAAAAGTGTAGAGAAGGTCGGTGTGATTGTAATCTTTCATAGCTACTAGAGGTACTCGGCGAGCTTCGGGCGTCTCCTGGGAACGCGAAATTGCATTCCGTGAGCCGTGGTACCCTTTCAGTTTCGGTTTCATTTGACCGACAGTTCTTTAAACGAGCAGCACCTTTCGTAGGCCTGCCCATATTGGTCAATTAATATATTTTATTATTTTGTAATGTCTGACACTAAAAAGAATTAAATAAAAAATGATTTAAAAAAAAACGACTTCAAAAAACCCGGAAAAAAATAATTTAATTAAACTACTGCAATAATAATAACTGAAAAGTATAAAATAATAAACCGGAGCAGAATCTTCTTTATAGATAGATATACACTATTATAGATAATGAAAATACAATACAATTTATATGCTATACAATAATAGTTAGGTATAATAATGAAATTAAAAATATATGTATACAATAGGTACTTTTTGAAGTCGGTGCCTGCGTAGCCTATAAAATACACAATCTAATGAAAGTAAACAGTAATAACTTAATTAATTGAATATTTAAATTGTATGAAAATTCCTTTGTTAACCGACTTCAATAAAGGAGCAGGTTCTGTATTCGGGGCGTATTTTGTATTGTGTATTTTATAGGCTAGGCAGGCACCGACTTCAAAAAGTACCTATTGCATATATTTTTAATTTCATTATTATTTGTATAGCATATAAATTGTATTGTATTTTCATTATATATAATAGAGTGTATATCTATCTATAAAGAAGATTCTGCTACGGTTTATTATTTTATACTTTTCAGTTATTATTATTGCAGTAGTTTAATTAAATTATTTTTTCCGGGTTTTTTGAAGTCGTTTTTTTTAAATAATTTTTTATAAACTCTATGTTTAAGCTTGAAGATCTATATTCTACTAAAACTATTCATAAAAACCGTTGCAAGAAATAGTCCTTTTGACTTGTAAATAGATTATGAACGTTAAAGGTGTGTTATCGAAACAAAATATTTGGAAAACGAGAGAAACTGGTTATTTGGGACGACGACGCATCTCGACGGACGGACTCGAATTCATGGTCATACAAATTAATAATCACAATTTTAGTTGGATTACCCAACTAAAATTGTATTTTTTTAATTTTTATGTGTTATTAATTTGTATGACGTTTTTTAAGTATTATTAATTTGTATGACGTGTGTATTTGTGTGCGTTTCGTACATCATTTCACGGAGTGTAATAGGATACATTTTATGGTGAAAAATCTAACATAACGCCGGCGAAATACAAAATATGCTTTTGGTTTTTAATCTAAAATTCGCCTTTGTGGCTCAATGTAGACAACATTGAGTTTACGATTCGGAGGTCGCGGGGTCGATTCCCAGCGGGGTACATATTTAGTACTCGGTTTGGTTGGTGGTAGGTATCTTATCTAAATCTATCACCAAACAGCAATGTTAATAGCATTGTTGTCTTCCGGTTGTCAGAGATAAGATAGCCAGTCCCCCAAATAAGATGGGGTATCCGGGTCAGTATGCTACCACCTTCGGCCTCGTCTTCACTTAACATCAGCTGTGATTGAGGTCAAGTGTTAACCCGTTGTGCAAAAAAAAAATCGTTTCGTTTTACGAATAAAACAGTTGCAGTACTGACCCGCCTAGTCGGAGTCGAGGTTGACGACGTCGGCGGGCAGCACGGGCGGCAGGCGCGGCTGCAGCGGGGGCCGGCCGCGCGGCCGCCCGCGGTCCCCCAGCATGATCTCGCGCGCGCGCTGCTGCTGCAGCGCCATCGCCACGGGGTCGCGGCTGCCCAGACCGCCAGCGTAGTACTTCGCGCCCATTTGCTGTACAGTGCACACACAGCAAAGAGTGTAAATATTTGTAATCGACCTGCAGCATCGGGTCGCTGAACAGTAAAAGGTAGAGTGATGGTTATAAATTCTGTGATACATAACAAAACTAACAATCTGATTATGACTTGTATTGTTTATTTAGTTTGGATCTACCAAACAGTGATCCAGCCATTTTAAATCCTTACCATCATTATTGTGCCTATCACAAACAAATAAATGAATATGTGAATCGAGCAGGATTTCAGAAATGCTAGGGTTTAAGCCGAACGATATTCCATTGGAACTTTCAATAATCAATTAATCAAATATTTATGCCAATTCAGTCCCAAACTAAATAACTGCAGATACTAGAACATCCATGACTCGAGAATAAGATGTTCGTATTCATCACAGAAATATTGATTTCGAAAGCAGGGCCGCTACCCACTACAACAATCGGTCGTCTTTCAACTTGGCAATGAATAAACCGATAGTATTGAAACTTTATACGGCAAATCTGCGTATGTATTTTGTCTGATATAAAGGATGAAATTTAATTTGTGCAATTCCTGTTTACTGGTGACTCCGCTCCTGATTACGAAAACGTTCCACAAGGAACCATAGCCGAATTCAGCCGGAAATTGTTCGACTTCCATACTAAAAGTGCTATCAGAATGGTTTATTTAGTATGGGTATTCGAAATTTTTTGGAACGAAATCGACTATGGTTCCTTGGGGAAAGTTGTTCGTAATCAAGAGTGGCGTCACTTATTAATGGGAGTCACACGAATTCAAATTCACCCTGTATAAATATTGAAACTAAATTAGTCAGATTTCAAATTTTGTATTGTAACAGAGCCAAGCATTTATTTAAATGCATACACAACAGGTGTCACTCATGATGATATCTAAATACTATTTTTTTAAACCTAGAATGATACCCAAAGCGTGTACACACAGCTTGTTAAAGAGGATACCCCGCCTCCCTCATATTGAGATATGATACTAGCTGAGGCTAGTGATAGCATTACGACAGAATCAAACGGATAGAATAAATGAAACATTTAGATTGGCTGTGTCGTTGTGAGGAAATGAAGTCGAACTCAGTAAGCTTACGGTAAATCAGTATACATATATCGCATACAGCTACCGCACTTGCAAATCAGTGAGCAGCCTAAATCGTGGTACTGATGGAATGCATTACGTTTTGCTGCTGCTGCATGAGCTGCTGCAGCCGCATCTGCTGGTGCTGCTGCTCTCGCGCCCACGGCGGCTCGTACTGCAGGCCGCTGGTGCCGCCGCCCATCGGTAACCCACCTAGTGCATACAAAAATATTATATATGTTCATATAAAGACGGTTTAAATACCTTGGCGCATTTTTTATTTTATTTTTCATACATCACGACCTTTATGCTAAATTGGGTGGTCAGGATACCACAAACATAAATCAATATTTCGGACACTTACACCAATCATCTAGTCCCAAACTAAGCAATCCATGTACAGACGAATCATCCTAAAAGTATCAAATGGGCTAAAGTGTTACCTCCAAAAATTTTTACTTTTCTTATTTTCCTTACCTTTTTATTATTTTAATGAAGTGTTTACGGTTTATTTTCCTTTATAAAAAGAAAAAAAAAATTCCAAATAGAAAAAAATCGAATAAAAATTGTCTTAGCCGGATTCGAAAACCGTGTCTTTTCGAAAGACGTTACCTAAGCACTCGTGTCGCTTGCCACTAGACCACGATATCAATTAGCAGAGCTGACGAAATTTTCTTGCTCATTTATATGTGACATATTATTATGGATTTGGTTTGAGTGTTGATATTGTATGAATACTTTCTAATAGATGGTGCTAGAGTGCTTCGGTCCATACGGTCCATATAATACTTTTAGGGAGATCCGTCTGTACATACTATGGACACTAGATAACGGATAAACATACACAAATATGTATATAAAAAACCACGACTCGGGTATCAATGTTCGTATTCATCACAAAAACATTTACCGCTCGCGGGATTCGAACCCGCAACCGTTGGTTTCGCTGACAGGGTCACTATCCACTACACCAATCGGTCGTCTTCAAACATTAAAAGTTCAATGCTTGTAACAACATCCATGGTTCATCTTTCGAAATATACAGAAATGCACAGCATGTTCGTTCATCACCGTTAAAACGTGCAGGTCTATAGTTGTTTTTTGGTGTAAAGTTTCATAGTCGTATTTTACCAAACGACACTATTGCCCAATTTATAACGTACACATGTATTTTTGTTAATACTAAGTACATTTATCAAAAACCACGAGTATATCCGTGGGTTAGCCCGTAGTTATATTAAGTTAGGTGTATACACCGTGTAACGGTTAAGTGTAGTCATATTTTAAGGGCTTGTTCTACCCATCAATACGAACAACTTTTACTATGGGGGCAACTTCGAAATCGCGAAAAAAAAATCAGCTGTTCCATAGAAAATTTCAATAACCTCCCGATGCAATGTATGAAACAGCTGATTTTTTTTTCGCGATTTCGAAGTTGCCCCCATAGTAAAAGTTGTTCGTATTGATGGGTAGAACAAGCCCTTAAAATATGACTACACTTAACCGTTACACCCTGTATAACTAATAATAGACCGATAAGTAAACCGTTAACGCTCTTTACTTTGATTAATCTTGACATCCAGTCCTCGTGAAGATCGTGAAGAAGTCCCAGTGAAGATTTTCGACTACTTTTGAAGTTGAAAGGCTTATAAAATCGATATAATACAAACAACCAATACGTAATTGTAGGGCGTGATGTCTGGTGAATCTACTGATTTACTCTCAAGAGTATTTATAGACTACTTCGATTGATCCATAAAGGGTGCACTGGTAGTCGGGAAAGGACAAAAATTTTTTAAAGGCTTCCCACCCCGGTTCGAAATTAAAAAATACCCATGGAATGCCCGGTCCTAGTTCACCCAAACTTACCAGGATTCATAACTGGGTTCATCATAGCCGGATTCATCATGTTGGGCTGTGGATACTTGTAGATGTCGCTCAATTTCTGCATTAGCTGTGATAGAAAAAAAACAATTAAAAAATATTCAAAAAAAAAACAATATAATATTAAAAATTTACATTGTTTTTTGAAGCGTTTTGGATTGCACAAAAATAAAAATGATGTAAACGCATGCTGAAACTAAAGAGAAAAAGATACGGTATGGCGCCGATGGTTAGGTAAATAGGAAGGATAAAGGAGAATTTATTATAAACTTACGCCATAATCATATCCACCGAACATCTAAACAAAAATATTATCCAGCATGATTACAAGGAAAATTTTAAAGTGTAAGTTCAGGATAAACATATACACAAGTTCTATGCGTCATTAGATACTTGTGTATTATTTGGAATATATATATATATATATATATATATCTACAATTTACCATGATGTTAATTTTACAGACAATAGCTGCGTAAGGGCCAGTGGGATTGCCCCGTTAAAAATACAAGCTATTTACGAGAGCACAAGGCAGCATGTGCTGTCGTATTTTGTAGTTTACAGCTTGACCCTGTAAAGATATCTTGAGACGACAGATTGCCATAAATTAAGGAGTGGAAAACGATGAAATTTAAACAATTCAAGGGCAAATTTAAACGAATTGATGATTTTTAAATAAAGAAGTTATGATAAATTATTTTTTATCAATTCAATTATCAATGATAAATAATAAAAATGTATAAAATTAGGAAAGAACTTAGTGACACTCCCAGTTACAATGAAAGACAATGAAGTTAGCACAGTACATATAGCTTTGTAGTGATGAGCCCGCCATCTATTTTTACTGCAAATGTTCGTTATGTAATAAATCAAACTTAACGACCACGCTCGACGGATGACGTTAGCTCGGAGTTATATGTCAAAATCAAAGACACGAGAATTACCCGTGCATTACATACATTATTTACATAATAAATCAAATAATTTCAATTGTTTATGAAAATTAAGCCATAGTCCAATAATTTTTGTGGTGTAACTTCCTATAACATTAAGGTCCTGATTTTTTGTAGAAGGATAGAGTACCCATAAGTATATAAATATGTTTTCTAACAAGTACCTTGCTTTAGTTATAATATAGGTATTTAGTTATAAAACCTCCAATATTAAAAAAAGTTACCACTGTGAATTTCATTGTGTTGTAGAAGATGCTAAGATCTCCTAAAACAATTTTCTAAATATTTATAATTATTGACTCGTGATATTTGCCCTCGGGGAAATTTTTATTATATATCTTTGATTGATTTTTTTTGAAAATAGTTACAGGAATTCAAGTGTACTCTAAGACGCAATGAAATTCACAGTCGTAATTTTAATGTAACAGTCTATTTTTATATACCTATACTATATCCAAAGCAAACTATCAATTTGTTAGAAAACATTTTTATTCTATCATTGACAGGTACTCTATCCATGTGGAAAAAATCACGGTCTTTAAGATTATAGGAAGTTAAAAGTGAATCCGTACTGGACTGAGTTGGGTTGTCGCCCTGAAAACCCCTCATTCTATGGTCTGAGGCAACAAAAGATATACACTTTTGTCTGATAACATTATTAAGGACTTTGTGGTGCGACCGGTTACCTTATATTCAGTTCCAATTTATGTGTCGCTAAATGGATCAAATAAATGACTCTTATTCTAATCTATTTCTTGATGATTTAAGCTGACCTGTAAAGATTCATCTGCTTCACATACATCAATAGGCCCGGCTCAATTTACATGTTTTTGAAAAAGTAGTATTCCATTAGAAAAATTTTAATAATTTTGTAAAGATAGTTTTCAATGGATTGCTACAGATTTCTATTGCCACTTACGCCTGGGTTCGCGCCGTATATAAGCGGCAGCATACTCCGTATCTGGTCGTCGCTGAGGTTGGGCATGTCTTTACGGAGCATCGTCGCGAGCGCCGAGTACGCAAGCTGTTGTTGTTGCTGGGCCAATAGGCCCGCTGTTGGAACAGATACAATAGTATTAAATAGTAACCAGTATGTGTTAACATACCGAACATTCGCACTAAGCGGTTCGACTCTTCATTCATAATGCGAACAGCCAAGACATGGAACTCCCTTCCGGTGTCAGTCTTTCCTGAATTCTACAACCTTGGAATCTTCAAAGCAGAGTGAATAGGTGCTTGATCGTCGGCCACATCGTCACTTTCCATTAGGTGAGATTGTGGTCAAACGCGTATTCAATTAATTATAAAAAAAAAGTAATTTCACTAAATAATCGTGTATGACTAAGGCTTATCTATATCTCATTAAGTCGCGTATTACCTAGTATTATGTACCTATGTATATTTAAGAAGTTATATGGTCTGTAGGTGATTATTTATTATTAATCGTACTTATCTGTCTTTTCACATAATTATGTGTTTGTTGTATGGGTAGTCCTTGGATGAGTGACCTCTAGTTGCATTAATACGAGTGTCTACGTGCTTCGGAGGGCACGTTAAATAATCGATCTCGGTTGTTTTCAATTGAAGGCAGTTGTTAAGCCAAGTCAGTGGCATACGGACACTTTCATTGTGTGCGTGCCACGGTGCGTACGTACTGGCGCGCAAACATACAAGCCGCATTCGGTATGAAGACAAATCCTTGGCACCGGGAACAATTTCCGTGGAAATTCAAATTATTTCGAGCGCAAATTCCAGTATTTTGCTATTCCGTATATATAAAAATTACCTACATTATTTAGCTACAAATAAATAGGACATACAAGAGGCGTGCTTATTCCTAAAATATATAAAATATATAGATAAGAGTTTACAGAAATAAAAAGTAAAAAAAACGTAAGAAAACAATATGAGATTAAAATAACATGTTTGTTACAATTTGTAACAAAGGTTGCTTGGAAGAGATAGCTTTTAGTGATAAGGCCGCCTAATTGTACTCTTTTCAGTATTGTGCTTCTGTGATATACAGCATAGTGGCATAAAGCACTTACATGGATTTAAAAAGTTAGTAGAGAACATTTGCGAAAAGAATATTAAAAATAAATTAGAGTGATTTTCAGTTTTCCATAGTAACACAAAAAATGCAATAAATTCTTTTAAATTCCATATTTTAAAAATGTTTTCTACTATTTTTCTAGATTTAAATCATCATCAACTCAGCGCGTCATCATCCCACTGCAGGGATATAGACCTTCCCTCGTATAGAATCGGTTTATTCATTTCGGAAAATTTAGAGTTGAAAGTTTGTTTGGTATGCAGTGTGTGATAAACCCCCTTAACATCAAATGTGACTGACTTCAGTCACCTAGAAAGAAAAAGGAAACTAACCCATCCCGTTGGACATGGACCAGGGGGAGGTGAAGGGCACGGGCGGCGGTCGGTTCTTCTCGTTCTCAAAGTCATCCCACGCGGCCTTACGCTCTTCTTCGGTGAGGGTCTCCTCCTCTTTGTTCTCGAGCAGTGAGTCGTGCTCGTGGAACTTGTAGATCTGCGGGTCAAAAATTTATGAAACATTTCAGGTACTAGTATATGTATATCCCAAAAGGGGTGGCAAGAAATAGTAGTTTAATGCTCGAAAGAACATCCAAGATTCGCCTTAGTAGTAGTATATACAGCAATATTAAGACACCCCTTCTTCCACGTAGTCAAACTTTTTAGTCCAACCAATTTGACCATGAGGAAGTATGTTTCCTCGTGATCAAATGAATGAATGAATGATCCACCCTGTATCAATGTCCAGTTAAAAATGTATATAGTTGACCATCCGATATACACTCGACCAATGCCTAAGAAGATGGCAATGAACAAATAAAGTCACAACCTTTATCCCAGTCATATCCCAAACATTAGCGTTTGGGTGTTCCAAATATTAAAAGTTTAATGCTTGAAAGTACATCCACGGTTCACCTTATGATATATACAGAAATGCACACGTGACACGTGAGCCCATCACCGTTGAAACATGCAAATCTATAGATGTTTTTTGGTTTAGGAGTCCCTTAGTTTCCTTTCCTTCCTTCCTTTCATTCCTGCATTCCCGAAAAACAGTGACAAGCATAACTTAAATTTGAGATGTAAGGACAAATTGCCTACCCCAGTGTTCTGACTAAGCAAAGTTAACATATAATTTCGTCTTCTTCTTCTTATTTTTGAGGATGGCAACCAGTCAACCTCACTGTCGAGGGACATTACTGCCAACTTCGAGTGAAAAATTTTATTTCTCTTATTTCTTCAGTTGAAAATCAGTCTTAGTCAAAACAAGTAATTCGTCGTATACTTGGCGTATACAGAGTCTAGTCACGGTCAAGTCATTCTTCAGTAAAGTGGCAGAATGCTTTACAAAAGATTTTGGAGGCTTCTTGTGGGAACCCGAAAGCTCCGTTACGCATTTTAATTTACACTTCCTTTCACCTGTACACCAATACTAACGTTTGCTGCACAATATTCTGCCATTATTAAACTTCAAAAGTTAGAATGCACAAATTATAAGAATTATAAAGACAAATGTAACTTCACTCGCCGAGATCCCACCAAAAAGCCCAACATATAATTTATTAGCATAATTTGCGTCTAGGACGCTTACGTGGCACCGAATTGAGTGATCGAAAGCAAGCGAGCTAAACGGCGAGTTTTTAACGATATCAATAGTGGTACGGCTGCTGTTTCAAAATCATTGAAATCTTTTGAATAAAGTTCTCGTTGATATACGAAATCTTCCTTTCAATAAATTGAAATAAAATATCAAATAAATAAAGCATATTATAAAATATCAGACTATTTGAATGATAATCATCCATAGACTTAACCAGCAGCCCAACCACATTTTTTTGCGTTCGGTCGCTAAATTTGGTACTACATAAGCGCCCTATTTTTTATGTGCTACGTGGCTCGTTCGCATGACACGCTATTTTAAAAAAGGCTATTATCAAAATTTCTGACTATTTCTAGGATAAGCAAGCATGGACATAGGACCGCTCGGCGATATTCAATCTAAGATACAACATAATATTACGCATTAAAACCCAAAACCTACTTAAAAAGAGTAACCATTGCTCGTTCTTCTCCAGCAGGAGGCCGAGCTTCACTCGACCATCTTCCCCATAGATGGGCCCTAGTGACATGTTACATTTCATTGGCAACACTCCCATTTGCCGAGGGGTGAAGAAGGAAACCTCTTTCCTTCACCCTATTTCTTTCTTTAATTAGTATGGGTTGCAAGGTAGAAATAGAGTCACGTAGGGCACCGTCTACCTTCAGTAGGCACCATGTCGAGTACCACTGTCGATCCTATCTTATAGGAGTTATAGTGGGAGGGGTGCGGAGGCGGAATTGCTCGTGCTTCTCTGGGAAGTCAGCTTTGGTAATGAGCAATGTCAGTAATTTTGAATGTGAAATGATTGTTTTATCCTATGAAATAAATGTTTTTTATATGATTTATGGATTTTTGGATGTGGCTCGAGTTGAACGTAAATGTGCTTACCAACGCATCGTGATCCTTCAGCATCTCGGCGAAAAGACGATCCTTAGGCACCAATGGTACCGGCCGTGGCGCAGGCGGTCTGGGTTCGAATTTATACAGCTCAGCGAGATCGTTTTCAGCGTAGTGACGGTCAATCTGTTGCTCGTCTATAACGCGTTTAGAAATAGCTTGTTTTGTCACTTGACGCTCGTAGATTTTCTCTTCCATTGTCCCCTGTGAAGAGGTTTATTATATATTATATTATAAAGAAGAGATAGTTATGATCATACCATTTCAGACCTATCACCAACAGCCAGAACACAATGCTGTGTGGCGGTAAACTTAGATGAGATAGTGGTATAGCAAGGCAGACATTTAAATATTCCCTACCACCAAATAAATTGAGTACTATAATATATACCAAGCTGGAAATCTAACCACTGTGAACCACTGCAACTGTCGTTTTGTTAACCATTTGTTGTCCACTATTAAATAAATTTTTCATATGACTAAATTTTTCATATATGACTTACATGAGGTTAGAGCTTAAAACGAGGGCGGAAAGTAGAGAGACGTGGTTATTACTCCACCGACAAGAGCATTGCTCTTAAATTGAAGAAGAAGACTTACATGACCCTGCCCGATTTCCCTCGTCCTATTGTATTTAAATCTCTCCTTACACATTCGTTTATAACTTCCGCTGTTGTCACTATTTTATCAGATTTTTTTTAAAAATATTGAACTATAATAACTAACAAATTCTGATCATCTTTGTTTTGTTCTGTTTGTTTTAGATACGCCGTGAGACAACGAATACCGTTCTTTGGCTAAAAATACGATAGCTAAACAAATAGTAAAGATACGATAATTACTACAAAGTAGTAGTTGCCACTTTATCTATGTTGTCTACGAGATGAAATCAGGAATTATGTATCCTATTGGATTAGTAAGTTGAAGTGGCAGTGGGCAGGGTACAATTACGCAAAGAACTGATAGCCTTTCTGGCCTAAAAGTTCTAGAGTGAAGACCACACACCAGCAAGGACACCCTCAAACGATCGCTCTGCAACTCCATGTTAAGGCCTATGTCGTATAAATAAATAAAATAAAAAGCGCTTTACTATGGATAGATAACGGATAAACATACATATAAATATTTATATAGACATACATGACTCGAGAATAAATGTTCGTATTTATCACACAAACATTTACCCCTCACGGGATTCGGACCCGCAACCGTTGGTTTCGCTGAGAGGTTCACTATCCACTACACCATCATCATTTTCTTGCCCTTATCCCACTCTAGGTGGGGTCAGCACAACATGTCATCCTCTTCCACACTCCTCTATCAGCCGTCATCTCCGTACTCACCCCTTCCACACACATATCATTCCTCACGCAGTCTACCTACACCTTCTTCAGTCTTCGTCTACCTCTGTATCCCTCTACATTCATACTTAGCAATCGTCTTGTTACATACCTTTCATCCCTCCTCATAATGTGCCCAAACCATGCTAACCTATTACTCCTCAACTTTTCTGTTATTGGCGCCACTTTCAGACTACCTCTGATATACTCATTCCTGATCTTATCCATTCTAGTCACACTACACATCCATCTTAGCATTCTCATCTCTGCCACATGTATTCTACTTTCATCAGTCTCTTTCATTGCCCAACATTGAGATCCATACATGGTGACAGGTCTCAATCGGTCGTATATTTACATTCTACAGCCTGAAATTTAATTAGTGTAATTCCCGTTTACTGGTGACTCCACTCTTGATTACGATCAACTTTTACCAAGAACCATAAGAATTCGATCCAAAAAAAATCGATTACCTTTAGTATGAAAATCCAACAATTTTCGACTGAATTCGGCTATGGATCCAAGTGGAAAGTTGTTCGTAATCAGAACTGGAGTCACCAACCGTATCTTTTGGGTGTCGATGCTAAAGGTGGTTTCAGAATGGTTTACTTTGTATGGATAACCAAAATTTTTTTGGTCGACGTCGTCTATAGTTTCTTGGGGAAAGTTATTCGTAATCAAGAAGTGGCGTCACCACTTAATGGATATTACACGAATTCAAATTCACCCTGTATACTTACAAGGTACTGGATCAATGATAACTCTTACCATAGCAAGAAACCTGTAGATATAGCACGGCTTCTTCTGTCCGAAGCGATACACACGGAATATACTCTGCACGTCGTGGGAGGGGTTCCACGAGACGTCGAATATCACGACGCGATTCGCTGCCACGAGGTTGATGCCGAGGCCACCAGCTCGGGTCGATATTAGGAACAACCTGGGAAAACATCATATTAGTTCAATGTTTTGCGGCCTGATGTATGAACTTGGTATTCAATAGAGGTACTCTACACTAGATGTAATAAGGTCGATCACTGTCATGAATTGTTAAGTTAGATTCATAAGATTACTATTGAAAAGTGTTATTGAGATAAACGGTCTGGATACACTGACAGACAGACAACTATTTTCGATATTTTAAATGTCCGCCTGGCTAGTTACCACCAACTTATCTAAATCTGCCACCAAGCAGCAATGTCAATAGAATTGTAGTGTTCCGGTTGTCAAAGATAAGATAGCCAGTCCCCCAAATGTGTTGGGGTTTCTGGGTCAATACGCTTCCACCTTTGACCTCATCTTCACTTAACATCAGGTGTGATTGAGGAGAAGTACACACCCGTTGTGCATAAAAAAAATCTTTTGACGTATAAAAAGGTGCGAAATACATAACACAGATACATACCTAGCTCTGGGATTGTCTTCGCGGTTGAAGTTTTTACACCATATTGATCGGTTCTCGCAAGAGGTGGACCCGTCCAGCCGGAAGTAGTCAATGCCCGGTGACCATGAACCTGGCAACAAGATAATAATGTCTTTCACACTCAGAAATAAGTTGCGATACACGAACCGACACATTTTAATATACTTATTTAACACGTTAAATGCATCGACGCAAACACAATTGAAAATCAATGGTTTACGGTCACCGGTGACCAGTGCGGCGTTCAAAGGCTTAACAGTTACATAGTCTTTTGTGATGTCAAGTCTTTTATTTATCATTCTACAGATGCGACAAAAACAGTTTGGGGATATATTTTTTGGTATACTAAATTCTCTTCGACAGGCAAAGGGTACTACGCCTATGGAGCTATGTCTTTTGTTTTGCTATTTCTTATGTAAGACTGACAAATGATCAATCGAAAGTCAAAGCCAGGTCTTCTCTTGTCTTGTTCGTAAGGCGACAGTGCTTCGGTAAAAATTTAGGAGGAAAATCTGCACAATATTCTGCCTTCATTACACATAAAAATTTAAAATTTAAAATATCTAAATTACAGGAAATGTACTTACCGAATTCCAGTAAATCGTGGTAATATTTTTTTAAATAATGAAAAAGTTACACCGTGACAACAATATGGCAAGTATTTTAAAAATTATTTTGTGTTTTCTTTGTTATTTCAGTTCAAAATGGTATTAACTTCTTGTGTTAAATTATTTAAAAGTGAATTATAGTTTTGAAGTGGTACAATTAGCAAAATTCCTGACTGCCCCACCAATTTTTTCGCATCTGATTCACTAATAATATCGGTGGGGCAGTTTCATTACGTCATTTTCAGATGTAGCCTCTACGACGAGACAAATATTATGACTTTTATTTTTATACATACATTACATACAACACAAAAGCACTCACATTACTTGAAAGATTAAATCGCATTTCTTACTACATTACTTCAACTCGTTCTGATGATGGAAATGGTGGCAATTCTCCCCGCAAGCCTCCCTTTATCCCATATAGCTTGCCCACGCCTCGCATTAGGTCCTCGCTATTGACGAGGTTATTGCTCGGCTCGCGATTAGATCTTATCTCACTAATATTATAATATTATAAATGCGAAAGTATCTAAACTTTTGTTTGTTGCTCAATCGTGTCGTAATGGATGAACGGATTTGGTTGAAATTTGGTATATATGTACCCTGGAGTAAAACATAGGATATTTTTTATCCCGATAAAGTGAGTAGTTCCCGCGGGATAAATAATTAGACATATCGGCGATAAAGTTATTCCATGCAGGCGAAGCCGCGGGCTAAAAGCTAGTACAAAATAATTGCGAATCAAATTTACTCACCAACATGGCCGCCAAGCTTCTCATCTATTCGGCCTTCTTGCGTCGCCTCGTCCACCTTCCCCAGGAAGTGCTCGATTAGGTCCAACGAGTAAAGGGATTGCGAGAACACCAGCCTGAAAATTGAATTATAACTTTAAGAGTCGGCATACTTTGTGTATCTCCGTAGATATGATAGAACGCACATATTTTGTCACTGTACGATCAGCATCTTGCACTTATCGCGTGTGCTGTGATTTAGAAGAAAAAATCCTAAATGTGTCATTCGACATCTCAGTTATTGCGTGTTCTAGAGGTTCTAAAGCACAAAAGTCAAAGTTTTCGACTGCCGAAGTATCCAACTAATATTATAAATGACAAATTTTTGGATGTTTGTTTGTTTGTTTGTTGCTCAATCACGGCGTAACAGCTGAACGCATTTGGATGGAATTTGGTATATAGGTAGAATGCACCCTGGATTAAGACATAGGATATTTTTTATGCCGATAAAGTGAGTAGTACCCGCGGGCTAAACAAATTTCCGCGATAAAGTTATTCCACGCAGGCGAAGCCGCGGGCGGAAATCTAGTATCTAATTTAACGGACTAGAATCTCAGTGTACCAGCGATGATTGGTCTATACATAAAACATTGCGATAGTGTGTGCGAGCTATGAATGTGATGTGAAACCGCCTCCGTGGCTCAATGTAAACAACATTGGCTTTACTATTCAGAGGTCGCGGGTTCGATCCCCAGCGGGGTACATGTTTAAGTACTCGGTTTGGTTGGTGGTAGGGCATTTTAAATGTAGGCCTGGCTAGCTACCACCATCTTATCTAAATCTGCCGGTAAGCAGCAATGTTAATAGCATTGTTGTGTTCCGGTTGTCAGAGATAATATAGCCAGTCCCCCAAATCTTTTGGGGTTTCCTGGTCAGTACGCTTCGACCTCATCTTCACTTAACATCAGGTGTGATTGAGGTCAAGTACCAACCCGTTGTGCATAAATAAAAAAAAAAATTCTCAAAGGTAGTACAAGCACAGAACTCACAGCTTGTCGCCTATAGCCTCGCACTGCCGCAGTATCTCGAACAGCAGCACCAGTTTATGCGAGTTGTGAATGTCCTCAAGCGATTCGTCAGTCGTCAGCGGTATCCACCACTCTGTTGGGTTGTCGTTCTTCACATCCGGTAACATGTCCGACTCGTTTTGAACCTCGTCGTCATCTAGTTGAGCTACAAAGTTTTATTTAGTTTTTATTAGTATGTGAGCTGTAAATTGAGTATACTGACGAAAGAAAACTAATGTAATCGACTCAATTTATATCCAATTTTGTGTAGAGTTCCTCGTTCTAAAAGGAAAACTGTGAAATGTTCCCATAATAAGTATCTTCTTGTAATAACAGGCTGACTTGTTTGATACTATTCAGTACCTGACTTTATAAGGCAAGCTATTTGCAAATAGGTACTGAATTGTTGTGCACTGACAAAATTCATATGGGAACGGATGTGTGTGTGTGTATGTGTGCACAGATGTGTGAAACTATTCTTTTGCTAAGCACTAAACATTATTTTTTTTATAAATAAATATCTTTGCACTTACACAGCGCCATCTAGTTCCACACTAAGCAACTAGGCTTGTATAATGGAAACCAGGTGGTTGATAAATTACACAAATAACTTCTATTTTTTTGTAAATTAATGCATATACCGGATGAGATTTTTTACCGTTAGGAAAAAATAGGGCAAATTAGGTAAGTGAAATAGAAGTTATTGGCATAGGTAGTTTAATTTTTTTTTTCAATAAACGCACACTCCGCTCTGATATTGATATACAACTGGCGAGATTCGTGGGGTTCCTATCGTGCGAAATTTATTTGGAACTTATATTTTCTCGCAGTTTTCTTTATTTATTTAATTTAATGATGTAATTATGTGGAATAGGCTACAAACGCGACAGTGTGAAATACACGAAATGACACAATTAAAGTTTTATTCGATTATGGTTGTGAAAAAAAAACTATCTATGCTAATACCTTCTAATTCATTTACCTAAAATACCCTATATTTTTCCTTACGGTAAAAAACCTCATCAGGTATAAATGAAAAACATTTACACAAGCTCATAAAAAAACAAGAGCAATCTTAGTTTAAGGAACAGGGTTTCATTGATTGTAATTAAGTATATTTATTATGTATCTCCTAATTAGTCTAGTATCTACTTGTAACTTAACCTAAGTTTGAGTCAATAAACTTTATTTCTTTTTTATTTATTTTACAATAGTGTCGATTCGGATGTACGCGAACTAAACTAAAACCAGATTTAGACTGGTGCTGTCACGTTATATTGTTCCAGAGAGAAAAAGACAGACCTATTTTAAAATTAGTTTTAGTTTAGTTTGCGTACAACCGAATCGACACCAATATCACCCGCCCTTACAAAAAATAGACTCCAGCCATGGTAATGCCAACATTGTACATACTTGGGTTAGCTCTGGTGCCCCGACGCGTGGACGCCTTTGAATCCTTCGCCTTGTTCTTCTTAGAGGACTTCTTCTTCTTATTCTTTTTCGTGCTATCATCGCTCAGATCTGATATATCGTCTGATGATTCTTCTGTTGAACTCTCCTGTTAATTTAACCATTTTTAATTTATTATCAATTACCATTCACCAACGGGAAACCTCTATGAATAAAAATGTTAAACGTGATTTTAGTGTGAATTTGAAAACAGATATAGGTTTGTTTCTAATAAGTATTATATATACATATATATTGATGCGCAAAAAGAGTGCGTCAACGGTACGGAGAGTGCGCGGGAGCTCTAATAGAGTGTTAGGGATGGTGGGAGACAGATTTGACTCTCTTCTGGTCGGCAGGTTCGTCGAACTTCATGTTCTGAGGTCTCGATGAGCTTGCGGGCAGAAGATGAGTCAAGTCCTCAGATAATTTATTTTAAATTAATTAATTTTCTAAAACTAGATATAATATTAACATAGTCAGTAAGTAAAATTTGTACTAACACCTATGGACTGTCATTTGTCTGATATAAAATATTTTTATTTTATTTATTTATTTATAGCTTCGGCGGTGGAATTACTTCAACGCGGACGTATCTTTTCCCTTTTGTGTCTTGTCTTGGGTGACTTTTGCAGATATACCGGATGAGTCTTTTTACAGTAAGGAAAAAAATAGGGCATATTAGGTAAGTGAAATAGAAGGTATTGGCATGGGCAGTTTTTTTTATTTTTTCCAAAACCATCATGGAATGAAGCGTTAATTTCGTCATTTAACGGTCGCGTTTGTAGCCTATTCCACATAATTACATCATTAAATTAAATAAAGGAAACTTGGAGAAAATATGTGTTCCAAATAAATTTTGAATGATAGGAACCATACAAATCACGTCAGCCAGTCTCATATCATTCACAAATGGCATTGGCGTTTTTTTTTTTTTAAAATATTCCCTACGGTAATAAAACTCATCCGGTATAGTTACATACAGTTTGTGATGAAACCTGTTGGCAACAAGACTTCGGAGCACATACTTTAAACGAGAACAGTCTCATCACCCACTTAACAAAGATAGACCGACCGACGGCTAACCTAATTTTGATCAATTACTCTGTTGCCTACCTAGTCTAATAAACAATTATTAAAAGACATTCATTTATTTCTCCTGTATTTAATGAAATTCATATTTGGCAGAGCAATAAATAGGACAATCAGATGCTTGACTTCTTTTTTTATTGTGTATATCTTGACAGAATATTTAAGTGATAATATTTTTTTATAATAAAGTTTGGTATATAAAGCGCTCATTGCATGTAAAATTGGTAAAATTCGTTGGGCTATTTTACTTTGATTACTATAGACGCTTATTTGATCCTGATTGTACTAGTCAAATCTAAATCTGTTGTATTTCACATTCGGTACAACCGAAACAGTATACTCGATATTTATGTAATATTCTAGGCAAAACAGAAATAATATAACTTACATCAGGAGTAGAATCATCATCTATAAAGTCAACTAAAGATCCTTCAGAGTCTTCTTCTTCCTTATCTCTCTGTAAAATAAATCAATACTTAGAACAAAATACGCATAATTGCTAAAATCACTATTACTAAGATAGAAAGTCCATGGGCACGTCACATGCATGCAAGTCCACTGGATATAGCATCCTCTAAGACCAAATTACTTCGTTGTTCATGAGAGGATTCGCCCTAATTTCCACGCTAAACATGACGTATCACTTGTTCTTCTGTTTTTATTCGAAGTCAAAAGGAGTGTAAAGCGGGACTTGTGCGACGCGTTTTTATGTTTTACTAACACCTAACATGTTATTCTAACCAAATATGGTTGTGGCCTAACAGTTTTGTTAGCAAAAACAAGCGAACATGTTTTCCGAGGTGGACGGAAAACCTACCTTCCTTCGGGAGGGGGGTATTTTTAATTTCATCGTTGCTTGCGAACAGTGAGGGCGGCTTGTTTGTTTCGTATTTCCATGTTAAGTCGAAGTTTGTTTGTTTCTGTTTAAAAGTCGCAGGAGACTGCAATGTTTTGCTAACATGTTCAGCAAACATGTTTTGTTAGCTTGTTTTGACCAGAAGATCTGTACTTAATGTCGTACGTACTTATGTCACAGGATAGAACCCTTAGTCACCTTGTACGAAAGCTAGGAAGTCAGGATAAACTTATTGTTACAGTTTCGGACGGAGAACCTCTAATGACTAGATAAGCGCAAATTTTTAAGTCATAGTTTTCAAACGTATACCGCGTTCCTGTAAACTATTTTTTAATCCCATATCGTATCGTAATCATGAAAATCAAAACCTTGAAATTTCTCACATTTGCACACAAGTGCTTTGTTATATTCATTACCGTGCTCTTGGTTTACATTACACACTTTTCGGGTGATATTTGTACTGCCCTTATATTCGTATTTAAAGTGCCAGGGTAGCAGAAATATGGGGGTTGAATGGCCCCACGGTTGGTACCCGCCGATGATCTGTTTTATTTATTTTATCTTTTATTTTAATTATTTTATGGTCGTAGAAAAATAGGCATTATTACACTCGTTATGTCGTAATGACCTCTAGTAGTTGCAATTAAATCACAATTTTAGTAACAAGTGTTAAATTAACATACCTTCTTCTGCTGCATAATCTCATATCTTTCAGAATTGTATTTGAGGACGAGAGGGTGCGTCCATATCCTCTGTAGGGACTGGAAATCTGGGAAGAGGAATCCGGACGACTTGCCAGCGAGAGGTCTGGGAACAAAATATAATTCCCTCTGTTGTACATTATGTTATTAATATCCATTACTTTCCTATTTGGATAAAATTTGACTTAAAATGATCCGTTGATAAATCTTTGTAACTAATTCATTGTTTTATTCAGACTATGTTCTTTTCAGGGCTATGTATCTGAAGGGCAAGTCTCTTTCTTTTTCTCACCTTCTGGAGTAGTTGTCTAGGTAATGTTGATACAGGTTGATCTGCACTTCGCAGAGTGTGATGAATAAGACATACTCATGTTTTGGAGGCAGGAAAGGCGCCAGCACCCCATAGTCTCTCCTCTGATAACAAAACAATGTAAACATTAAGATATACACAATTTAACTCAAACTTTTTGTATTTCGGACGAATAAATCCATAGGCGTTAGATCCTAGTGGTAAAATTAATTGATTGTCGTGTTAGTAGGACAAAAATTAGAAAGCACTAAAAACGACGAGGTTCTGCGACCATAGCGGCGAGTCCCAACGCTGGGCTAACACGCTGAAGATGTAGTAGAGGCGCTACGCTTTCTCATATAATTGTAAAAAAGCAATCCGTTTTCGCCTCAGCTACAAACATAATAAAAAAAATCTACATTGAAAATACTTTTAAAAAGCAGCTTTTAATGCTCCATCATGATTATCACATATAATTCTAGTACAAAGACAAGTAACAAAAGTTCTTCAAAAACAAGAACTTCCAGTGCCAATCATCAGGCTCCATCGCTTGACCCTCATCATCATGTGTAATGGAAAGTGCTTATGGTAACAAAATAGCCCAAATTCGACTGTCTTGCTATTTACCACCAGGGAGTTCCAGTTCCTACATCCTGGCTCCATCATCAGATCAGCTCGATGGTACCATAGTATTGCATTGTCATTTGAACATACAAACTTGCATACTAAATAAAAGCATCATCTTATTGATGCCTTCTTCTTCTTATGTTCTATTTCTGGCCCAATCGGGTAAAAATAACTATTCCCTCACCTGCACAGCTCCGTCCAACATCGTATGTAATACGTGCGACCTTCGCTTCATGACCCTGATGTCGTGCTCTGTAGAGTCCGTGTACTGTCCGTTGGTGATCGGGTTCACGAAGCGATTCAGGTACTCGTTGTACTTGCCGAGAAGGTTTGGCTTTACGAACTGCACCATGCAGTAGTCTGTGGAATTTAGGAACAAGCCTTAAATTTTATGCAACTAAGGCCGGTATTAATAAACCATTCTCAAGATTGAGATGACCTTAAGTTAACGTCTGAGAATCTGTAGCATTTTAAAATAGTGTTGAGACTGAGACGCAATATCAAGATCGATTTATTAATATGGCCCTTAGAAACCTAAACTGGCGGGTTCCAGGGATAGGAATATTTCACTCTCTCTCAAGAAATTAAGTATATCAGCACCACTTATCATAATCATAAGACACTCATATTGTACACGTAATTTTGCAAATAATTGAATTCGGGTGAGCGAGAATATTCTGAAAAATAAGGTTTAGCTTCTGTTCAATAACGCTTAAACATTTTACCTAAACCCTATGAAAAACTCTATTCAGAGTTCAACTTGTAGTTGAATTTAACGATTCCTTTAATTGAAAACGGCTGGAACTAATGGTTTAACGTGCCCTCCGAAGTACGGAAATACTTGTATGTATTTACATACAATTTGATGTCCTTTTGATGTTGATAATGATTTGGGTCTTTGTGATAAGTCTCAATAAATTTGTTGTTCATGTCAGTCGCTTACAAAAAAATAATTAATCTTATTACAGACTGATTTATTTTCCTGTCGCGTACCTTCATCAATTGCTGCTAAGCAATTATATAGTACAGATCCGATTTTGTCTGCAGGTCACCATTCAAGGACGTACCGCGATAATAATATGATACTTGAAATAATGTCTATAACAAAATCATGTAGACAAAAACTATGAAAAACCTCAATAAAGATGAAAACATACACTCTTTGAGATTATTCTGCAACGGCGTGCCGGTGAGCACGATGCGGCGATGAGTCTTCACTCTGTTCATGGACTGCGATAGACTGGTCTTCTCATTCTTCAGGAGGTGACCTTCGTCGCAGACCACCAGATCGGGCCCTGAGGATATATTAAGAGACTGACAAATTAAACTTGAAACTTCTAAGAATTTGGGAAAATAATTTTCCAATTTTGACTATGTTTTAAATGTAATTATTTAATTCTGAACACGCCGTGGTAAGCCAATGTTGTAATCTCTTAAAAAAATATATCTTTATCACTTTACTACGGTAGCATTCATCAAAAGGACAAAGAATATCTGACCAGTTAAACTAATGACTATTAGCTGAGTAAGGTATTAGAGGCACGCCCTAATATTTGCATATCTTCCGAGCCACTCCCTTTATACGAAACAGAGATACAAGTCACGTAATATTATGTTCGCATTGTAAAGTCGGACGCCGTGTGTTGCTTTACGGGTTTCCGGGTCAGTACGCTTCCACCTTCGGCCCTCATCTTCACTTAACATCAGGTGTGATTGAAGTCAAGTGCTAACCCATGGTACATAAAAAAATATACATAAAGACATCCATGACTCGAGAATAATAGATAACTGAATATAATGTGAATTTCGAATACTAATAGTCTGTATTGCAACATCACAAATCAAAGCAACTACTAACCAGGATCGACGAGGCTCTCCTGGAAGTTCTTCAGCATCTTCTTCTTGAACTTCTTAGGGTTATCAGCGGAGAGGTTGCGGAACATCTCGTAGCCGAGAACGCACACACCGCCAGAGGAGAACCAGCTGGACAGCTGGAACGCGCGCTCAGAGTTCTGTTTGTACCTGTTGAGCGAAAGCACAATTACTTTATACTTCTTGCAGTGTCAGAGAAGATAATTTGGAACATTAAAACACATAATATACAAGGTTAGTAGTAAATAAATAATAATGTTGTATAGGGAGTAGAACATATTTTCCAAAAAATTTATTTCGTAAAAAAATAACGATCCAGCTATACGGTGTGAAAAGTTTTTCTGTTGGCTTAGTTTACTAGTGGAAAGATAAGGTTAAAAACATAAGGACTAAAGAAATATATTCTTCTCAGACAAATAAATATAGACTTAATTCGACAAGTATTATATCGGTTTCAATGACATTATCACTCTCTGTAGTATGCCACAAATTAAAATGATGTACGAGACATGTCCATCGTTTTTATGGTGGCAAAAATAAAAACTGCAATGCCGCGTTCATTAAGTTCATTACAATTTCTGGCCGTAACTATTTATGCAAAAGGATTACCTGAACATCTAAACTATGACCCGTATTAATAAACCGTTCTCAAGATCGAGAATAGTTTTCTGACCGGTCTCAAGTAAACGTCTTGATTAATAAACCTTACTTGAGACCTGAAACGCACGTGCATATTCAAAGCAGTACTCATTTGAGACGTGCGCCGAGTTTCACGTATTAATAAACGAAACTCAAGACTATCATTCATTCGCCGCTGAGGCGAATTCTTGAGAAGTAATCTCAGCTGAGTAGACCTCAAAACTGGTTAATAAATTAGCACGTAGCTTGAGATAGCGTCAACTGCTTAATAAGCATCTCGGGTGGTACAGCCTCAATACTTGTATTGAGGTTGGTTTATTAATACGGGCCTAAGACGTTGAGCGAGATACGCGCAAGCTCGAAGATCATACGAGACCTGAACCTGGTTGAGAGCTCGTGGACGAAGACCACGGGCCCATAGTCTCTACAGCAAGCCAAACAAACTCATGGTTACCGAGTAACAATGTGTATTTGCAGGGCTTGGGTCTGAGCTTCCTCAGCCGCGGCCCGGACTTGGCGGTTTCGGGGACGTAATTAAATATGGTGATTTATTATTTCACCTCAATATTGCTTTTTTAATTTGAGACTATCATATTTTCGAATGCTATTTTCTTTTAAAGGTTAATACGGATTAAGGATTCTAATTACTATTGTTTCATTCGGAACAGCACTAACTCATACTGGAATCTGCGCTCAAAATTCTGACACAAGCTCGAACCCGTTAAAAGACTGACCTGGACAGCTCGTACACATCCACCTCGTAGTCCTTGTCGGCGTACTTCAACCACATGCGGTACTCGTTGACCCAGTTGAGCACGGTGGATAGCGGGCACACGACCAACACGCGATTCACGCCCGTCAGGTCGCCGTGGGTGAGAAGCGTGTGTGTTAGGCTGACGACCTGGATGACAGAATGGGTTTTATTTCAAGGATATTTGCCATATTATGTATAGACCACTTGTGTAGGTCTAAAACAACATAAAGTATAGGCGGCCAATTATCATAACCTTATCATAGCATTGTGTTCAGGCTATTAGAGATAAGATAGCCAATCTCTGAAATAAATTTTAGGTAAGCGCGTGAGCTTTCGGCCTCATTTTCAGTTAGCATCAGGTGTAATTGAGGTTTACCTGTAGTACAAGAAATAATAGACAAGACACCATGTAAGAGGGAAGTATATGTGCCAATGACATCAAAATGTTTTCCAATTATTATCCCTATTTTACTTAGATAACATACATAAAGCCACGAACTTTATACCAAATGAGGTGGTCAGGGATATCCCAAAACATAAGCGTTTGGATGTACCAAACATTAAAAGTTCAATGTTTGAAACAACATTCAAGGTTCAACTTTCTAAATTTGCCCGTTTGCTCGTTTGCCGCCCTCTCATATAAAAAAAAAATATATATACAGAAATCCACATGATGTGACCAATCCCTATTTTATCTAAGTTTGTTTTAGATACGTTGTGTGACAACGACAACGGGTACCGATCTCTAGCTCGTATATGCCTACAAACACCAGATTTTGGCAGAATTACCTACTACATAGTAGTTGCCGATGTTTAAAATTACTCAGTAGTGTCGATTCGGATGTACACCAATTAAACTAAAACCAGTTTTGGAGTGGTGCCGTCGCATCGTACTGTTCCAGGGAGAAAGAGACAGTATCACTTTAAAACTGGTTTTAGTTTAGTTGGTGTACATCCGAATCGACACTAGTGTGTAAGTATTATTAAGTGTAATTAATTTCACTCAATAAATGACTTCTAGAGTTTGCACGATCGACTTCATTCAATATGTAGTCCATTGGGTTGATAACTAACCTGAAGTGTTTTGCCGAGACCCATGCAGTGAGCCAAGATACACCCGGATCCTTTGTCCTTCTTGATCCGTTTCACACTCTCGAAGCACGCGTCCCACATGAACTTTATACCGTTCGCCTGAAAACAAAAATCTACAAGTCAAAGCTAATAGAAATATTCTCTGAATTTAAACTAACTTCACTTTGGTGCCATCTCATTCTTCCTAAAACAAGAATAGGATCATATCACACTAAAATTAGTTTAATAAAGTGGTGTCATTCTCTCTCTTTGAACTTCTTTGAACACTGGAATATGGTCGCTCACAATGGGCCTCATAACAAAGCTCAGGGGGCCTACAACGATCATTTTAAAAACCATCATGTTTCAGGAACGTTTTGTTTCAATGTTAAAGTAATATTACTCAAATTCGTACCGTGATCATCTAGCGTAATACAAAACAATATTGTTTTACTCCTGCTTAGAGACGGGAAAGAACGAATGATTTGTCTATTCCTTGCCGTCAGAAGAACGAGACAACGTTATACCTTTGTATAGCGTTATCACTTTCACACCTCGAATAATAATAGCGTTCCGGTATACGCAATTATTTAAGTATTTTTGTTGTTTATGTTCATATTTTTATTGTTGAAATGCATAATTAGAAATAAAAGTTTTTTATATTTATGCATATATAAATTTAAATATACATTTTCATTGAAGTAATGCAAGAAAGCGTAAATTAAATGTGAAGTAACGCTGCCGCCCGCCGCCGGTGTCGTTCCGTAAAATGAAACATTGTGTCAAAGTAATAAGCGCGGCGCTTTCTTAATTTCATAATCTTGGTATAAAATTTTTATTTGTTTGAAATTATTATTACATTCTTCACGTAATCGCCTTCGACGTTGCATCTTCTCCGACAAATCCTCCGCGGCATCGTCTTCCAGAAACTCGAATAATTCGTAATCATTGGCCATCTAAAACCACATCACATTTAATGTATTTCTTATCGGTTTACGCAATGAACACAATGTATTTATAAAGAGTTATTGTGAAAAACACATCCACTTACTTTTTTAAGCGAAAATAACGGTTTATTATCCTTATACCACTAAAACAATAATAAAACCATCACAAGAAACTAACTTTTTTAAGATTGTAAAATTTGACGTTTGAGCAATATTACTAGCTGTCAAACGACCGTTAAACAACGCTGATGGTACGAATTGAGCGAATGATTCAGCGGTGACGTCACAAAACTGCTTAACAAAACAATATTGTAATAAGCTTGTTTTAAGGCGGTCGGAGTACGAATTTCCAAAGTAATATTACTGTAATATTGCTATAAGAGGTGATTGTAGGCCCCCAGGTCACGCCACGAGCTATGTAGTGGGCGATGCTCGGCGTTTCCTTGAGAGATCAAATCAGGATTGAGAGAGAATCCGTAGGAAGTCACATGGCCCAGGGTATTAGTATGTTGAAGTGGCAGTGGGCAGTGCACAGTTCTGCAATTGAGACCACGCGCCGGCAAGCGCAGCGTAGAACGCCCACCCACAAGGTGGAGCTGACCGACGACTTGATGAAGGCCGCCGAAAGTCGCTGGATGCAAGCCGCTTTTAATTGGTCGGATTAGTCGGATTCGTCGCATTAGATGTCCTGTGCCTGATATGATGATGAGGTGTCATCAAAATCGATCCCAGTATTGCATGCAAGATAGCTCACCTAGTCAGAACCTTCTTATAAGAAATAAGCAACGTTGAAAAACTAGATTACGCTTTAGTAATCGTCCCGACTTTTCCGACTCAGTAAAAAACGAATTGATAATGTTCAACTCACTTGATGGGGCTTCAGTTTCTTAACGAGACCCCTATCGACCTCGATGAGTGGCTGCTTAGTCTCAGGATCGAAGTCAAGCACCACCTTCTCCAGCACCACCTCATCTGGTTTGCCAGACTCATCGAAATCCAAGTTGTTATACTGTTGGAATATTATATAAAACATATTTATCTCTTTGAAATCAATCGCGATTCACGCAAGTGTTTTCAACATGGTCGAACGACGGGAGAAAAAACTATAGTAATTTTTTTAGCAAATGGTGTCTGTCCCTTCTACATCGCAACTCCTGTCAACCTTACTGGCGATTCAGTTAAATGGCTAATCCACGCCCACTACAATGACGTTACGAGAACACTTCGTATTTTTGCTCTGTGCGTCGAACGCAATGTCTATCAGACACCGAACATTGTTTCTGATGTGACTTCTCTAAAGTAAACTAAAACTAGTTTTAAGTAGCTCTCCTCCTAGACGCGATGGTTTTAATCCTAGTGTAGAGAATGCACAACAGAATTGACACCAATAACTGTTGAAGATGGGTTATTGAAAATATCGTATTTCGTCGTCAAGTCGTAGAAAGCAAATACAAGATTAATTAATTCAGACGTGTTCAAAAACCTAGGAATGGTTTAGCATAAACCATTTTATCTTCTGTGAAGGTACTGCTCAAATAAAATATAGCCGGTTGAATGTCTTTCAATGTCAGTATCTCTCTGTTCTCATTTATTTAAAACTAGCTTTCTTATTATAGCTTATTTAAAGCTAGCTGCGTGGAATAACTTCAATCCCGCGGGAACTACCAAATTTCATCCAAATCCGTTAATCCGTTTCGCCGTGATTGATTAACAAACAAACAACATCCAAACTTTCGCATTTATAATATTAGTTAGATGTTCTCCTTTATTTAAAGTAATGGTCACGGCTGGTACAGGACAGGTGAGTATTGGCGTGATAGAGAGAACTGAATCTTCTTTTCTCTACCCAAAGATTGTCTGGTTCAGACCGCCTGGTTGCACAATTATGAAGTTATATTTATCAAGTGTTTCCATAAATTTTGTGCAAATACTTGATTGATGATTTAAAGCAAAATTTTTTACTCTATACGACAATAATATTTGTGCAAATATCTTACCAATTTCTGTCTTTCTTGAATACGAGCGACTCTCTCCTTTTCCTGACGCGCCGCTTTCTTCGTTGCCTCTTCCAATTGGTTTTTGCCCATAACCTGAGTACAATTAAATAATATTTATAGAGCAAATTTAAAACGGCAGGCTTTCGAAAAGAAATACACCAATTTGTATACAGCTTTCCTCTTTAAAAGGACAATTTTAAACCGCCTCCGTGGCTCAATGTAAACAACGTTAGGTTTACGATTCGGAGGTCGCGGGTTCGATCCCAAGCGGGGTACATCTTACTCGGTTTGGTTGGTGGCTGGCCTGGCTAGCAACCACCATCTTATCTAAATCTGCCGCCAAGCAACAATGGTAATAGCATTGTGTTCCGGTTGTCAAATAAGATAGCCAGTCCCCCAAATGTGTCGGGGTTTCCGGGTCAGTACGCTTCCACCTTCGACCCCATCTTCGCTTAACATCAGGTGTGATTGAGTTCAAGTACCAACCCGTTATGCATAAAAAAAATAATTATTATTGAGGATTGTGGGGGTGTCCAGGCGTTATAGTAATTTTTAGATAGATAGTTTCCAAGGAATTGCACAACATTGACATTTAACGTTTTTTTTTAAACTAAAAACGCGTGGCCTGTTTTGTTACTAAGTGGTCATTAACTCAGATTTTCAATAATAATTCTAGTTAGCAAGCACTTGAGCAAAATGAAATTGCTCTTTTCTCCCGCTAATTAACTTTAAAATAGTCCCTATTCGGACAATCGATTCGGTTTTGCTTACGTCATCTGTTAAAAAGCAATGTTCTTCCTTAGGAGGGCATGGTCTTACACATAAAGGTGGACGTAAGACCTGATGACGGTGAAGGTCGTGAGAAATCACTGGATGCAGGCTGCTTCCAACCGCTCGCTTTGGAAATCTGTCGGGGAGCTATGTTCAGCAGTGGACTTTCTTTGGCTGATATAATGATGATGAAGACGGTAGTATGACAAACAAACAGTAGCTTCACCTGGTAAAAGTGATCACTACCGACCATGCATTCACAACGGTTACTTACGGTAACTTGAGGATAAGCCTATACATTCACTGGCTCCCCTTTCCCTTTTTTCTTATTTCTATATCCTATTTTTTATCTTGAATTAGTCTGGTGTCTAAGGTATCAAAAGAGACGGATTGAGTACCGTCTACACTCAGTAGGCGGCGGATCGTAAACCGGTGTTGATCCTAGAGCATAGGAGATACAGTGGGAATGTGGAGGTGGGTATGGCATCCTTACGTTGTGTTGTGGCAACTCGTAAAGTATTTCGACAGCGAAATCTCAACAGTGAGTATCCAATATGAGTCATTATTGATTGAATGTGTACATTCTTCATATACATCAAATTTAACTCAATAACTGTTTATTTTATGGGTCACATGAGTCCATTAGTACATAAGAGACATTAGTACATATGTACGGTCTACCAGATGGCATTTTTGTGTGGATTGGAATCCCACGACGGACCTGTTAATATGTTAAGCGTTCAATGTAGGTACAATGGTTGCTTGGTCAACATGTGGTGGACTGTACATAACTGCAGGCTGTGGCTGAAAATCAGCGGCCGCTGGTTCCCAGCGACCATATGCTGAGCTACAGACCATTTCGTCATAATTACAAAGTCGTTTTATATTTCAGTTTTTGCTGTTTTCTTAGCAAATAAAGATTTTTATTATTATGCTTTACACTGGTTTTAAGTGATACGGGCCAAAGCCCAAAATGCAGCTTGTCGAGCAAAATAGATAACAGACCCACCATTTGCTGGTTCTATTTTATTGTATTTACAATTTATAATAAAATTCTTCTCACCCTACGAATGTTTTTTCTACCATGCTTATTTCTACCCTCATTCTCAGTGTCAGATCCCGAGGCATCATCACTGTCGATCTGCTTTATACGACGACGCTTCTTCTTGCTGTAAATTAAACAAATATTTAAAAAACGTACGATTCGTATATTAGTCTCTTTCACAAAAATTAAAAGTCTTGGGCAGTCGCTTTCGAAATTGCAATCATAGTCCAAGTACAATTGATTTTTTTTTTCGAACACCTTTGGATTTGTAATTATTAAGTCTTATGTTACATGCCCATTGTAAGCTGAATAAATGTTAGAATTAGAATTCTTTCTTTGTGTTGAGACTATGACCGCACTTTTCAACGCGACTGTACATACACTAACTAATTGAGACAATCCAACGAGCCTTTACAAGACATCTCACCTATATATTACCTGATGTCCCTAATCAGCTCCCATATGCAGAAAGATTGAAACTCTTTAAAATCACGAATTTAAAAGATCGTCGTATGATCGCAGACATAATATTTTTACATAAAATCGTTAATAATCAATTTAAATGTTGTAACTTACTAGATTCAATTGGCCTAACAGTTCCGTTTAAACTCCCGCGTCATCCTCTTTCAAATACTTTTTCAATACCTCGTTACAAAACCAACCTCGGATTACATCATCCTTTAGCTAGGATTTGCATGTCATATAACCACATGAATATTAAGTGTGAAAAGTCTTGGCTGGACATATTTGCTGAATCCAGACCAATTTTAAAAAGCAAGCTTATGAGACACCTCGATTAACCACCCCTCATAACTGGTATAATTAACATTATTACATTATTAATTATTAATTTTAAATTTTTCATTGAATTACATTACTTTTTTAAACTTTATATATTTAAACTTTATCTTGAATTTTATACTGTAACTATCAATGAATGCTGTGTATACTTATAATAGGCTGATACACTTATAATGTGACCAATATGTGAACTACCAAAATAATGTTTTAGTGTATAAGCTGTTAGTGTACCTAAATAAATAAATAAATAAACTCCTTGTCCAAAATTTATGTAACAGAGAGCAAGTATTGATAGATAAAACACATAATGGCACTCTCTCATTACATCAATCAAGTCGATAAGCCAAGTCAGCGGCTTATTATAGGAGCAACTTACAAGCTTCGACAGTCAGGTATAACCATTGGTATGATACAGAATCCATCAATCCATATTATGGGACCCAGAGCGTCGTAAAGTATGGCCCTTACCCTAACCCAGTGAACAGTAACAACAGCCTTACGTATGTGTGTGGGACTGAAATTGACAATTTCAAACACTAATTGGATACAAGTGAGTGCACTAGCAATTACTGAGACTGTTAGATACGCATGGTTTTAATACTTCGATGAAGGCTCGGGAAGAGATCCCCTGCTTCGGACACTTCGGTATTTGGTTTCTCACGTTGTATAAATGTACCTGAGATTATAATATAGGAGACTAAAGGATAATAATCTCTTGTTATGTTTTAAGAGTAGATACATGAGCTGCTTATACATATAATTTATATAAGCAATGTCAGGGTGCAGTTCCGCTGTAACTCAGTTCCTCGGAGAGAAAACATCCGTGGTTTGGAAGCGGGGCAAGAAACTGCTACGGTCTTTATTCCATTATGTTTTTTCGTAGTTAAAGAATCCCTCATAGTTTCGCCATGTTTATCTGTCTGACCGTCTGTTTTGCGGCTTTGTTTCCTGGGTCAGCAATCTGAGTTCGGAAGCGCACAGTAGCATTTCTAACCCGGTATATTAGTGTGAATTCCCGCGGACCCAAAACCTTGCCAAAAGAGCCTATAAAATTATTGAAAAAAATGTTCAAGATGTCTCAAATGCTTTCGATAGCGGGCTTTAAAGTGGTTATTTTTGTTGGAGAAGCCGGCTGGGCAACTCCCTTAATACAATTCTGCCGTTTCTGGGGACTGGTTTAGTACATGGACATGACAAACAATGGTAAACTAATTCCAGAAACTTTGTCAGCTGCCTGGTGTTTCAGACAGCATAACGACCTATTGGCTAAATATTCTATGTACGTGGTCCCCACTGAAACTACCCCAGCACCCACTACTGATTGAATACGATTGATACAACGGCCCTCACCCTTCATTTGAGGATCCATCAGAAGCTTCACTGCCACTGACACGGACCGTCTTCCTCTTATTCTTCTTGATCGGCTCGCTCTCGTCGTCAGAATCCTCGAAATCAGATTTCCTTTCGCGGTCCTTGCGTCGTCGGGCGCTGCCGTTGTCAGAGTCAGACGATATCGCGACGACTTTGCGACGCTTCAACTTTACACTGAAATTTCAATCACATTAAATAATAACATTGATTGAGATTGAGGTGTGATTGAGGCCAAGTACAAACCCATCGTGCATTAAAAAAAATAACAACAGACAACTTGCGAAGCACTCGAGACTCAGTTGCTTTCGTTATTCATTTTTTTTTATGCACAACGGGTTAGCACTTGACCTCATCGCACCTGATGTTAAGTGTAGATGAAGCTGAAGGTGGAAGCATACTGACCCGGAAACACTATCTTATTTGAGGGACTGGCTATCTTATCTTTGACAATCGGAATACAACAATGCTATGAACATTGCTGTTTGGCGGCAGACTTTAAATAAGATGGTGGTAGCTAGCCAGGCGGACATTTAAAATGCCCTACCACGAACCAAACCGAGTACTAAACATGTACCCCGCTGGGGATCGAACCCGCGACCTCCGATTCGTAAACTCTATGTTGTTTACATTGAGTCACGGAGGCGGTTCAAAATTTCACAAATATTCACTTTCAATTCATGAATTGAAATGTTAAGATGCGTTTAGCAATAGCCTAGTTTTGCAGTGTAACTTCCTATAACCTTAAAGTTGTTAATTTTTTGCACATGGATACTACCCATCAGTGATAGAACAAAAAAAAATTTTTTCTAACAAATTGCTAGCTTACTTCAAGAAGGTAGGTATTTATTAATAAAACCTACAATATTAAATGAAACTGTAATATTATCGAAAGAAAAATCGCACTAAAAGGTAAATCTTTCGTTAGATGACCACTAAGGGCATGTTTATGAGTATTTGCTGTGAGTGCTTTGCCTTAATCACTGTGTTAAATTGAAAACAACCCGGACCAACTATTTAACGTGCCCTCCGAAACATGGAAACACTCGTATTAAAATGCCACTAGTGATCACCCATCCAAGGACTGACCGCGTCAGGCATTGCTTAACTTCGCTAATCAAAACGAATAGAAAATGCGAATGCGCCACGAGATATTTTAAAATTACATTTAGCTAAAACAACCACTTATGTTACAATAATTATAAATAATTATTATTCCGCTCACAATACATTGTCATCAAACCTCAAACTTCAAGCATTTATTTCAACGTAAGATACATGATATCATTTGTTGAATGTCAATTTAAATCTATTGGAAATAAAAATAGGGCTTAAGCATTTTTCGGTCAGTCACTATGTCCAAGCTACCACCGCTTCGGGAAAGGGCAATCATCTGCGGGAAAAGAAGCGGCGCATCTGAGTGCAGCTGTAATATTGCGGACGAAATAACTACACGGTATTTATAATTGAATTTCCGTAAAATAACGCCTTTCTCACCTAAATTCTATAAGTCATTATGAAAATAACGCTATGTAAAAATTGTAAATTGCTTTTGCAAGATCCCTTAATTACAAATGTTATAACTGCTATCTTTTAAGTGCACAGCACTGAACATGTTCCTTGTGGTTGTGGACATATACTTCACTTGTCAACAAGGGAATATACTGAAAAAACTCCATAATTATCACGTGTTTAAAACGATATTACGATTACTTGCACAAATGGCTTACCTTTGTTCGGTGTCCGATTTACCCGACTCGTCTTCATTTTTAACATCCTGTAAAGGAACGTATAGGTGAAAAGTAGGTAACAAATAGATACGATTACATTACTTTTATGTGTGTACATTATTAAATTGACGAAATCTGGTCAAGTTGTATACATAGTAGTACAGTCGGCAACACAATTAAGGTAGCAGGCCTTTATTTATAAATATATACAGGAGAAAGTCTAAAGGGAAATTATGTTAGAATATAACCAACCCCTCTCTTCCCGCGGGAGTCGTTAAAGGCGACTAAGGGACTTTCCCTAAAAAAAAACATTTATAGTTTTGCACGATTATCTGCACTTCTGTATATTTCACAAGGTGAACTGGGGATGCTGTTTCAATCATTAAACTTTTAATGTTTTGAACACTCAAACACTATTGTTTGGAATATCTCTGACCACCCCATTTGAGATAGATGTCGTAATTTCTTTAATATATTTGATTTAACAATCATATCTGACGGCATTTATGTATGTTATTTAAGTTTAACTGGAATATGTCTATCAAAATTTGATAGACAACAATTTGTATATCATTTAATGATATACTTTGTAGTTTGTATATCATTTGATATACAAACCGCCTAATATGTAGTTTCTAAGTATAAGATATTCAAATGTACCTTCATTATTTAAATAATAAAGCGTATTTGATTGATTGATATACCTACACCGATCAGGACGTAAACGAAAATATAACAAAATCCAACCAAGACCCTCCAAACAATATCATCAAAGTTAATCCTGCTACCTTAATTGTGTTGCCGACTGTACTATAGTACAACACCAAGCATTATAGGGCGTTAGACAAAAATTAAATAACGAACGGTTGATCATCACAGTTTGTGGAAGTAAGTTATCCCATAAAAAATATAAAATGTACAAAAATGCAAGTCGCGCAACGCAATTCTTCCGCCGTAAAAGGTTGTGAGATCTCATGTCAAGCCAAGGCTGTTATTTTAGTATGTAAACACTTAATCAGCAACTTTATCTGAATGTGTTTCCTAATTAGTTACGTTAGCAACATTTACAGTGACGTTTAATATTACACGTCTTTTATATCAAAAAAATTGTTGTCGTTTATTATATTATTCTTATATATCAATAAATATTTATTTAGTACACCAATATATTTACGTTTGTATTTTGTTGCTATTGTATATTTAGTTGTATTTTATGTATTGATGTTATGTGTAGGTATATTTGTCTATCGTAGTATGTAAGTATGTATATGAAAGCTACTCACGTAGTTTGTATTTGCATCCCTATTTAATACCGCAAACCTGCCTATTTCAAATGTACTGTTCTTATACAAAAAAAATGCATGGAAGAGATCACTTTTCGTGATAAGGTCTCCAAATTGTACGTCTACTCTTTCTGTAACTGTAATTTCTTTTCTGTTGTGCAATAAAGTGTATTTGTACTGTATTGAAAAACATTAATGACTTGGCAATCGTATCTACGCAATCTGAGAAGGTATTACCTACCTAAAACTATCGGATCTCAATAAAGTAATACGGAATGTTCACGAGAGTATTCTATGCATACAATGAGCTGTGTTGATGTAAACAATAGTTATTACTAAAGGTATCGTACCTGAGCTTCATTTTCGACGGAACTTATACTTCCGTCGCTGTCTCCAAGTAGATCGTTTTTAGCCATGTGACCGAATTCGCTCCCATTTAAACCGGACAGCGTCACTGGAGGCAAATCTACGACAAAACAGGAATAAAACTAAAATTTACATGCATACTTCGGTCATTAGCGGGGCTGTATATTGTATAACTCTGTATTGTACAACTGTAATTGGTTGGTGCATCGCTCGCTCGCTTGGCAATATGAGGTCTTCTTATTGGTCATCGTTATCGAAAACGATATCGCGGAAGTTACAGAATAACGCGCCAGAACTTTACCAAAATATAGGACCACGATAACACCTTTCAAATAAAAAAAATATATTGTAATCGGCCATTCTTTGAGCGTTGAAATGAAATACCTGGTAATAAAGTCAGGATGTGTCCTGGAACGTATTCAAAATGAAGAAAATTAACAGCCATGTGACTTTTTTGACATGTGGATTGGTTATGCTAAATACCTTCTTCGATGCCATCACTCTCAGATGCCGATGCAGAGCTGATGGCGGCATCTAGCAAGCCCGGCCCGGTGATCAGAGGTGATTTAGGCATCTTCTTAGAACTGCTACCTTCAGCTTTTTCGGTGCGTGTGTCATGTCGTCGTTGCTTGTTCAATGTGCTCAGGTTTGTTAATCTGAAATTAATACAGAATTTAAAGAACCATATCTAGTTTACACATTTTGGATGTCTCTGTTCCGAGTGTTGAACGAATGCGACGACATGGACCGAGGTAGAGATTGATAAGTTCTAAATTAAATTTTGAAGACAAGCTTTTAATACTCCATCGTGATTATCATTTTAACTATCAAAACTAACCGTGTAAGCAAAATTTCGTAACCGTGCTATAAACAGTTGAGGAGATCCTCTTGGGGAGACAATCCTGGCTGCAGCATCAGCTCGAGAAAATCATGTTTGGCTATCAAAACAATGTTTTGCTATTAACGCTTAAGTAGCTCCTCGTAAGGAGACGATTCTGACTGCAGCCATCATAGCATATATGTATTGTCATCAGAACAGAACGAGTGCAAAATTTCAGCTCCTTATATAGATAAACAGGAAGTAATTCTAATTTGACTGGCAAATTGAATTGATGTTAAAAAAAACTTGTAAACATCCGAGAATGAGATAGCGCCTGCGTTGATTTACGCTGACGCCATTAGGCCCTTTGACCCTATTAAGGGTCAAATAATAATAATTTAAGCACGAGTCCGAGGGTTCCATTAATGATATACCAAAAAAAAACTACATATATGCACATAATTAATATAGTACTAACGTAATATAGGTTAAGTACATAAATAACTACCAATCATCTACTTACAAACATAGTGCAAATTTTAATAACAATTTAAACCCTAGATTATATTTAAATATAGCTAAATCATCTTTCATGTCTGTGTGTGGTTGGTATTCGTGTTAACGGGCCTCATTTTGAAACTTATAAGTCAAGCAGTAAAATCTAGTTACATGAGTTGAACAATAGGTCAGTGAAATTTTATATATCTCTGTCGTACCGTCTGTGCGTCACTGGGCATTTGGGAGCACTGAAAACCAGCGCTGTGATTCGTCGCAGCATGAGCTGAGTGCTAACCTATTTGTGCACGCCGCCACACGTGACAGCATTGTGCGCAATTTGTATGTCTTTTTTAGCTATAATTTACTACTTCTTGTTTTTTGTATAGTGTTGTGGCGTTTATAATAAATTGTTCTTATTCTTCAGAATGAATTAATAAACTTATGCAAGATTGCGTGGCCTTTCATAATTGACCCAATAGATTGGTGCCATAAAAAGACAGGATAATTTCAAGAATCTGTGAGAGCAGTTCTACTTATTTTTGAAAATTTTTTTTTGATAAACATTGCTAATATCAATATTTAGGATATTTTACATACGTGATGCGAGAATACACAAAGTGGAATTAGGCTATTTTTACAACGTCGGCCTATAACTAATTTGTCGACCGCAATTTTTGTTCTCCGTGTGTTATTGCAATACTACCATATATTAGGTCCTTACCTATGAAATTGGCGTTTTGTATGAAGAATTTCATTAAGACTGTTTTCTCCATACAAACATTTTTGTTTTTTTTTTTTGGGGAACGGCAAATCCAAATTTTGCAAAAGTTTGTGTGTATTATCGGATAACATTAAGTTAAGTATAGGCAGCGTTAATTTTTAAAATTAACCGCTTCATAAAACTTTCAGCGAATATAAGAAATGATTATGGGAAGCACATGAAAAGAGCTCTGTTCAAATTTTTTTTATTATGTGATTTAGCCCAGTAATTAAAAAATATTTCATGTGAAACCTTGAAATAATATTCCATTTTCCAAATAAAAAACCAATTTGGATATAGCTTTGAAAATTGCAGGAATTGGTACATATGATTAACTAAGAAAAAAACTCCAGTTTCATTGTAAAGACCCAATAATTCATCCTCGCGGACAAAATTGTTCGATTAGGATTTTTTTGTTCGGATTCCAGCAATACGGGACGCCAGAATACTCACTTAAAATATTGAACAAGTCTTAAACTACAAAGGCACAAATTTTTTCCTTTGGGCACTACATGAGCACCGTTTTTTCACATGGCTAAATTAGCTGAATTCCTCTTTTTGTATTCTAGCATCACCTACATACGTGGTATAATCCCTCCACTCGGCTTTTTATTCCACCCAGTACGTGTAATAATTAGTAGATTCTTCAAGTAAAAATCCTAACTGCTAATCCTTCTAGGAACGCATAACTAAATCTACTTATATGTAAAGGATTTCCTTTTTTTATGCTCAAAGGGATAGCAGTTGACCTCAATGTTGTTAAGTGAAGATGAGGCTAAAGGTCGCTC
Organism: Oegoconia quadripuncta; assembly: GCA_949316235.1. Lineage (NCBI taxonomy): Eukaryota > Metazoa > Arthropoda > Insecta > Lepidoptera > Autostichidae > Oegoconia > Oegoconia quadripuncta. The sequence goes on along the minus strand of OX438743.1, from coordinate 28,951,678 downwards.
ACCCCGAACTGCCAACACATTTAGACGACTGGCTATCTTACCTCTAACAGCCAGAACACAACAATGCTATCAACATTGCTGTTTCGCGGCAGACTTTTTAAGATGATGGAGAGTTCATCGAATCACATTCAGGCGGACATTTAAAATTGCCCTTCCCCTAACCAAACCGTGTACAAACATGTGCCTCGCTGAGAATCGAACCCGCGACCTCGGGTTTGTAAACCTTTCGTTGTTTACATTCGAGTCACGTTGGTGGTTTGGCTGGAAAAGCTATAAACTATGTATAAACATACGCCCTTCTATCCATTCGTGACTTTTGTGGAACATTGACACCTCCTCAACTCTTTTACCAACCATAGAATAGAATATCTTTATTCGCTTTAAATATGGTTACATTATATTGGTGGAAACATAAAATAGTAGGCTTCTCACACTTTTCCAGACATGCAAATATGTTGTTGGATATAATTCAACAAAACGTATACCCTCTTATTCATAAAAATTTACAAACGCTTTTTAAGTCTGTTTTAGCAGACCGGTTTTGTGGAGGGGGCTGGCGAATATAGAGATGGGTGGCCAATTAATGATATTACCAGATAAATCTTGTCGAGCGCCGCGATCAAGTGTCGTTATGCTAGGCCAAGCAGTTCTGGGCTGCTTGGATCCTGGTTGAGAAAGTATATTTTGTCACTTTCTTTCATTACTACATTTCCTTATGAACGACAGAGACAAAACATACTTTAACCAAAACAGGCTTATAAAGCGTTTGTAAATTTTTATGGATAAGACGGTTAATATATTGCAGCCACCTTGAGTACGCCTCGCAAATTTGGAACTCTATGATATGATGTATAATCCAAAAGAGATTCATGCGCTATTTAGACTATAAAACGTCCTTAGATTACATCCATTGGTGCAAACGTTACCATTTCTTACCACTTGAAACTAGACGATGTCTGCTATCTCTAGCCAGTATTGCGAATGGATCCGTTGATTGTTCTGAACTATTGTCTAGAATACAACGTACATATTAATTGCAACTTAGATAACGTCCTGTTCTTAATATACCATCCTCAAGAACCAATTATAAACAGAATTCATTTCTTACACGTGCTTGCAAAACTTTTAACAGTTTACCACCGGAAACAATACAATACAAATACTCTTTATTGCGCAAAATAATTTACAATAATTTAACTTACCTATTCTGCAGCAGCATTGCGCTGATAAAGCGTGCTGGTGTCAATGATTTCTTAGATAGCACACATAATTAATATAGTATACGGGCAGGAGCGTGTTACTTGTGGTGTTACTTGACGAGATCAAACTTTGCGTGCCAATTTTTAATTTTTTTTTGTTCTTATCCCCTTTCTTGTAAAATTTCGCAGTTACATACTTACTTGTAATACTTACTCATATCATAGAGGAATAACACTCCGCTCATATTGACCAATAATATTTATTATTAATATCTACTTAAATCAACTCGATTACTCAATGAATACAAAATCTTTCAGCTATTTATCAAAAACATATCATAGATACGGGTGTGTAATGTTTGATATAATAACAAAAAGTCTAATTATCAGATTGTATAATTTTATTTGATATAATTTTTTTTAGATTTCCCAAACAAGAATCAGCCTTGTCATAGGCAACGCGGCCAGCCTTCTGGGTACCATTCCACCAACCAGAGACTTGGGGCTAGTTTTTTATTTGTGATTTTTTTTTTATCATAAATTGTATAATTATTGTTTATAAATATTGTACAAATGTTAATAAATTATTATTTAATTTTGCTTAGTATAATGTTCAAATGATATAACGTTCTGTTTATATTAGGTCCTAATATATGAAATTGGCGTTTTGTAAGGGAGTAACCTAGTCGATTTCTTTTTTAATAATATATTTATTCAATCAAAGTATGTACTATAGCTATTTATGCACTTTTGCCATCTGGTAGGTAGTTTATTGATCCCTTTACTAAAAAATCCATTCGGACGGGAATCAATAAAATCTTTGAAGGCGCTTTGGACTGCCCCATCGGAGTTGAATTTTTTCCCATGCAAGAAGTTATCTAAATTTCTAAAAAAATGGTAATCTGTTGGAGCAAGGTCGTTGTATTTTTTGTTAATTTCGGCGATTAATAAATGGCTCATATCTGTCATCACCCTTTTGAAAATATATTTTAATTAATAATGACATAAGATGTGCTCCACCAAACCACCAAAGAAGCACTACAGATCATACAAAATTTACCCGTTCTACCACCAGGAGCACACTTTGGGTGTTCAGCGGAGCAGTCTTCTTAGCTTCTTAGCTTCCGATTTCCTAATTAAACTCTTCCTAATTAGATTCCCTACAAATAGGATAGTGTAATAAGCGTAACCTGTCACAACATACACGGTGAAAATAAATCTACGAATAAAAAATACAAGGTAATAAATAATACTACAGGTAGTACACATTCCAAACATTTTGTTACTCCCATGCAAAATATGTCTACCCACTACTGGGTATATGCCTCTCCTCCATTACATACAGGTTTGGTCAAAATTTGTAAGGAAATAAAATACGACAATGAAACAGCAGTGGTAGCGTGACAACTTGCGATATAGTTTATAACACATTTTATCGCGGTTATCTGTCAAAATGAGCGACATAATAGTCGTACAGTAGCATTTGGACAGATGCACGCTATATAACGTGTGATAAACTATATCTCGTGCGATCATGCTACCCATGCTGAAGTTATTTATTACGAAGGTATGCTGAAGTTATTGTTGGGCGAGGAAGATTTGAAGGTCAGAAATTGATTCAAAAAGCACGAATAATTCCAGTTTCATCGTCCAAGCCGTTAAAAGTAGAGCTGGATAGACTGGAAAAGGAAGGAATTATCACCAAAGAAAAAATCATACTAAGTAGGTAAGGTAACATTTTAATGGTAAAACACGGCTACAGAATTGGTTTCTCTGTCTCTATCCGATATCTCTATACAAATCATCAATTCACTACAATAAGCGAAATACTACCGCAACTTAGTAATGCCAAGGTTTTTTCAACTTTTAATGTTATAAAACGTTTCTGGCTATCAGATGGCAGCAACGTTTCGGACTTCTTAGACTGCCTGCCCACGATCAACAATCGGTGACCGATTTTTTTGTATGAGAAAAATGGAACGTACTGATTGCAATATTTCAACGCTCATGTCCTACAAAAAAATTGGTCACAATATCGGTGATAAAAGTATTGACGAAAAAATCGGCCAATTATCGGTCCTACAAAAAGTCGGCCGTGGCGGGCACACTTATGGTAAATACCTATGGAAAGTTTCACCATTCAATACATCAACGTCACTAAACTTATCACGAGTTACTAATCGATGACTTTTTACTGTACGATGTTGGTAATACCATGGAGGATGCAATTAGAGATCACACTTTTAAATTGGAAAACTTTTGGCAAGACTAGTCAAATATAACTGTAACCTAAACAAAGATAATTATAAATTTAAAAACCCCCAAGAAAACAATCGACTAAAAAACGGCTGAATCGATTTTGATAAAACATGTCTAAGACAACCTAATACTCGTAAATAAAAATAACCGCATCCAAATCAGTTCACCCGTTTAAGAGCTACGGTGCCACAGACACACACATAGCGGTCAAACATAACACCCTTCTTTTCGCGTCGGGGAATAAATACTACTTCTACAAAAATAGTCAGTGAAATATTTTGGTACTAATTTCTCCACAAAAGGATAAAGACCTGCAGTTGTACCACTTAAAATTTTTGGCGTTCAATCCTAGTCGTTTAGTTCGGGTTGCTGCAAAACTACGTGGTACATGGTATGGCTGCTGATCCTTTTAAATTTAGTATCATTCATTACTAACCTTTCTACATCTAAAACTAAAAAGGAGTTACAACCCTTTTTAAGTATGGCCACCTAACAAGATAGTCCATGGATATTTTTAGGTGGAAATTCCCTTTTATGAAACCCGCGGGAAGAGACGGGTTGATTCTATTCTCTTTACGTACGAAAACCACACGGCAGAACTCACTATAAAACTGGGTGGATTTGAGACTAGATAGGGAAGCAATTTAAGATACTTAAGTTAATTGATAACAGGTATAACATTTCAGAGGTTATATGTATAAGGTGCTTCAATGAAAATAAGTTCGATCACTGTTCATTGTGATGATTGTAATTCCAGTGAAGCCGCCTTGGGTCATTTCATTATGTCAAGAAAATGTCCCCATGGCATCATCAAGGACACATTCATCAGCACAGCAAAGAAAAAGTAAGCCCGAAGTAAGTACTATTGGTTAGCATTGTTGGTCGAATGTGCGCAAGGTACTATATGGACACAAAGTTAGTCAAATTAGGTAAAAGTGGGCTAAACTTTAGTGAGGTGGTGTGACTGTAGCAAGATGTGATTTAGAGAACATTCAACTCCTTAGGTACTTTCAATTGTATCCTATTTATAATGTTAATAATAACTATTATAGCTGCATAATTTGTCATTTACCTGTGAGACACGAAGTCCCCTCACAGATAACTGTAGAGACACTTGTGGATTATTCATTACTTTAAGTAAACAATTTTTTAAAATAATATAGAATAGTAACAAAAATCTATAAAACCGCCTATGTGGCCTCACTGCTGGAGCACACCCTCTTCTCACTAGAGTCATAAAAGAACAAAAATTGTTTCTCGTTAAGTACTATCAAATATTTACCCATCAATATCTTTGTCGTCCTGGGTGTTGGAATTATGGCTGCTGCTACTGCCAGGTTTCTCCCTAGAGCGGCCCATCTGTAAGAGTTGTCAATTTTAATTTCTCTTTTATATCTTTCATCCCATTAATTGAATACTAAGTGGAGGCCATGAATAAATCAGTAACTCAAAATAAATCATCTTTTTATTAAATCAAGTTTATCAAAGACTATTTCTCTATAGATATGCAATAAATGTATATTTTAAAGTAAATAAGATCATACCTAATGACTGCAAATGCAATAACAAAAATCTATGTTATCCTGCCTCTACTTTGTATTCTCAGATTAAAATGTGACTACCTCCTCGAAATTGCATCATTTACTGCCGTCCTTTCTGTCTATCTACTGATTAAATGAAAAGACAAATTCGGCATAATGTAATTCCAATTTAATAATAGAAAAAAATTGCACTTACAAGAACTCTTATAATATAAATGCAGACATTTCAGTTATCATAACAAACCTAAATTATGTGGTGACAAAATAATACATATATATTGTTCAACATTGTATTTTAATATGGATACAATTTTATTTTAATTTGAAAGCGATTTTTTAAAGTTTAGTAGAAGATGACCTAACCTTGCTACCACTGGAAATAGACTGATCATCTGTAGTTTCATCGACCTGATCACTGTTGTTACTTTTTTCTTGTAAAGCATCGCCACTCCCTTGTTCATTGCCACTTTCTGTGTTTCTATCTTGCACCTCCTCTGAAGCAGAGCTCTTGGACCTAACAATTTTCCTTTTCTTTTTAACTCTTTTTATGTCTTTATCTGAATCAGAAGAAGAAAATCTTTTACAGCGTTGCTTTTTTGTAACATTTTCTTCATCTGAACCTATTCCTTTTAATAAAGACTCCTTTACTTCCTTCAATACGCTATTCAAGTCCTCATCTTCTATTTCAGAGCTTGATGAGTAAGTTAACAACATTCTCTTGGCATGTATACTTTCCATAATATGTTTCCTCTTAGAAGTTTTGCGGTCTTTTTTAATTTGCTTACTTACTGATGAATTGGAATTAGAATCTGACCAATTATTTACAGCTGGCGACTTCTCCTTATCAGGGTTTTCATTCATTGTTTCTTGATTTAATATTTCATTGTTTTCTTTTTGTATTTTAGAATTTTCTTTTTCCGGTGTTTCATCATTACCTTTTTCTGATTTTGAATTTATCACAGTCACTTCAGCACTTCCAGAGTGATTTTCTTCTTCTTTATCTTTGTTTGAATCATCATTATTAGTTTCTTGGTTTTGTTTTGCACTAGGATCCTTTTTCTTACTATTGTCGATTTCATCTAAACCATAATTTTTAAGTTTCTCACTATTGTCAGATTCTGGTTTAAGCAGTCTATTATTGGCTTTGTTTATGTCATTAGCCCCCTTGTCAGTTAAACCATTTTCTGATTTTTCAGAGTCAGAATCTATTAGCAAAGCACTCTTGACTGTGTTTATATCAGATAGATCAATGTCATGTTTTGATCTTTCAGAGTCAGAATCTATTAGCAAAGCACTCTTGACTGTGTTTATATCAAATAGATCAATATCATGTTTTTCAGAAGTATAAGCTGTACTGTCGCCTTCGGAAAGTTCACTACCTACTTCCTTATCCCTATTTTTATTAGTTGCTTTACAAATAACATTACCATTTTGAATAACTTTATTTATTTTGTTTGCCAATAGAAAGTCAATGGACAATGGTGGTAATCTGGTTACATTTATACAGAAGTTTTTAGGCCTAAACGCTTGAACCTGTTTCCTTCTTGGTATCCAAAATTCTTCCTCATCTTGATAACGGACTCTTTTGCTTTTAACAATGTCCCTTTTAACAGTGAAATTTGTTTCATTATTTACATGGGATTTATGCTCACTTTTTTTACTGCTCAGTCCTATGTTTTCATATTCTTTTAAAACAGATTTCATAGGTTTTTTGTCATTTTGTAATATGTCAGGTTTCAATAGCATATTAATATTTACACATTTTATCAAAGGTTTCGTTGCATCTGCTTGGGTGGATCTTTTATCAGATGAATCACTCTCTGAATCAATTCCTTTAAAACCTTCTTTATCATCAGAATTAATTAACTTCTTTTCTTTAGAAGCACTTCCATTGTCATCAGAATCAATTATATTCTTTTCAGACTTAGAATCAATTCCATTGTTACCATCAGAATCCAAATCAATAACATCTTCATTGACATGTTTTTTAGAAACGCTACCACAGTCGCTACTATCAGAACTATATTCAATTACGTTATTCCTAGTTCTTTTTTTTAGTCTACTCTTTTCTTTTTTTGTTTTATCACTTTTTATATTTGTCTTCGATGTTTTAAATTTCTCCTTACGTTTTATCTTTGGTATATCTGATTGGTCAGAATCTTGGTCTGAGTCACTCCGTTTTGCCTTTCGCTTTTCAGTATCTGAGGCATGGTCTGAATCTTGTTGTTTAGACTTATTTCTTGTACTGTTAGAATCACTAGCAGCATTATCGATATTGCATTGCTTTTCTTTTGATCTACTCTCCCAATCTTGTTTATCTTTAGACTTTATTGTTGAATTGTCACTAGGGACATAATCTAGATCTTGTGTTTTTGATTTTCCCTCGGAATTTTTCGAATCACAGTCCTCTTTAGAGTCCAGTCTCCTAGAGTCAGGTTCTGAATCATTTTCTTTTGATTTTATCTTCGGGTTATCTGAAATATGTGTTTTCCCTATTGATAGGCTCCTGGACCTCTCGGAATCACTAGAAGCATGGTCTGAATCCCATTGTTTTTCTTTTGATTGAATATCTAGGCTATCATGACAGTTTTTGTTCATAGACTTTTCCTTAGATCTATCAGAATCACTGGAGGCAAAATCTAACCCATTGCGCTTTTGTTTAGTCTCCAAGCTCCCTACATCATGGCCTTCTGTATGCTTTTTCGCCAAATCATCACAGAGAATAGAACTATGATCAAAGTCAGGTCCTTCTTCATTTAAATCTCTCCTGGACATGTCAGAGTCAGTAAGAGCATGATCCGAACTACGTCGCTTATCTCTCAATTTACGCTTCACTCCATATGAATCATAGTCCTTTCCTTTATACTGTTTTTTAGAACTGTCAGAGTCACTAGATGCATTGTCCATATGTTGCTTTTTCTGTGAACTTCTGAAATCATTGTCGGAATCTTTGGACAGTTTCTGAAGACTGTCAGGTTCATAGGAATCAAGCTCTGAATCTTTTGATTCCTTTGATTTGCATTTCAGACTCTCTAAATCACACAATTTTTCCTTGTTGTTTGTACTATCCAAATCACTCAAGGCAAGATCTGAATCTTGTTGTTTTTCTTCATACTGTTTCTTCGATCTTTCCGAATCGCTAGAGACATCTAAATTTCGTCTTTTATCTTTAGATTTTATTTCTTCACTACTCACACTGTCTGGTTTAATAGAGCCTTGTTTTATAATTTTCCGTTGAATTTCAGTTTCACTATCAGAGTCTCGCAATAATGATTCCTTATATTTTTGATTATCACATCTAAATTTATCATCAGATCGATCAGAGCTAGATCTTCGAGATTGCTGTCTCTGTAATTTCTTTCTCAATCTATATAACTTGCAATCATAATAAACTGGATACTTATCACACATAGACTTAGGCATACGTTTAGACCTAACTTTCACGGACATGAAGTGTTTAACTGGAACATTCTTCGATATTTTAAGCTTATAGGAACGATAGCAGAAATGTTGAAATTTATCAGAAGATTGATTTTCGTGGTTCGAAGAGTTCCCGCCATCACTTGTCGATGTTTGTGAAACATTGATAGATTTCAATAGGTTTTTCACGCCTGTTTCAACGTTTTCGAGCGACTTTTTGGATAATTCACATATCAATAACACTTTACTGGCTGCTTTTTGTACAGCATGAATGTTTTTCAACTTATCCTTTCGTATTTTTTTCTCCTTCAGTATCTCAGATCGAGAACGCAAATTCGATCCGAGTTTTGACAAATACTCCATCGCTTCACATAACACTGCGTCCGCCATTTCGCGATCAATGGCTCCACAATTAAACTATTATAAACTGAATATTCGTTCGTGGGAGTACCAATATACAGGGAAATTAATCACAAAATGTGCAACGCATCAATAAAAATTTTATAGAAAAATCGCCATAGTGAGCACACAAACTCATCCAAACACAAAAACGATTAGGAAGACGAAGGCGACGGTCATACAAAAAACCATAGAGCAAAAAAATTATCTTTTTAAAATGGAGGGAAATATGCTAGATGGCAGCCAATATTTCCCGCTTTTCGTGCGATATTTGTAATGTTTACATGTAATTATTGAGAATATTATGCATAATATAAAATGCAAAAAATAGTTAACTAAAATTCGTACAACTTCCAAGACATTATTCTTCTGCCAAAAGATAAGTACATAACTTAAAACGGAACGCAATTTGCCTTCATGACCTACACGAATCGGCCGGATAATACCTATACCCTCCCTACATTTACAGTACAAAATAGCGGCAATAGGTGTATACATACGAACTACATTAGCTATATATAGAAGATTCATGCATAATTTCTCACAGTCTAGTAACATAAAGACATTAGAAATGAATTTGAACTGCACTAATCAACAATAGTCCGATAAAATCGTAACGGTAAACCGTAGCTTTACAGCAAAATAAAAAAGTATTGAGTATCAATTTTTTGTACTCACCTTTCATGTAAATGGCTGAACTAGCGTTTTATGGAATCCTTTGTAGGAAAATAGGACTCAACAATAGTTATAATACATTACTACACTTTGTAACACCAATTATACGTTAAATTAAACACATATTTTACTTAGACATCGAAAAATCGGCGAAATAAGACTGATGGGTAAACTATCCAAAACAGTCGTGAAAAAGAACCATTGAGAATAGAGGACGATGAGAGGAGAGGGAGGCACTAATCGGGGTGGGGGAGGGAAGGGAATTGCATCGGTAAATGCCAAGTAACGATCGTTTTATGTTGATATATACTTATTTATCAAAATAATATAAAGGCTTTATTTAAAATAATCTAGCATCCAAAGAAACGAGCGTATCAAAGGGGCCAGAATTATCTGAGTACGATTCCAACAACCATTTGCGCAAAGAGTAAAATACTAAACTTGGGGCAAATTTTTATTTACATGTATTATTTTATTATTATTCCCGCTAGTACAAAAACTAGCATGTAGCAACTTTTCCAACATTTACGTTTTGGAGATAGCTAATAGTTGTAGATTTGTTTTATACAAATTGGTTAAATACAAAGAGGAAAAAAAGCTACAACGATTGGAACAATAGATCATATCTGTGGCAAGCATTTTTTTTTGTTTAGCGTTTTATCCTCTCGGAGATGGCAAAGGGATCTAAGACCATACAGACATGTCTTATTTCTCTTATTACATCAGTAACTCAGTCTCAGTCAAAACAAGTAATTTTGTCCTACAATGTTGGAAAGCAAAGTGATCGAGCCCATACAGCCTACGCCTCTAGTAATTCTACAGTAAAGTGACAGAATGCTTTCGAAAATTTGGGCGGCTTCTTGTCAGTACCTGAAAGCTTCGTCACGCACTCTTCCCTTGATTTGTACTACACCATCACTGACTTTTGCCGTACTTACAATGAAGAACACAAACGTTTTTTTCTACAAAAAAGAATAAGAATGCCAAAGTAATAAAGAAAAAATTACAAAAATAACTATGTTTGTACTATTCTATATCTTTATATATGCCAGGGAAAACTAGGATCAAAGTGCGCATTTTCGTTGAAGATTATTTAAAATATATATATCAATCAATTTATACAGTCCACTTGGTCCTCAAACATCCCGTTTCTAACAAAATCGATCTTGAGATTGAGATCACGTCTCAGTCTCAAAACAATTTTTTTGATACTGTTTTAATACGCAACAGCTTGTCAAGCGTCAACTTAAAATCATGTCAATCTTTGAGAACGATTTATTAATTTTGGGAAGTTTTAGGAGGTAAAGTGTGGCAGTCATTTTTGATAACAATTTTTGAGACGCTTTGAAATTTTTGCAGTATTTTTCTATCTGCCAAAAGAACTCCATTTACGTTGGCGTTATGAAACGATTTCGCTTGTCGGTTTTTATATTATTTATTATTGTAAATTTCCTGTCACAATCAGCGTTTGAAATAGAAGCTGACAGAGAAGAAGTTGAATGTAGGTAGGTAAGTACTTAGTAAATAGGCGAGTCGCAATCAATAAGTAAAACTTTTAGCTACAAGATAGAGACCTAATTACCTTTCATCTGCATCCACTCCAAACACGTATTATATCATCTATCCCGCCAACCAGCTCAATTCAAAAAAATATTGCAAAACTTTTTTTATCTACAACGGGCTACGGGTGGAAGTGTACTAACCCGGAAAAACCCCATCCATCCAAACTTCCGACCACAATTAAATAGGAGCGGACATAGAAAAGGTTTTAAGTAGGTAGGTAGCCCATTTAAGCACTTACTTAAGTAAGTAAGTACTTAAATGGGCAAGCCACAATCAATGAGTAAAACTTTTATAATACAAGGTAAATACCTAGTAACCTTTCATCTGCATCCACCACAGCTCCAACTGTTAGATGAAAGATAATACTTTCAATCAACGTGAGACCTACATCTGTCTATGACTTGACTTGGTTTGTTGACTGTCACAGTTCTTAAAAGTATTCTTGTAAATAAAAAATATTGTGTTAGTGATATTTTTTATACATAGGAAAATAGTAAAATAGTTTATTAATATCAAAGTTGACAATTCGGCATACAAAGGAATGACACACAATATTATTCGCCGTCGCTAGGGCAACCACCACAGATAACACCCATACTCCCCGTCACGAGGCCGGCGCTGTTCCTGAGCTTCTTCAGGGTTGGTTCATGAAGGGCCTTTGTCAACATGTCTGCAACCATATCTTCTGTGCGGATATATGCTAATTTTAAAAGACCGCGTTGCAGAGCCTCTTTCACATAACTTTCTCTCAAATCTATGTGCTTAGTCTTTGGGCTCACAACGAGATTTCTAAGTGCGCTCTGAGCCGCTTGGTTGTCATTATATATCGTCATGATGCTCTGTGGAATGCGCAAATCATTCATAAGCTTCAATAAATGCGACGATTCTTTAAATGCTTCAGTAACGGCCATGAGCTCTGCTTCACATGTGGATAGGGCCACCGTTCTCTGTTTCCTGGCCTCCCAACTGACCAGTGCGCCGCCGAAGTGGAAACAATATCCAGTATACGAGCGCCTATCGAGAGTACACGATGCCCAATCGGAATCTGCATAGCCCCTGACCGGCTTTCCTGACTTGCAGTAAGTCAATTCCAGGTCGGCAGTTCCTTTTAAATAGCGGAGGACTCTCTTAGCTGCTAACCAATGTGTGCTGTCATAGCACGTGTTGAACTGCGACAAATAGCTTACACTATACATTTTGTCTGGTCTCGTGGCCACGACCAAAAACATGAGCGAACCGATGAGGTTTTGATATGGAATTTCTGCCATTTCATTTCCGCTCTCAGCTTTCTGCAGTTTAGTTCTCACTTCCATAGGCGTACTGACAGTCTTACAGTCGTCCATGTTAAACTGTTTCAGCTGTTTAGCTATATACCTACAGTTTTTGGCACATAGAGATATTTCCATGTTCTTGGAAAAACTCTATCCCAAGACAATATTGCAACGGGCCTATGTCTCTCATTTCAAAGGAGTTGACCAACATATTTTTTTTCGTTTTCAAAGCTTGTTTTGAACTATAAGCCATAATTATGTCGTCCACGTAAATGGCGACCAGTACCTCGGGGTCGGCATCTGATGGTTTAAACTTTAGTTCTTTCAGTTTGCTATCTAATTTTGTGAACCATTGACGTCCTGCTTGATTCAAGCCATATAGTGTCTTCTTTAATAAGCATACTTTTTCATCTTTGCCTTTTCTAAGGTTCTCCAATGCCTTTTTGGTTCGTGTAAAAATTATTCCATCAGGGTTCTCACTTTCATCTAACAAGATTGATGTAAGGTACTTCTCTATATTTTTTGGCTTTTCCATGTATACTTTTTCATTCAATTCTCCATTTAAATACGCTGTTACTACGTCAAATTGATGAACTTTCAAGTTTCTCTCCGCTGCTGTAGCTAGTAGCATTCTGATTGAACTAAGTTTTGCTACTGGTGCATAGGTCTCGTGAAAGTCAATACCTGGTTTTTGTGAAAAACCTCGAGCGACTAACCTTGCTTTCTTCCTTTCGACTTTTCCATCTGCTCCCAGTTTTTCTTTCAGGACCATCTTGCTACTTACTAAGTTCACATGTAATGGTTTTGGTACGTTTTCCCAAGTGTCATTCTTTAAATGAGCTATTATTTCTGACTTTATCGCTTCTACCCACTCTTCATCACTTTCATCAGTAGTATTGGCTATTTCTTCCGATAACTCTTCAGATAAATTTGTTACGTAACTATCAAGCCATTTTGGCGGATTTCGTACTTTACTGTTCTCCTCGATTATTTCTTTTTCTGAACTTATGCTCTCTTCGGAAGATTCATAATTTACATTTGGCTCTTGCTCTTCAGTTATATCGTTCTTTGTACTTGCTTCACCATTTTCAACAAATGTTATTTCTATACATTTCTTCTCATCTTTAGATTTCATTTCTTTTTGCTCATCCATAAACATTATATCCAATATCCGTGCATCTCTGCTAACTTCAATAGTTTTCCGTTCTGGAATCCAAAATCTGTAGGCTTTTGAAGTGTTTGAGTAGCCCACGAATATTCCTTGATCAGCTTTTGTGGCAAATTTTCCCCTTTTGTTGCCTTTGTGCAATACAAAAGCTTTAGAGCCAAAAATGTGTAGATGATTAACTGAAGGTGTGTGACCTATCCACATTTCAAATGGGGTCTTCATATTAACCGCCTTTGAGGGATTTCGGTTTGACAGATAATTTGCTGTTTCCACAGCTTCCGCCCGGAAAGGTTCTCCGACTTTTGCTTCCAGCATCATACATCTGGCTTTCTCTAGAAGAGTTCGATTTTTACGTTCAGCAAGTCCGTTCTGTTGTGGCGTATATGGAGCAGAAAGTCTTCGCTTTATTCCATTATCTGCTAAGAATCTGTCAAACTCTTTGTTACAGTATTCGCCTCTCCCGTTGTCTGTCTGTAGGTATTTTATTTTCTTTCCAGTAAAATTGTCAACTTCATTTTTGAAGAAAATAAATTTCTCGAGTACTTCGTTCTTATTTTTCAGGAAATAAACTTGGCAGTATCTGGAAAAATTGTCTATGAAGGTTACGAAATACCTAGAGCCTCCAAAAGATTCTGCTCGCATCGGTCCACATACGTCTGAGTGAATTATCTCTAACACTGCATGCGTTTGGTAACTGTCATCATCCCTGCCATTGATGAAAGGCAGTCGGGACATCTTGCCTTTTATACAAATTTCACAGTCTCCAACTCTTTCATTTTCATCAAAATTTAAACCCTTCAGACAGTTATTCTTCAAGGCTGTTTTCAAATATCGTTCATTCACGTGGCCTAATTTCTTGTGCCAATTCGTGATATTACGAGTATCTTGTTGCACATTTTTCTTTACTTGTGTTTTGAAGTTTACTTCACGCCGACTTTCATTATCACGTGAGTTTTCTTCCTTTTCAGTAACATAATATAAACCGTTTTTCCTTATCGCTTTTAATTCAATGAAACCCTTCTTATTCCTGACAGTTGTAACATTCTTTTTAAATAGAACTGTCTTACCTCTATTGGTTATTTTCGCAACAGACAATAGAACCTATTTTGACAGCGATGGAACAAATAACGTATTTTCAAGTGTAATGTTTGTTTTCCCAGTTTGAATTTTGACATTTCCTCTCCCGCTGACAGCTGCCATTTGATTTTCGGATGCCAATTTCAAAAAATCACTTTCTGCCTTATTCACTTCGGTGAATTTATTATAGTTGTGGCACATGTGGGAAGTGCAACCACTATCTAAACACCATTCATGCTTTTCCGAATTTTCAGGTCGCGAAGAATAGCAGACGTCTTGTTGCTTTACCACGTTAGCTTTTTCTTTTCCCTTTTTGCAGTCAACAGCTTTGTGCCCCGGTTTACGACATTTATGGCACTTGAAATGGAATTTCTTAGTATACAGAGCTAGCCCGTCGGGCTTCACCTTCTTCTAAGATTTTTGTTCTTAGTTCATCTGGTTTGGGCAGGGTATCGCGTGATTCGATAGCAATTCTAAAATTCTCGAAACTGCTTGGTAAACTGTATAGCAACATTATGCTCAGTAAATCGTCGTGGATTTTGATATCCATATTTTCAAGTTTATCTACCGTGTCCATAAAGTCTTTGAGATGTTCCCGTATATCGTCACTAACAGTCATTTTTTTGAGTATTAGTTACTTCAGGAGAGTTGCTTTTTTAGCGGGTCCTTTACTTTGGTATATTCTCTCCAGATTGTCCCATAGTTCTTTTGACGTAGCCGTGTTCTTCACTTGTTTCAACTCTGATGGTGATATTAGGAGAAATAGATCTGATCTTGCTAGAAGATCTTTTTCCATGAAATCCGCTTTGGTGGGGTCATCAACTCCTGGCTTCTTGGTACCGTTTACATAGCACCATAAACCATTTTTTATTAGTACAGCTTGAGCTTGTATTCTCCATGTGTCATAGTTGTCCCTTTGTAGGGGTTCTATGTGGTAAGAGTGCTTGGCCATAACCTGTGGGTGCGGAGCACTCGGGCACCGCTGTAGAGTAACGCAGTTACCACTATATATATAACACGCATAGGAAAATATTAAAATAGTTCAAAGCTGACAATTCGGCATACAAAGGAATGACACACAATATTATTCGCCGTCACTAGGGCAACCACCACAGATAGCACCCATACAACCAGCTCAATTCAAAAATGTATTCTTTTGACGTATTATTGCAAAACATCCGACTAGAATTTTCAATTGTTTAGTTAGTTCATACAAAATTATGTATCGACTAAAATTATTAAGTTTGACGTTTCTTATTTTAGACGATATTTGGTCATTCCGAATAGCAAAAATGTGTTTTTAACTAAGTTTAATTCGACTAAACTAAAATAAGTCAAGTCCTGTCAATTTAGTTAAGTTGGTAATTTTCCGAATAGCAAACGTCATTTTACCTAAACCTAATTTTAGTGTAGTTTAGTTGGCGTACATCCGAATCGACACCAATGACTTATAAACCAATTTATAAACTGAAGAAATAAGAGAAATATTCATTCGAAACTGGCAGTAATGTCCCTCGACAGTGAAGTTGACTGGTTGCCATCCTCAAAAATAAGAAGAAGAAGCTCTGAGACTGAAAGAAGAAGTGAGAGAGATTGCCATAAAAAAAAGCAACATCTGACTGGCACCTCTCGGTAAAAAGTTGTTGTTGGCTGTTATGGTCTAGATCCCTTTGCCTTCTCCTAGAGGAGGGAATAAAAAAAACAATTGAATTGACAATTGACTACATCACAAATTATAAAGACATCTAAGGTCTTACTCTTTGGTCTTTATCTGAGTAATCTGTGGTCTAAGTCTCGGTAAATAGTTACTATGCCAAAATCTTTTGTAAAGCATTCTGCCACTTTACTGAAGAATGACTTGACCGTGACTAGACTCTGTATACGCCAAGTATACGACGAATTACTTGTTTTGACTGTGACTGACTTACAAACTGAAGAAATAAGAGAAATAAGACATGGCTGTTATGGGCTAGATCCCTTTGCCTTCTCCTAAAGGAGAGAATGAAACCAAAAAAAAAAAAAAAAACTCTTTGGGTCTAAGGACTACATAGGTTTTTTTTCTTCGTTTTGGCGGGAAACTGAAAGGGCGCTAAAAATTTGATAATTTTTGTAAATTATTTATTTTCTGTTTATTTGTATTATATTAGTTTATTTTATTTAGTTTGTATATACATAAGGATAACTAGTGGTAAGTTTTTTGCTTTTTGTCTGTCGGCGGCGGATTGATGGAGCCTCCCCTTGCGAGGATAGCTAAACCTCCCGATCCTAGTGATCAATCATCAGGACTCGATACTTTAGTGGCGGCTGCGGCCAATATTGATTCGGATGGGTTTCTTACTGTTTCATCTAAAAATAAACGTAAAACTCCAATTTCATCTATTTCCAAAAGCAAGTTAAAGTCAACAAAAAATATTAAATTTCATTTAGACTCATGCACTTTAATGTCTAATAAGGCTGATAACTTCAAAGCGCCTGATTCGGATAACAATAACATGGATATACAGTTTAATGTCTCACAAACGCAATTGACTCCAACTCCCGCCATCACACCTTCTGAAAACACTGCCAACATTTTCAGAACAGCATACACCACTAAGGACCCTGGCCCTTACGTTGTCCATATTCAATTTATGGAGACAGACCCTAAACAAGGATCTTCCTTACACCCTCTAACATTTTCACAATTTTTGCACAAAAATGGTCTCCGTGCCATCCTGGAAAATGGAGTCAAGAGGATAGGCCGCAATAGATTGTCCATAACGTT
This sequence comes from Oegoconia quadripuncta, assembly GCA_949316235.1. NCBI lineage: Eukaryota > Metazoa > Arthropoda > Insecta > Lepidoptera > Autostichidae > Oegoconia > Oegoconia quadripuncta. Next base: position 28,934,342 of record OX438743.1, on the reverse strand, counting down.
CAGCACTCCAAAAGAGGCTAATCTTTTTTTACTTAATGAGAGTTTGGCGTCTTCTAAAAAATATAAAGCCTCTATTCCTACTTTTAACATTTGCAAAATGGGTATAGTGAAAGGCATCCCTGAGCATTGGTCTCATGAAGAAATTATGGAAAATGTAAGAGTTCCTGAGGGTTGTGGTGCTATTCTCCGTTCCCGCAGATTATCTAGAAAGTCTCCATCTTCAAATGGTTTTGAGTGGATCCCCACCCAGTCAGTCGTCCTCACCTTTGATGGGCAATCTTTACCTTCGAGGGTTTTCGCTTTCTATTCATCCCTTCCAGTAGAGAGCTATGTATATCCAACTATACAGTGTTTTCATTGTTGTCGCTTTGGCCACACAAGAGAGGCCTGTAGAAGCAAGCCGAGGTGCCTTAAGTGTGGGCAAGATCATGACGGGAAAACTTGCCAAGTGGATGACTTCACTTGTGTTAATTGTTTCGGAGCTCATATGGCCTCAAGTAAATCATGTCCAGAGCATTTAAGACAGACCAACATCAAATTACACATGTCTAAAAATTCAGTGTCATATCTAGAGGCCGCAAAAGTTTTTCCTTTATTAAAATCTTATGCCGAAGTGGTATCTGCCAGCCCCCATGTTTCTTCTGACAACTCCAATGTTCCTTCTGTATCTGAAAATCAAAAGATGTGGTTTAAAAAATCTATTCCTACTAAATCAAAAATGCACAAGCCTTTGAATACAGGTTATGATAAAAATTCTCATAATGATCTCTTACAATCTTTCATCATTCCTGCAGCAGCCAACGGCTGTGCATTACAAGGCTTGGATGGTGAAGCCCATGTCTCTAAGTCGTCTTCCGTAGAATTAAACTCTCTCTTATCTAATTTAGTAAATTTCATTTTAAATTCTTCTATTCCGTACAACGTTGCCCTCCAACTTATTCAGTCCATCTCAATTTCACTATTAAACCTCCGTAATGGATCTAGCAATCCAGTGGAATTGTCGTAGTGTACGATCTAAGCATTCGGAATTAATATTTTTAGCAAATAAACACAAACCTACTGTTATGGCCATCTCGGAGACTTGGTTGAAGCCAGATGCAACCTATCGTCTGCCTGGCTACTCAATTCTTAGAGATGACCGAGTTGATGGATGGGGAGGGGTAGCCCTCTTCATTAAAAAGAATCATTTGTTTAATGCTATTCAACTACCACCATTAAATAATAACCATATCAATGTGGTTGCTGTTCGTGTGGGTGGTACTACATTTTTGTCCTTATATATCTCCGAAAAGGATAGAAGTGTGGTACCATTACTTGAGAATGTCATAAAGTTGTTGCCTCCTCCTGTAATAGTCCTTGGTGATTTTAATGCTCATCATTCAATGTGGGGGGCCCCAGTCAATGATCACTTTGGGATAAATATTGCTGATCTAATAGATGATTTGAATTTATGTGTGTTGAATGATGGGTCACCCACTCGTCCATTCGCTCCAGGTCAATCTCGTAGTTTTGTTGATCTATCTTTATGTTCTCCTTCCTTGTCCACACTATTAACTTGGTCTTGTTTACCACTATCCCATGGCAGTGATCACTATCCTATAGTTCTTTCTTACACTGGTTCCATTTCGAGTAGTAGCTTTGTGCCTCCTCTTCCTCCTTTACTGAAATATAAACTCAAAGATTGTGACTGGGAAACATTTAGTTTGTGTGTAGAGAGTAAAATAAAGAAGAATCCGTCTGTTTCTATTGATAATGTATTACAATCATATGATAATTTAACCTCAAATTTATTATCGGCAGCTGATGACATTTTTCCCCTCAAGAATGTTGCCATCGGTAAAATACCTTCCCCACCTTGGTGGGACAATGAATGTACTACTGCAATAAAAAAAAGAAATAATTTGGAACAGTCATGTCGCAATTCTATTGATTTGTCTACATTTATGGAATTTAGGAGAACCGAAGCTGTAGTGAAACGACTGCTCCGCAAAAAGAAACAGGAGGGTTGGCATCGCTTTTGCTCTTCTCTTTCTCCAGATACTCCACTATCTGTTGTTTGGAATAATATTCGTCGTTTTAGATCTTCTTCAGCAGATCACTCTTCTTCATTTTCTATTGAATGGGTGCCTTCTTTCTTCCATAATCTAGCTCCGGACATGGTTCCTAATATAGGCCAGTTGCCTTATGTTTATTCATCAGAATCTTATAACCCCGATCCTATTAGTTCTCCCTTCACTATGAAGGAACTTAAATTAGTTCTAGATAAAGTTACTGATTCATCTCCGGGTTCTGATGGAATCCCGTATTCTTTTATTAGTAATTCTAAAGTTTCTACACTTTCTTTCTTTTTGGATATCATTAATACCGTTGTCGAGACTGGCCAGATCCCTCCTTCTTGGAAACATCATATAATTATTCCAATATTAAAGCCATCTAAAAACCCCTCGTTATCTTCTTCTTATCGACCAGTTGCTTTATCTTCCGTATTATGCAAATTAACAGAACATTTAATAAAGAATAGAATGGAATGGTTCTTGGAACACAATTCTCTCCTTTCTCAATCTCAATTTGGATTTAGAAAGGGAAAATCTGTGTCTGATAACCATGCCATTTTATCAACAGATATTCTTACTTCGTTTAGTAAAAATGAGTCATTAGTTGCAGCTTTTCTCGACGTTAGCGCTGCCTATGACAACGTTGATCTGTCTACACTCAAGTTAAAAATGCAAAAGTTGAATATTCCAAGCAAATTTACTCATTTCTTATTTAATCTCTTCACAGCCAGAACCTTTTCTGTTCGGGTTCAAGGTTCGGATCTCCCTCCTAGAACTTTGTGGCAAGGTGTGCCACAGGGTTCGGTCTTGAGTCCCTTACTTTATGATATTTACACCCATGATTTAGATAACTGTATACCACCATCATGTTCAGTACTTCAATATGCTGATGATCTTCTCATATATTCATCTAACAGCTCTATTGAAGCAGCCACGGCTGATTTGCAAGTTTCTTTAAATAATCTTTTAGAGTGGCTTCGTAATCATAATTTATCATTATCAGTTTCTAAAAGCAATATTGTTGTTTTCTCTCGTAAAAGGGTAATTCCGGTAATAAATATTTCTTTTGATCAGTTAGTAATTCCAGTAGCTGAAGAAGTTTTCTTCTTGGGGAAAAAATTTAATGGAAAATTCAATGGAGTGGCACATGTAAACTATATAAGCAAAAAATGCGAGAAGAGTATTAATGTACTGAGGGCATTGTCCGGTGTGTGGTGGGGTGCTCATCCTTGTTCAATGAGATTGTTTTATAATGCATTAATTAGAAGCTTATTGGATTATGGCACATTCTCCATGTCTCCTGCTAATAAGCAAGCCCTTAAAAAATTGGACCTGATTCAGTCTAAGAGCCTTCGATTAGTCGTAGGTGCTATGAAGAGCACCCCTATTAATGCTCTGCAAGTTGAGTGCTCTGATCCTCCTCTTCATCTTAGAAGGCAATTTTTATCAGATCGATATTTATTTAAAGTTTCTCAATTCAGTGGTCATCCTATTTTACCAAAATTAAGGTCTTTATCACGACTAATGGAAAATAATAACTTCTGGCGCTGCAGGTCCCCTCCCCACCTCATTGTTAGTTATAAGAAATTGATTAATCTTGATCCTGTCGTAAATTTTCCTTGTCATCCACTTTTCTTTTATGACTACAAAATATTGGTTTTCACTCCGAATATACGTTTATCAATAGGCATTGTCAAAAATTCCGTTGAGCCAAATCAATTGCTAAAGACTTTCATCCAGCAACATTTCTTGGACGCTGAGGTATTTTTCACAGATGCATCGAAATCTACTGTATCGTCAGTACTTACTGACGAAGATGGTCCCTTGCAACGAGTCGTCTCATCGAATGTTGACGAATGTGTAGGTGCAGCTTTCTTACATCATAATGCAGGTTATTTCAAACTTTTTAAATATTCTCCTAGTACTTCCAGTTACTCAGGTGAATGCATGGGTATCCTCGAATGTTTAAAATACATTTTATCAAAAAGTTTTAAAAGATCAATCATTTTTACAGATTCACTTAGTTGCCTGCAGTCTTTGCTCTCAAACCCTTTTAATAAGAATTCCTTTTATCCGTTATCCTTGGAGATTAAAAGCATTTTGTTGCAATGTTCGAACAACAATCTAGACATTACTCTGGCATGGATCCCTAGTCATGTGGGAATCCAAGGTAACGAAGCTGTTGATAAATTGGCTAAACTAGCTGCTCTTCAAGGTGTTTACAATAAATCGGTTTACAGCCAAGATTTGTCTAGTGTTCCTCGCTCATTACTCGAGGAACATTGGAATAAAGACTGGTCCAATTCAACAAAAGCCAAATTTTATCGCCAATCTCAACCTTGTGTGTCTTTGCGTCCATGGTTCTCTAAATTAAAAATCGACAAAAAGTTCTCTTCCACTATTTCCCGTTTGAGATTTGGTCATTGTTGTTCTCCATCTCACTTGGCTAAACTTAGGGTTCGTGACTCATCAATTTGCGAGTGTGGTTTGGAAGATGGGAACATTATCCATATTTTATTTGACTGTCCTTTATATCAGTCATTGCCGTTTTATAATTTATTGGTGTTTTATAAAGCGCCTCTCCCTGTTAACTTGTCCTCTATTTTGTCACTGACCAATAAAATATATGTAAAATGTATGCTAAAATATTTATCTCATCATAAAATTCTTCTATAGCTTTTTATTTATATATATTTTTTAACTTTTGGTATTATATTTATATCATCTACATATTATGTATATTATTAATTTGTATCGGGGCAATTTTTCACTCGAAACTGGCAGTAATGTCCCTCGACAGTGAGGTTGACTGGTTGCCATCCTCAAAAATAAGAAGAAGAAGACTACATAGCTGAACCTATATATGTATATCAGTTCTTTTTATATAATTTTCAAAGAGAATATAAAAACTACGTTTTTATATTTGCCCATTGGAAACGATTTTATGCCTTAAAAGTGTAGTTTGTGTAGATTATTAACAATGTTTGCAAGATCTGTGCTTAGGAATACTGTACTCAGAGCGACACCAAGGTATTATAGTGAAGGTGCTGGTCAAAGCAAAGGGTCTACGCCATCCGCGATTCCGCCGTCGAAATCGGCTAGTGAAGTGGCCGATGTTCCTGGCTTGAGCAGTGCGGTTGTGCACCCAGTTTCTGAACCTGTGGGGCCTGGTGTAGACCCCAAGAAGTCTGGAGCCTATAAAGTCCCTGAGTATTTTTGTTACGACAATATGAGCTACTTTGAAGCGGAAATCGAAATGCTAAAGTATAGGCTGCCTCAACCATCTTCTTTGAAGTAGAGTTTTATGTAGGTATTTAAAATAGATCAGTGGCTTAGAATTTAATTGTTAATAAATTGTTTTATTGTACATTTGAGTTTTATTTAATACAACCAAGTCTGGACTGGTTTCGTACATTACAATAGCAATAAACAGGTGTAATATAGATTTCCATGTGATATTAAGCATGGGCAGAAGTGGGCAATTCATGAACCATTTTGGTCCTGCCTGTCAAATTAAGTCTATCCAGATAGTCATGGAGATAGCTTTCAGTAAAATAAAACATGTTGCATCCCTGCACAAAGATCCAGTCCAGTCCAGGAAGGACCATTCGTTTGATCGCTATGATGGAACATCCATACCCACATACATACATAGGCTGTTAAAATCATAACCATAAAATAGGGTTGGAACTCGGAAGGAAGGAAGAATTTGACCTACTTTGAGTTTGAGTTTGTTTATGTGTGTCAAATCAGCCGGAAGCATCATCATCGTGTGTGTTATGTATGTTATTGTTGTGCAATAAAGAATATTTTGTTTTTTGTTTAACCAAATTCCCCTGAGTAACGGATAAGCTCTGGATAATTGAATATATGAATAAGATAAGATATGGAAGCTTACACCACATATCTTGTCCGAAATAGTCCATGTTTACTATATAATGATAAATATTTTATGCACATCCATGACTCGGGAAACATTTACCGCTAGTGACTAAGAACTTGAAACTTGCTGACAAAGGCAGGATCAGTAGTTCACTGAATAATTAGGCACAATAGAGTCCTATTCCCCCGTACGCAAAATAGGCGCATCCAGACGTCGAGTTGCGGAAACCGGCCCGCCAACGAATACGAATAGAGTCCTATTGTTTAGAATTTCCCGGTACATCTTAGCAAGTCAATGGCAAAAACATCAAATTCTTGAGAACCAGATGTAGCACATAATAATGCAGGTTTTACATCCTAAATCTGGGGTGTCAGTGTTCTGGCTTAGTCTGCTTACAGAAGAATATAACAAAGCTATTAGTTAGTGGATGACAACTGACATCCTTAATTAAAGCTGAATGGACAGTAAGCATTATACAGGCTGGTGAAATATATCAAGAGTTTCTAATAAAAATTACGTCATTGCAACAATGTTAATTAAAATTTTGGTAATTTTGATGCTGACTGGACAATGCAGTTTTTACACCAAGCTTATTTACTCAGCCAGGGTAAAACGAAAAGGAGGGGTACGATTTTAGCAGCCTATGTATGTTCGTATGTAAGCTCTGGTGTATGAATACCAATATTATTTTAATAATGGATTGAAATTTTAGCACACATAGCAATATTTATAAAATAAAAGGCATAATTATTTAATCTAATATTATAAATGCGAAAGTTTGGATGTTTATTGCTCAATCACGGCAAAACGGATGAACGGATTTGGATGAAATTTGGTATATAGGTAGAATATACCCTGGATTAAGACAGGATATTATTTATCCCCATAAAGTGAGTAGTTCCGCGATTATGTTTCGTCCGCGAACCCGCGGGCGAAAAGCTAGTTTATATGAATTGTAATATATTGTTGTTTTACATGGTGAATAAACCATTTTATTTCTTTCCAAAGTGGATCTGGGTGACCTAAAATATGTAGAAGGTATGACAGCAGGAGTAAGTTAACTAGAGGTCTCGAGACGAACATGGAGGTGTGAGTAGATCATAAACTTAGATGACCCATGATCACAGAATTAATATAGTACTAATATATGTGTAGGTGATGGACTAGACAGACCAGCGATCACACTACATGGAGACAAATTGGGGAAGTTAACCAAAATAAAGGATTTTGGAATTAGCTATAATCTGGATCTTTATGATTTAATGAAGATTGGCCTACCTAATAAAATAAAAAAAAACTGTAGGTACCTAATAAAAATTCCTAATCGTGCAGAGTCCAATAATTTAAAAAAATTGTCATTCCAGACAAAAAAGTTTGTAAACCTTTTCTTACCATTCTCCACCACTGCAACATGCTTCCACCACTCTATGACCTAACAGTAAATCTTTGATCCTATAAAAAATTTCTACATAAGGTGGATGGGTATGTATTTATAACAGAATAATTTTTAAATGTTTAATTGCAATCATCTGATTTCCATATTATGTACTATAGACCTACAACTAAATAACATAAAATGCAACATTAGTGACAATATAGTAGAAATTTATACACAATTAAATGCATTAACAATCTGCCCTAAATGGATATTGAAGTGGCTCCACTAATAATTACAGCAGTTTCTTCTTCGGTTAGAGTGGATTCTGGCTCAAGGCCTTCAATACCCTCCACCGCAACTTTATGTTACTTCTTTTTAGTAAGCTTCTCAGACAAATCATCAAAGGTTGGGTCTTGGAGGTTAATCATCAAGCTGTTGCCAGGCAAGAACACTCTGTTCTGGGATTGAGCTATCATTCTAGAAATACTTTGGGCTGCACGAATCTTCCGCAATTTAAGGTATCCCGGGTTCATGCCCATGGCTTTACCTAGCATCTCAGCAGCTTCGGCTTCACCCTCGGCTTGTACAATTTTCTGTTGGCGCTCCTGCTTAGCCCGCTCAACTACAAAGGCTGCACGTTGAGCTTCTTGCTGTGCGACTTGCTTAGCTTCAACGGCAGCTGTATATTCCTTACCAAAACTCAACTCGGTCAGTGAAACATCATCTAGAATTATATTGAAGTCAGCAGCTCGTTCTACCAACTCTCGCCTGATGAGCAGTGAGACTTGCTGACGCTGTGTAATTAGCTGCGATGCATTGAATTTAGCAACAACTGATTTGAGGACTTCGTTACAAATAGATGGCAGCACTTTTTCATCATAATCGATTCCAAGTTGTCTGTACATAGTGGGAAGACTACTGGCGTCGGGACGGGACAGCACTCGCAGCGAGATGTTGACCATTTGCAAGTCTTTAGATCCTGTGGGTGATGAAATCTTGCGTGGTCGGGATCTAATGTCGTAGATGATGGGATATTGGAACCAAGGTATGCGGAAATGCATACCCTCGCTCATCACATGTTGTTGCACGCCTCCTATTCTATTGAACATTATGGCGCGGTGACCGCCTTCGACGGTAAATAAAGATTGAGAGATACCGTATGCAGCGGCACCGACGACAGCCATCACTTTTAATCCGACGTTCAATCCTGGAGGTCCACCCTTCGCGAATTTCCCTGCCATATCGTTCAACTTACTTTGAGCCATGATTATAAAATATTACCTAAATAGGTATTTTCCATGCACAGGTTTTCCAAAAAAAAATTATAACCTACAACAGAAATTATTGTGCAAAGACCACAGACAAACAACATTTTTTTGTAAAATTTGTCCTTTTTGACAGGAAAGGGAACGAAATCAGTACAGCCTGGTCTTTACTTTCCAATCAATCAAACACCCTTTTGTGATTTTATCAAGAAATTATGTACGTACTTTTCAAAAAATCTACCATAATACCTGGAACCTTACATTTCTTGGAACCAAATTTTATTGAACCAACACTGAAGAAGTACATCATTATTAGTCACAAATATGGTCCATCGTGTAGATAGGCACCGCTTAAACCATAAACAAAATGTTACGCGTGAAAACGAGTTTGACATTTGTCAATTTTTCAGGCGAAAAATGTCTATTTTTGTCCGAGTAATATTTATAAAGTAACAAAAACACCTTTTCAAATAATACTAGGCAAGTTGGCTGCCTTCTCGAGGTGTTTCCTTGCTCTAATAATTTTCTACGACTCCTAGTTGCAACTCGTTCTAGATAAATTTCCTATCACTCCGCCATGGATTCGTGTTCGGGTGTTGAGCAAGATTTGGACAAAGCGTTATCAAAATTTAATTCATTGAATGATCATGCAAATAAAATTCTTCAGGATGTTATTGACAAGATTGAAGATATGAAGAAAGAGGTTGCTAAAAGTGAGTTATGATTCCTTCGCCCTTATATATTATGATCACAAATGAGGATCTAAAATGGGATAAAATGTTTTACTCAGCAGTGGACGGTCTGTAGTTTGGTGTTTTGGTACCCTAGAAATGGGAAGAGAGGAAAAGGAATGCCGTGTAGACGTTAGGAAAGAAATGTATGTTTATAGTGCATTATCTTGTCCAGCAGTGGGCTTTTATAGCGCTGTATGTTTGGTTAACTATAACTACATTTTACATATGATATTAAGAAGCTCAACAGCTTCATACTACTCTTTGGCACCTTAATATACTGGTCACAGTTTGTTATAATGTGTTTACCTAGTCATCCATGCATGCAGAATGCTGTGCCAGTTGCCATTCTAGAGATGCACAATAGATTCAATTCACACACTGTGTTAAACTGTTCCAATGTATGGCAGTGCTTTTTTATATTATGATATTATGGCTTTTGCAGTGCCGTGCTTAAGGTTTCAAAATAGGACAAGACCAACAATGTTTTTGTGATTTTTACACAGTAAATGAAATTAAATATGTAAATCTTGTTGCCTTTTTCTCTTGTAATTTGCATTTTCATATGGACTTCACTATTATTAAAAGTTTATAACTACGATATTTTTGCATTATACATGCATGGCAGATATCAAATAAGTTTGTGATGGTTTCAGTTCCTTCCAATACACCACTAACACATGGTCAGGCCATGTCAGTATGTGATGTGGCTGCAACCGCCAAGCAAACAGTTTTCCAATTATCCACAGGTAAATTATATTTATGGAACATTAACAGGTTGTTACTGCAATATTTATTTTTTCTATATTATTACACTTTACTAAACATAAAAAACTAAAAATGAAAACAAAACATGACACAAGAAATTTATTATTGAGCTCCTGATATCTTGCAAGCACCAGATTTATTCACTTGTACATTATTCATATCGTCTCTTATCTGAAAATAGTAAGTATAAAACAATGTCACTATCCGCATCTGTCTGTTTGTGTGCTTAGTTTTTTTTTGTATGCACAATGGGTTGGTACTCAACCTGATGTTAAGTGAAGATGAGGTCGAAAGTGGAAGCGTACTGACGCGGAAATCCCAACACATTTGGGGGACTGGCTATCTTATCTCTGACAACCGGAACACAATAATGCTATTAACATTGTTGCTTGGCGGCAGATTTTGATAAGATGGTGGTAGCTAGCCAGGCGGATATTTAAATTGCTCTATCACCAATCAAACCAAGTACTTAAACATGTACCCCGCTGGGGATCGAACCCGCGACCTCCGAATCGTAAACCCAACGTTGTTTACATTGAGACACGGAGGCAGTTACTCTCTTACTATGGACCTATATCAAGTTCACGCAATGAGCTACGGAGAGGGCGATGCTCAACGTTTCACTACGAGATCGAATCAGGAATTAAGAAATCTGTAGAAGAACGAAGTCCCTGACAAAGCCCAGCGGATTAGTAAGTTGAAGTGGCAGTGTGCAGAGCTTCTAGCTTGAAGAACTGATGGCCGACAGGGCATTAATGTTCTGAAGTGGAGACCTTGCACCGCCAAGCGCAGCGTAGGAGGTCACCAAACAAGGTCTATGAATGGCGATGCTACGAATCTGTGTTATTTTAGGGAAAACTGACACCCTGAACTCGTTCCCACTCTTGACTGTACCTCTACCATGGCGTTTACATAATTGAAACATTAAAACTTAATGTTGACATTTGCCAATTACCCTTTCCATATACAGAGCACCGTGAGTTACATGCGACCGTGTCGCGGGTCGGCAAGTCGATAGACCGCCATTTCATCGCTGACTACGCAGCCGTCGCACCAAAAGCTGAGTCGTTCTGTTCAGACACCAATCGACCTATCATGGAGCAGGCCATCGCTCAACATTTGTACAGACAGGTGAGTGCAATTCATTGTGGTAATCGTTTTACTTGTAAAGTAAACTATTAAATTGAAAATATATTTCATAAATCATAATCTTTGTAATATATTAAGTACTAGCTTTCCGCCCGCGGCTTCGCCTGCGTGGAATAACTTTACCGCGGAAATTTGTTTATCCCGCGGGATAAACACTCACTTTATAAATACGCATAAAAAATATCCTATGTCTCCATCCAGGGTATATTCTACCTATGTACCAAATTTCATCCAAATCCGTTTATCCGTTTCGCCATGAAATAAACAAACATCCAAACTTTCGCATTTATAATATTAGTAATAATTTAGCCAGTTTCATTGATAAAAATTGTGACCTTAAAGAAATAAATTATTTATTTGCCAGATTATGGCTTATAAGGTCTTTTAAGAAATAATAGAGAGGAAACTTATACCGGACTGGGTGGATGTGGGCTGATGATGCTCAGTTATGTGTACGATCGTTCTCCAGGGTCTAGAAGACGTGGGCGACGCGTTCGTGGCCGAAGCCAAGATACCCCAGGTGGAGCGCACGTGTACATTTGCGGCGCTTCAGCGCTGTGCGGGAGCGCTGTGTGAGGGTGACCCGTCCGCCGCGCTGCAATGGGCGGAGAAACGCGCCGCTGATCTGCAGCACTCCTCGCTGCCCTTCACGCTGCATCGCATGCAGGCTCTCAAGGTACATTAAAAACCATAAAAGTCAAAAAAGCTTTATTTTGTAGGCACACAGGGTACACTTACTCAAAATGCAATTTTCCCCTGAGAAGAACAAGCAATAAAACTGGAGGGGTTGCTCTTTTAAAAACAGGTTCTTATACATATTACAAATAGGTTTTTAATTTCATTATTAATTGTGAATTAGCCTGGCATGCGAACAAGCTGGTTATGTCCAAGAATGATTCTCTGATATTTTATAATAAGCTTTCTTATAAAGTTTCTGTTTTATAAAATCTTTAAATTTATTGGAAGAAAGATTTTCTATATCAACAGGAACCTTATTGAAAAAGCGTATACATAACCCTTTGAATGAATTACTGACTTTCCCGAGGCGACTTATGCAAAGAAACGGACTGACAATACGTCGCTCAAAAAATCATAACTCCTAATTCTCTGTTCATCTGTTAAAATGCAAAAATTTTGTTGTTATTATTTATAGTTTTTCGTGAATTTTTTTTGCAAAATTAGTCTAATAATAATAATAATATAATAATAAAGCTTTTTATTTCCTTAAATTGTTACATTTTATGGTTTTATATTGTTTTTCATTTTTAAGAATTTCTTTGGAATCCCTGTTGGGTATAAGCCTCCTCCAAGCCCTTCCATTCCTCTTTGTTTTTTCGTATTTCCATCCAGTTACGTCCTGCTATCTCTATTATTTCATCAGCCCATCTTTTTTTGGGTCGCCCTATGTTTCGTTTCCCTAGTGGCCCTTTCCAATTGGTACTCTGTAGTGTCCATCTTTTGTCCAAGTATCTTGACACGTGTCCTGCCCATCGCCATTTTATTTTCATGGACTGCTCTAGTGCGTCTGTTAGTTTTGTCTTCTCTCTTATGACTTCGCTTCTTATTTTGTCCACTTTCTTCAGTTTCAATATGCTTCTCTCCATAGCTCGTTGTGTTGTTTTAATTTTGCCTTTTATGTTATTTGTGAACAGCCATGTTTGGCTCGCGTAGGTTAGTGTTGGTAGTATGCATGTCTCCATAATTGATTTTTTCATTGTCATGCTATAATTGCCTTTCAAAACCTCTTTATGGCTCCAAAACGCTTTCCATGAGTTGTTCACTCGTCTCATAATTTCCTCTTCGTTTCTGTTTGTATCAAATGAGACCCTTTTTCCGAGGTAGATGTAATCATTTACATAGTCCAATTGTTTTCCTTCGACTCGCACTGGCCTTTTGTTGCTGTTTGTCATTATTTTAGTTTTACTTGTGTTCATTTCTAGTCCTATTTTTCTACTTTCTTTGTTTAAGCTCTGTAACATCTCTTCTAGTTGTTTAGCTGTTGTTGCAAAAATTGCGATGTCGTCTGCAAATCTGAGATGTGATAGGTGTTTATCTATTATCCAAACTCCTTTGTTATGCCACTCTTTCTTAATTCTTTGGAATATTTCTTCCAGAACAGCAATGAACAATTTTGGTGACAGTGGATCTCCTTGTTTGACACCTCTTTGGATGGCTATTTCATCTCCTTGGTCTTCTAATGTTATTCTACTAGAGCTTATTTTGTATAGGTTTCTAATAATGTCAACATACTTTTGATTTACATTGCAAGATTTTAATGCTTTCCAAATAGATTCATGTGCTATACTGTCGAAGGCTTTTCATAATCTACAAATCCAATATATAGGTGTTGATTATATTCTTTAAATTTTTCGATTACCTGCTCTATAGTGTGTATGTGGTCCATAGTGGAGAACCTAGAGCGGAAGCCTGCCTGTTCTACTGGTTGTTTTGTATCTATATCTGTTGCTATTCGATTTAATATTATAGATGAGAAGAGTTTGTATGTACTTGGTAGTAAACTAATCGGTCTATAGTTTCCTATATCATTTGGGTCACCTTTCTTGTACAGAAGTGTTATATCTGTTTTTCCCCATTGGTGTGGTATTTATCCTGTTTGTAGAATCATGTTGAAAAGAGTTGTCAGGAAACTAATTAGTATTGGCATTCCTATTTTAATGGCTTCATTGCTGATGTTATCAGGACCTGGGCTCTTTTCTGCTTTTAGTTTCATTATCTGTTTGTGTACTTCATCTGTCGTAATATTTTTTATTTCATGATTTTCTGCATTTTTAGTTACGCTTTCTTGTTCGTCGATATCTTCATATTGTTTTTTGTAGAGTTGTTTATAGTAAGTTGTTGCACAGTTCATAATATCCTTTCTTGTCTTTGTTTCTTTTTGACCATTTTGTAGTTTTATTATGCAATTTTTGTGAGTGTTTAATTCTTTATTTGCCTTTTTCGCGCTTCTGTAGTTCGTTAGGTTCCATTCAATTACTTTTTTTCTATAGTTGTTATAATCATTTCTTATGACTTTATTTGTTTCTTTGAATGTTATCTTAATCTGTTGTTTTACTTCTTTGCTTTTATTTTGTATTTTTAGTAGTTCAGTGCGTCTATTTATCAATTCCAGCGTGCTTTCCTTAAATATTTTATGTTTTTGATGTTTTTTCTCTGGTTTAGACTTTAAGCTGACTTTTATTGCATCTTCTATCTTATCGTAATAGTGTTGGACATCGTTTTCCTTTTCCAGGATTTCTATATTTTTTGTCATGTTCTCAGCTAGTTTAGTTTTATAATTTTTTATTTCCTCTTCTGTTTTTAGTTCCATTTGTATCATTTCGAAGTTTTTTCTACTTTTTTTTGATGTTTTAATTGATAAGGTTGCTCTCAGAGGTCTATGATCTGATGGAAACTTTATTTGATTTAGTACTTCTATGTTTGTTATATTTTTTTGTTTGTTACACATGATGTAGTCAATTTCATTTTTGGTTTTTCCATCTGGTGACGACCAAGTCCATCTTCTGTTTTTCTTTTTCTTAAAAAATGTATTTATGATTGGGAGTTTATATTCATGGGCATAGTGGATTAGTTTTTCACCCCTTTCGTTACGAGTACCGTATCCATATTTCCCCATTACTAGGTATTCGTGTGTGTGTGGTTGTCCTATCTTTGCGTTGAAGTCTTCCATGATTATCATAGTTCCCTTACTTAACTCTTGTGCCTTCGTTAGGTCTTCATAGAATTTATCTACTTCTTCTTCGCTTGATTTTGTTGTTGGGGCATATACTTGTATTAGTGTTATTGTTTCATTTTCAAATATAAGTGTGAGTATGGCTACTCTCTCTGATATTCCGGTAAAGTTCACTATGTTTCTTTTCAGCTCTTTCTTTATTAGGAATCCTACACCATATAGTCCAGTTGTTTCTGTAGGTTATGGAGGGGCTTTTGAATAAAAACAGAGTTATTAAAGTTCGACGATAATTAAAATATATTTGAATATATATTTATAAGGAGAGGTGCACTACAGTACTGAACCGCACACGTAAAGCGCATGTAACGAAGTAAGGGGGCTGACCTAACAAAAGTAGATCCTTCCGCTGTGCATTGATTCCATGAATGAGAACAAGAGACCCTTGTTCTAAATTATTATGAAACTGTACATAGATTTATATTTTGTTATATTCCAACACGCCCCCCTCAAAAATAAATCTATGAAATATTTTTTTTTTATACTACTTAATTTGTTATAATTAAGTTTACACAATAAAATTAGCACGCTCTCCTTATTTCTGGGGATACAGACACTAAATGACCCAACATTCGTTGCGCAGGATTAGGGAAAACCCAGAAAAACCTAATCAGGCCATTCCTCAATAGTAATCAAACGAAATTCAATTATAATTATTAATTGCACAAACACAAAAAAAAAAAAAATATTACTGAGCCGAATATCTACATAAGTCCAAGCTTTCCTCTCAGTTCGATGAACCTCGGTCCCGCCAATGGTTTTGTAAAAATATCGGCCAGCTGATTACCTGTGGGAATATAAATTGCTTTAATTACATTTTTCTCTATTTGTTCCCTAGAGAAATGGTATTTAATGTCGATGTGTTTTGAGCGTTTATGACTTGTTGGGTTACTGGCAATACTTATGCATCCATTGTTATCTTCGTAAATAGGAACAGGATTTGAAATACTTAAATGAATGCTGTTAGATAGAGACCTTAACCACAGAGCTTCTCTGACTGCTTCAAAAAGAGCCATATACTCTGCTTCAGTCGATGAGGCAGCTACTGATGACTGTCTCTTGGTTTGCCAACATAAAGTACAACGCTCAAATAATTTAAATACATAACCAGATGTACTTTTTCGGTCTGTTAAGTCATTACCTCCCCAATCTGAGTCAACAAAGCCACTCAAAACATTCTCATAAGTTCCACGAACGTAAGTTAATCTTAGATCAATGGACCCTTTTAAATATCGAAGTAAACGTTTTAAGTAGGTCCAAAGACATCCATTGTTCTTATTACTGAACCGACTAAGGATGTTTACTGCTACGCTTAAATCGGGCCGAGTGCATAGCATTATATACATCAAACAACCGATAACATTTTTACAAGGGGCCACAATGATTTCATTTGAATTTAACGCGTTGTAATCCAACTTCGTTTCAAGTGGGGTGACGATACTTTTACAGTCATTCATATTGAATTTGTGTAAGACTGTTTTTATATACCTGCTCTGATCCAAAGTAATTTTGTCACCACACCTTTCAACTCTTATGCCCAAAAATAGTTTAATGTCTTTTAGATCAACCATACGAAATCTGTTCATCAAATATCTTTTAAAATTATTCATTGAACTAAGATCGGCTGTGGCTATCACTAGGTCATCTACATAAAGAATAATGTAGATGTTCTTCGAAATATCACCCTTATCTAGCACATAGAGACAGCGGTCAACTGATGAATTTTTAAAACCCATTTCTATAAGAGCTTTTTCAAAAGTTTCAAACCAACATCGTGCTGCTTGTTTTAGTCCGTACAAGGCTTTATTCAAGTTACATACTTGGTCACTTTGACATGGAATACCTTCTGGAACTTTCATAAAGATTTCTTCCTTTAATTCCCCGTTTAAAAACGCGGTTTTCACGTCCATGTGGTGAATTAATAAATTAAATTGATTCGCGAAAGCTAATATAAATCTGAAACTAGAAATTCTCGCCACTGGCGCGAAAGTTTCGTTATAATCTATCTCATATTTTTGACTAAAGCCTCGTGCGACCAACCGTGCTTTGTATTTAAGTGGATTTCCAAACTCGTCATTTTTAATAGTAAATATCCACTTACAATCAACAATATTTTTATTTTTAGGTTTCGGTACTAAGGTCCACGTATTGTTTTCGATGAGTGAATTAATTTCCTCTTTTATAGCCTGTTCCTATAGTAACCTATCATCCCTTGTTTCGATTTCTTTGTAGGATGTTGGTACTTGACATACCAATGACTGAGCGCACAACAGATAATCTTGAAAAATATTATCTTCATTATAAGAAACTTTGGGAAGATCTTTGATCCTATCACTCCGTCTTAAATTAGGCAACATCTTATTGTCTTGTGATAAGGAAGACCCGTTGTGCTCATCTGTTTCTCTTACAGATTTATTAGGTACTTGCCCTAATGAGGTATTTTCATTTAAGTTATCATTTGTTTGTTTTTGTATATCTGATTTCACCTCATCAGATTTGCACACCTTCTTAGCGGGTGAAGTGTGCATTGAGTCACTTGGATCACAGGAGTTTTCATGAGCCACCCCCTTAGAACTCAGTGAAGGTCTGCTAGACAAGAAATTTATCTCGTCCACAACCACATTTCTTACTATAACAAACTTTTCAGTTTCCACAACCCATACTTTGTATCCATTTGTTTCATAACCAACCAGTATACCCTTTGAGGACTTATTTTCAAATTTGGTTTTTCTGATTTTGTTATGCATGAATATAGTTGATCCAAATATTTTCAAAAATTTAAGATGCGGCTTTCTACCATGCCACATTTCAAAAGGAGTTTTATAAACCTTTAAAGCTCTAGTTGGAGAAATATTTATTAAAAATGTAGCAGTTAAAACCGCTTCGCCCCAAAAGGTTTTATTTAATTTGGAACCAACCAGCATAGCGCGAGCTTTTTCTGTCACAGTTCGTATCATACGTTCTGCGATACCATTTAAAGCAGGTGTTCGTGGGACTGTTAAATGATAACTAATACCTTTTTGCACACAGTATTTTTTTCATGTCATTTGACAAATATTCACCTCCATTATCACAATATAGATTAACTATATTCAAATTAAAAAGAGCACTACCTACTTTTAGAAACGTAATCTTGAAATATTACAAATACATCTGATTTATGCGTTATCAGGTATGTTGCACAGTAGTGAGTAAACTCATCAACAAAAATCACAAAGTAGTTTTTGCCGTCAAGTGTCGAAGGAGTGATGGGACCACACACATCTGTGTGAACATTGAATAGGGGCCGTTTTAAGTGTTCCTTATTTTTAACCTTATTAAATGGCAAACAAGCTTGTTTTCCGTTTATGCAAGCTTCACATAAGTCTTCTTTTGGTTTGATTTGACTTATTCGTTCAGTGTCACCAAACATATCATTGCTTTTTAATTGCAAAAATTTTGTTTTGCTAATGTGACCCAAACGTTGGTGCCATAAATAGCTATTATTTTCAACGGTCTTATTCAATTCAGACACATTTAACATGCTTATATGTACCTTGAAATCAATAGTAATAAAATTGTTCAAGCACTTACCAGTACCAGTTATAACCGACTTACCACGGTGATCATTTATTTGAACAGTACCATTTTGGTTAAATATCACCGTTAATCCAGCATTTTGTATTTTCCTTACGGAAAGTAGGTTATAGGGTACGTCGGGACAGTATAAAACATCTTGAAGTGTTCCGCTTACGCCTAAATTGCTGGTTACTTCAAGGGTACCCTTTTTTATGGCCATTATAAATGTCCCATTTTTTGCTACGGATATCTTCAATGGTTTGTCTAACAACGTGAAGTTTTGTGTTAGATCTTCTCGGTTAATTATATGATCTGATGCTCCCGAGTCTAATATAAATGAAATTTTGTTAGAATTTTCATCTTTTTCTGGAAATCCGCCGGCCATGAAGGCAAAACCTGAAAAGTCTGAAGAATTTGTAGGCTCGGTTGTTTGGACAGTTTGAAGCGTTCTTTTTGTTTCATAATTATTGAATTTTTGTCCTTTTTTCTTATAATAATAGCAATCGTTTCTCAAGTGCCCTTTTCTTCCACAGTGGTGGCATTTTATTTTTGTATTTTTAAACTTTGCCTTTGTTTTCCAAGACTTCATTGGCTTCTTCGGATAATTCTGAGGAGAATGAGGAACTGCAGCTTGTAGAACTTTCAAGCTTGTGTCTCTATTTTCATTTAATATTTTTATTTCTTGGTCCAACAACCTTGTTTTGACAAATGCCAATGTCAAATTATCTTCAGCTAACGTTTCAAGAGCCGTGATAACTCCATCGTAAGAGTTATGTAATGATAATAATAAATGGGAAACTTTATCCATTTCCTCCAGCTTTGCTCCAGCAGCAATCAATTCAGACAAAAGATCCTCGAAATTACGAAAATGTTTTATTAGCGGTGTATCAGTTTGGAGTTTGAGGCTGAGTAATTTTTTTTCTCAAAGCTAATTGTGTAGCCAGACTTTTTCGTTCATAAATTGCATCCAAATTATCGAAAATTTGTTTTGCATTATAATCGCTTTTGACGAATCCTAGAAAGGAGTCGGATAAATACTCAACAATTGTGCTCTTTGCGAGTTTGTCCTTTTTATACCACTCATTACTTGGTTCTCCAGGAAAGTCATTGTCTATAACGTCAATCACTTCAAGTTCACTTAACAAAATACGAAGTCTCATTTTCCAAACACTGTACTTTTCACCGTCAAATTGTTTAATATTACGTTTCATTTTTAAATTATCCATTTTCTTAAATCACTAAAATGTCACTTAAACACTAGGCACAAAAAGTGTCCCTTTTTTTATTATTATTTAATTTTATTTCCCTGGGCCCATAACCTGTAGGTTATGGAGGGGCTTTTGAATAAAAACAGAGTTATTAAAGTTCGACGATAATTAAAATATATTTGAATATATATTTATAAGGAGAGGTGCACTACAGTACTGAACCGCACACGTAAAGCGCATGTAACGAAGTAAGGGGGCTGACCTAACAAAAGTAGATCCTTCCGCTGTGCATTGATTCCATGAATGAGAACAAGAGACCCTTGTTCTAAATTATTATGAAACTGTACATAGATTTATATTTTGTTATATTCCAACAGTTTCTCCTTTATAGCAGAAGATGTAATTTTTGTATTCTTCTATGTTGCAGCTATACCTTCTTGTTTCTGCGAGTCCCATTATATGAAAGTTAATTTTTTCTAGTGCAAGATTTAGTTCTAGGAATCGTTCCGTTGTTGCTAGTGATCTTACATTATATGTACAAATTTTGAGTGTTTGCGCATTCTTCTTTCTTTGGTTTGGAGGGTTTTGATCTTCTTGAGTCCCACGGGGATCAGCCGGGTTGGGACTGAATTTGTGTGTTTTTGTATTAGTTTTAGTTGTATTGTTAGAATTCTTCTCCCGGTTGCGTGGTTTCGGTGATTGCTATTGGTTTATTTTTTCTTTGATTAGTTGTTGGTCTTTTCGGTGGTAAGGTGTATCTCCTCTTTGCTGACAGTTTGGGAAAGTGTTCGTTTTGTTTATTTTATTTGGATTTTTAATAGTTTCTTCACACGGCTCATTGTTTTTGAGTGCATCTGGTGATTTAGTAGGCGAGCGTCTTCTTTTTGCATTTGTGGTATCTCTCACTATAGTTCGTCGTATCGGATGTAGGCGATTTTTCCCATCTCTCGTGCCTCCTTTAGTTTAATTTTTAGTTCGTTTCTTTTTTGAAGGGTCTCTTTCGAGAAATCTTCTCTTGCATATATGTTTTTCGGGAACCTTTTATTATTCTTTAGTATCTCTGTTTTTCTCCAAGCTAGTGTTAATGTAATAAGTATTGGTCTCGTTTTGTTGTCGATTTTCTTGCCTAATCTTCGCACTTTGCTTATCTCCCATTTATCCCAGTTTTCTAGGACATTTTTTGTACTGTTGTTTAGAGTTTGTAGTACCGTTTCTAGAAGTTCCATGTTGTTTCCTTCTTTTTCCGCTATACCGTGTAGAATTATGTTATTTTTTCGGGTTTGCTTCTAGACGTTTTATTTTGGTTTCAAGTTTTCCCACTTCTTGCTTCAATGTTTGGTTCTCGTCTATTAGTGGTTTTAGTTTTTCTTCGATAGTATTCGCCAGTGTAGTAGTTAAATTCTCAGTTATAGTGTTTGTTTGTATTTTAAGTTCCATTTTTAATTTTTCAAACAGCATTTCCATTTTTTGGTTCATTTTTATAGAAGTTACTATTTTGTAGCAAATTTTTGTAGTTGGCAACACTGTTGTGTTGGTGTCTCTCGGTTTTAATTAGATTGTCTGTGATTATTCACTCACTTTTCCTGTTTTTGTTATATTGATTGACAGGTGGTTGGTGGTTATAGTTATATGTGTGTGGTGCACTTTGCGATTTATTTTACAGTTTTGTGGTTTTACACTACGCTTTTTCTCACTTATTTAATGTTATTTCGTTGGCTTGATTAATGGTCCATATGTTTTTGCACTACTATTGACGTAACACTTGGATTTTACTCGAAAACAATGTGATTAAGTATGGAGCATGTAAAGACACTTCTTATCTTGACAGCTGCAACCGGAAGTCTGGCACCGGAAGCAAAATTAGTCTGGAACTGTGTAATTAGACTTTACTTAGCAGCTGCCGCCCCATTTGCCCACAGTTGGCCCGCGAACAGGGAGTAGGGGCCGCCATCGAGTACGCTCGCGCAAAGTTCCCGGCTCACGCGGCGCGCCACGAGCGGCAGCTGCAGGCCGCCGTGTGTGCGCTGGCCTGGTGCACGCCCCACGCTGGGCCTGCGCCGCAGCACTACCAGCACCTGCTGTCGCCCAGCGCGCTCGGTGAGTTCCCCACGAGCGGCACTTGATTAACTTGATCTTCTGAAGACCCGCATTGTAGATTTTACAACCTACTTGGTCTACAAATATATTATTCATACACTGATTCTCTTGTAATCGTATGCTCAGATGAGGACCTGGGGTCCTATTACATAACTTCATCGTTATCGTCATCGGTTACGTTCTAACTTGTGATTGGTTGGCTCATCGTTCGCTCGGCAATTTAACGGTTTCTTATTGGTCAACGTTATCGATGACGATGCCAACGGAGTTACATAATCTAGGAGCTGATTTGATAATACTTTGCGATACTGAAATTTAAGTTTAGTTTAGGGTACTCTTGAATTGGTCTTTCTTTAAGACGTCCCCGATTTGATTATGGTACGTTCGCCGTAGCCTTCCCCTACCAACACTACTAATATAGTTATTGTGATTGGTCGTCGTCGTAGTGAGCGTCGGTGGCTCAGTGGAGGAGACACAGTCTCCCAATTTGGGAGGTCCGGGTTCGATCCCCAGGCAGGTCAAGTACCAATGAGTTTTTAAATTTAATTTCATTATTTATGTGCATTTATCCGACTGCTTTTAAACGGTGAAGGAAAACATCGTAAGGAAACCTACATGCCTGAGAAATAAATAAAAAATCGAAGGTCGCACTGGGCCAGCGTGGCGGACTATGGCCAATACTCCCTCAATATGAGGGAAGGTCTATATCCCTGCAGTGTGATGTTTACGGCCTGATGACGATGGTTGGTGGTGGTCGGTAGGCGCCGAGGCGGCGGAGCTGTTCATCCGCGAGGCGTGCGCCCTGCTGCGCCTGGCGCCGCTGTCGCCGCTGGCGGGCGCCGTGCTGGCGGGCTGCCGCGTGCTGCCCGCGCTGCACGACATCCGCGCCAAGATGACGCACCCGCACGTCATCGCCGCCTGGTCCGACGAGGAGCTGCCGCTAGAGGTGAGCCGGCTGACCTGAGGTTCTATTACACAATTTCATCGTTATCGGTTACGTTCTGACATGTGGTTGGTTGGTCCATTGCTCGCTCGACAAATTAATGGTTTCTCATTGGTCAACGTAATCGATAACGATACCGATGGAGTTACGTAATCTAAGGGCTGAATTACACAAAGCGCTCTTCGCCGAAAGATCGAGAAATTGCTCACTTTAACTCCCGCGTCTTTGGTACGCGGTGGTGTCGGACAGTTATAACTGAACACTATTGAACACCTCATAATATTCGACTTCAAAACATACATAACGCCACAACCTTTATCCCGAGTGGGTTGGTCAGATATCGCAATCGCAAAAATATTAAATGTGTAATGCCTGAAACAACATCCACGATTCACCTTTGGAAATATATGGAAATGCGCATGTGTGTCGTTTTTGGTGGTAAGTCCCATAGTCGCCTTTACGACATCGAGCGGCGGGAGGAGACGGGTAATCAATGGGCCGAAACCACACAGAACAATGTCGAACTTTAAAGGTTGTGTTAATGTTTTTTACGTGAATAACTAAGGCCCGTGTTATAGAATGTATGTATATTATAGAGATCTGTGCTTGATCATAGTTAGAAAGAGATGCCGATATACAAGTTACATAAAGCTGTCCCTTTTTAAATGTCTTCAAGCGGAGATCTCTGCTTGAGTAACATTCTGAAATACTGGCCTTAGACTGCAACAAACAAACCCATTTCAACGTCGCCATACGGTCTATTTTGCTACGTGGTCGATTGTAGGTAGTAGCAAAAGTATACTTACTTATCCATAAAATATCAACGACATGCATGTATCCTATATCAGCGTACACGACCCGTACACGACCGCTACTTACTTCTTAATTTGACAGAATTTCTTTCAAAGAAAATTATACGTCTATTAGGGCACGCGGCCTGAGATCCTTTGTTTGATTTACTGTTAATGCCATCAAAGAGGAGGCGGAGGGAGGTATACCTTAAACTTTGTACTATACCAATTGTACACGAATCGCTTTTATTTATTTTTAACAATTTTTTATTTGGAAACCTACAGAATCACGTTTTAAATGGATTGGGAATATTAAATTAGTACCTTATAATTCAACTGTTTTATTTTTCAAAATGTATCCTAAATGTTAAATTGAACTTCAAATATATTTGTTTAAACTCCTACAAAATCTGTTCAGTAGTTTTCTGTG
Source organism: Oegoconia quadripuncta (assembly GCA_949316235.1). Classification (NCBI taxonomy): domain Eukaryota; kingdom Metazoa; phylum Arthropoda; class Insecta; order Lepidoptera; family Autostichidae; genus Oegoconia; species Oegoconia quadripuncta. The sequence continues at coordinate 28,910,339 of OX438743.1, read as the reverse complement.
TGCGTTCAAACAAACAAGGAATGAATGATTTTATTATATGTGTAGATTATTGGAAATGTCACATCAGCAGCGTTGCGTATAGCCCGGTCGCAAACCATTCATGTCTAATAACATTTCATATATTACAACGCCGTATGCTGCAATACGCTGTGCTGCATGTGTGTTTAACCCTGACTTATTTACCCATAAGTTTCTTACGTCTTCATCATGTCTTCATGTAGAATATCATCGTATATGTGCAATAAGACACACAATCCTTGCAAAGGAGTTCAAAATTTCAAGAATTCAAATTAAGTTTTTGTAGTCATTTCGGTGGCGAACAAGCTTGCAAACCTGACTGTCAAGTCGTCGCTGCTTTGAAACAAATCCACCAATCCCCCCCCCCCCAAGGGCAAACCCGTTGTGCATAAAAATAAATACCCTGAGAGGAGGCTGTGCTCCAGTAGGATAGGCAAGGTTATTGATGAATGTAAGAAACCCTCACAACACTGTAAGCAGTTGAATGACTCAGTATATTGACTTGTTCAAGTTTCAGGTGGACCTCGGCGAGGACGGGGGCAGTTACCACTCAGTGTTCGCGTGCCCCATACTGCGGCAGCAGGCGTCTGAGAGCAACCCGCCGATGCGGCTGCTCTGCGGCCACGTCATATCGCGGGACGCTCTCAACAAGCTCGCTATGGGCGTCAAGTATGTCCAACCATTGTATAATCCATTTATATCAAATTACTGCATCAAAGTGTCTACAAACTTTGATTTATTATAATAAGAAGGTAGCTTCTTATTATAATAAATCAAAGTTACACGTAGGTGTAAGATTTACCAAACTGTCAGTGGTGTATAAATCTATGCTGTTAAATTACCTAGTTTACATATACGATCTTTACCCCAAATGGGGTGGTCAGAAATATCCCAGACAATCCCAAACATTAAGAATACATTACTACTTGAAACAACATCCACGGTTCAGCTTTTGAGATATACAGAAGTGCACACGAGACAGGTGGTGAGCTCATAGCCGTTAAAACGTCCAAATCTATAGATGTCTTTTGGTGGTTACTCCCTTAGTCGCCTTTTATAACATCCACGGGAAGAGACGGGTTGGTTGTTATTGTTTTTACGGGCCAAAACCGTAAGATTAGGTTATGCAAGTTATATCTTTAAGTTATGTAATGGTGTCGATTAGGATGTACACCAACTAAACTAAAACCTGTTTTATAGTAGTACTGTCTTTTTCTCCCTGGAACAGTACGATGCGACGTCACCACTCCAAAACGGGTTTTAGTTTAGTGTAGTTGGTGTACAACCGAATCGACACCAATAATTACCTCAAATACACCCGTATCGCTACGATTAGTGCATGCCCCCTCTACTCATAGCTTATATCTTTTCCAAAGGTTTGCCTGGATGAGATCAAACCATTTTGTGCTATTGATTATGTACGCTGCAATAATTTATGTTATTTTTGTTAATAGTGCAATAAAGAGTATTGATTGTTCGATTTTGTCCACCGCTGTTGTCTCGTGAAGGATCACACTTTGAGTCAGTTTGGATAACGTCTATACAGGGCGTCCCAAAGTTATGGGACATGAAGGGGAAGTACCTTAAATATCGTAGATAGTGAATTTTGCTCAAAGAAGACTTTATGTTATTTTTAAAAGTTAGTAATTCTGCATTCATAGATTTTCTAAAAATTACTTGCTTCGGCTGGGAATCGAACCGACTTAAATGTGAAAAAAAAAACACCCTACTTTTATGATGCCAATCGAAAGAATAGCTAAAAAATAATAACTCTGCCTAAGTAACATAGTATTTTAAAAGAAAGGAACAACATAAAATGATTGAGTCAAATTTCAAGAAAGTTATTTATTGCCGACGACGTTCGAAAAGTAGCGATATTATCATTCCAAAGATAGCATTGATTATTCGTAAATAAGTACCCACTTCATAAAATAGGTACTAACATAGTTTTCCTTATTATAAGTGCACGTGTAGATGAAATGATAAAACTTGTATTTCAATACGTCCTCTGTAAGCTAGACAGAAGGCAAATTAAAAACAAAAATAAATAATTTATAATTTGAAAATGGAACAGTTTATGACAGCGTTTGTTTGAATGCATACTTTTTAAGATATTTTAAAAAGAAGTGATATTTGGTACAAATGGACCGATTAGATGGCCGGCCAGATCCCCGGACCTCACACCATTAGATTTCTTCTTTTGGGGATACGTGAAAGATATGCTATACAAAAAGCGATACGAGAACGTAGGCGAGTTGCAAACAGAATTGTGCCATATCACATCGAGTGTTCACCATAAAATGATTAGAAAATCAACAGGCAGCGGGCTCATTAAAAGATTGGCGATTTGCGTAAGACAAGAGGGATCACATTTTGAGCATTTAATTAATTAATTTACAAAAAAATACCTACTTAATTGACTACGGCAGTTTCATGTATGTTTTTTATTTGATTAAAATGATTAATTTCACGTTGTTCCTTTCTTTTAAAATACTATGTTACTTAGGCAGAGTTATTATTTTTTAGCTATTCTTTCGATTGGCATCATAAAAGTAGGGTGTTTTTTTTTTCACATTTGAGTCGGTTCGATTCCCAGCCGAAGCAAATAATTTTTAGAAAATCTATGAATGCAGAATTACTAACTTTTAAAAATAACATAAAGTCTTCTTTGAGCAAAATTCACTATCTACGATATTTAAGGTACTTCCCCTTCATGTCCCATAACTTTGGGACGCCCTGTATAGTGAGCGAGGTGCGTGGAAGGGGGTGGGGTATTGGTGCTATAGGGACACTAAAGAAAATATTATAATGTGAAATGTTGGAGAAATATAAATTAAACTTTTTAACAAGTAATATTGTTATAAAGTTGAATTTTTGAAAAAAAAAATTGAATTTTTCTTTTCCAGATTGAAGTGCCCCTATTGCCCCATGGAGCAGTCGCCGTCAGAAGCCCGACAAATATACTTCTCTTGAAGCGACTGCCGACGGAGCTATCTTTTCTACATAATAACTATAGTCGATTATTAATAAATATTATATTTTTAAATATCACACATACTCGTGACTATATAGACTGTAGTTACAAAAGTTACGGTGTAGTTTGTGATAAGATAACATGTAGCATAGTATGCCCGATGATAGGATACATGTATTGACATAGGTTATACGCATCAATTCGTCATACATTGACAAGTGAGTTGCAGTAAGACCATCCCATGATGGGACGTTCGGTCAATGTAAAGTAAAGCAGGCCTTGCGCACGCATTATAAATAAATAAATCTACACGTTTCATAATTAAATAAAAAGTGTAAAGATACAATAAAATTACTTATTAAGACAATATTATAAAATATCAGACTATTTGGATGACTTAACCAGCTCAATCGCATACCGGGCTATTTCACAATTAATAATGAGATCAAATGTAGTTTTTGTAATATAAAACTCCGTTTAAAAAAGAGCAACACATCGAATTTGTAGCTTGTTGTCTCAGGGGAAAGTTGCCTTTTAAAAAAGCGGTAGCTTAATAAATGTAAATACTGATTATTTTAAGTGTACCCCGTGTACCTACAAAATAAAGATATTTTTTTACTTTTTAATTGTACTAAGTAGAATAGTCAATGAAGGAGTACGAGTTAGTGAAATTGCTGAGGCGAAATGAACGAGGCGCTCACTTTGTTGGCTACAAAGTCAAACCATAAATTTTACTCTATCAACCATCGGGAAATAGGCGAATAGAACATTTGACAAGAAAATGAAACTTATGATGTAAGTAACACGGTACATTTTTAATAGAGTAGTTAGACTATGAAAAGCTGTATTGCGAAATAACGTATGTACAGCTAGTACTAGATAAGGTTGGCGTTATATCCCTTCATGAGGTGGCCTCACTGTATTAAATGTTAGCCCGTAGTTATGACGAGTAGACGCCGGTCGCGTGTTCGTTACTGCGAAGTTGTTTATAGGTCTTCATATACCATGATTATTCCTAAGTTTACTAAGTACGTTTTTTCTATAGCAACGGTAAATAAATTCGTAGTCGTTTTCTAAGGCCCGTACTATAAAACCATACTCGGCTTTACATAACAGTGGAAAAGGGATAGGTAAATTCATATTTTTTCGGTGAGAAAAGGGTGGCATTGATCACATAGATGCTAGGATTTGAGAGTCGTTATGCAATACGGACCTTAATGGTCTGGAACTTAGGTTTATGATTACTAAACCGAACGATTTGGGGAAGTCAACAAAATTTTTTGAATTTAAAGTGGTGCTCATATCAGTTATTTAATTATACCCTGTATTTTAAATAAAAAACAAAAAAAAAGTAGGACACAACGTATCACTGACAACTTGTGCTTTAGTGTGAATGGGCGGTATATTTTGACGACCTATTTGGTGCAGTGTTTAGAAACCTGGAACCATACCAAAAGGTCGCAGGTTCGAATCCCACTGAGGGCATATGTTTGTATTATGAATACGGACTCTGGTACGGATGTTATCATTTATTAATGTATTTATTTTTTAAAAATGTATTTGTGTAGTATATTAATCATCTATAAAATATCTGGTATCTATAAAATAAGCCTAATATATATTATTATATTCATCTACATTCTATTTCGTATACATTTTCATTTTAAAATACAAGGAATAAATGAAACTGATTGGGGCGCTACTTTACCATTTGGTCGGAAAGGTTAGATTCTATCCTATACAGGGAGTAGATGCGTCGCAATAAGCGTAATATTTTATTTCAAAGAAAAGCAACTATCATTTTAATTAAATATTTCTTTTTCTTATATTGCTATACCGAAGAAATCGAAAATAAAATATATCTATATCTGTATACTTAACACGTACACGGACAGTGAACCAGACAAAATAGATGTTTTATTGTTATTACGTCTATATGCGTTCAGTCGTGTTAATGTGATGAAAGACTGATGATGAGATGTTTGACCAATTTGAGTATCAATGTATGCAACTTGGGTCATGAATTAAACAATGCATGTTTGTATTAGGCCCTTACCTATGAAATTGGCGTTTTGTATGAAGAATTTCATTAAGACTGTTTTCTCCATACAAACATTTTTGTTTTTTTTTTGGGAACGGCAAATCCAAATTTAGCTAAACTTTGTGTGTATTATCGGATAACATTAAGTTAAGTATAGGCAGCCTTAATTTTTAAAAGTAACCGCTTTATAAAAGTTTCAGCGAATCTAAGAAATGATTATGGGAAGCAATGGGAAGCACATGAAAAGAGCTCTGTTAAATTTTTTTTATTATGTGATTTAGCCCAGAAATTAAAAAATATTTCATTTGAAAGCTTGAAATAATATCCCATTTTCCAAATAAAAAACAAATTTGTATATAGCTTTGAAAATCGCAGGAATTGGTACATATGATTAACGAAGAAAGAGAACTCCAATTTCATAGGTAAAGACCCAATAAATACATACAAATATTGCATACAAAATTTTTGATTTAGAATGCGTTTCAACTCAAGCGGAGCGGAAAAGGTAAAGTAATATATAAAGTCACGACCTTTATCTCAAATGGGGTGGTCAAAGACATACTAAACTAAAGCGTTTGGGTGTACCGAACAAGTTATTGCTTGAAACAACCTCCACGGTTCACCTTTCGAAATATATAGAAACGCACACGTGACAGTGAGCCCATGAACTGTGCATGTCTATAGATGTTTTTCGGTGGTCGCCTTATACGACACCCACGGGAAGATTTCTAGTCCTTTTATGTTATCTAGTTGGCTCATTTTCCTCCGCTCCCCTTGAGTGGAAACATAGTCTGAGACATATGGATGTAACTGAACTAATTTTTTTTTGGTTTCATTCTCTCCTTTAGGAGAAGGCAAATTGATCTAGCCCATAACAGCCATGTCTTATTTCTCTTATTTCTTCAGTTTGTAAGTCAGTCTCAGTCAAAACAAGTAATTTGTCGTATACTTGGCGTATACAGAGTCTAGTCACGGTCAAGTCATTCTTCAGTAAAGTGGCAGAACGCTTTACAAAAGATTTTGGCGGCTTCTTGTGGGAACCCGAAAGCTCCGTTACGCACTTTAATTTACACTTCCCTTCACTTGTACACCATCACTAACGTTTGCTGCACAATATTCTGCCATTATTAAGCTTCAAAAGTCAGAATGCACAAATTATAAGAATTATAAAGAAAAATGCTACTTCACTCGCCGAGTTCCCGCCAAAAAGCCGTAACTGAACTAAAGTCATTTAGATAGGTATGTCATACTGACGCAATGCTCCAATAATGGAATTTATATTTTACTGTCGACATTAACGACTAGCGCCTGAAAGCGAAATAAGGCATAGTGGCTGATCCTGTCTTGTTTTTGGAACGGCGATTATGTATTTGCACGAATTAGGTATGCAAAGAGTCGACGACCGATTGGTGTAGTAGATAGTACCTCTGTTAACGAAACTTTTCGGGTTCGAATGCTGTAATATATGTTTATATAAATATTTATCCGTTATTTCAACCGCCTCCGTGGCTCAATGTTAAACAACATTGGGTTTACGTTTCGGAGGTCGCGGTTTCGATCCCCAGCGGGGTACATATTTAGTACTCTGTTTGGTTGGTGGTAGGGCATATTAAATGTCAGCCTGGCTAGGTACCACCATAATATCTAATCTAATCTAAACAGCAATTGTGTTCCGGTTGTCTGAGATAAGATAGCCAGTTCCCCAAATATTTGGGTTTCCGGGTCAGTATGCTTCCACCTTCGACCTCATCTTTATTTAACATCAGGTGTGATTGAGATCAAGTGCTGACCAGTTGTGCATAAAAAAATAATAGGTATGTGTTTGCATTACAGCAGCGCCAAATTAGCTTAAATTAAAAAATGTTTTTTTTATTTTCGGAAGCTGGTGCTTGCAAGATAGTTCTCAGCTTGAAGGCAATCAGTTCAGCCGTTTCTAAGATGTTTATCTATCAACAGAGTTGCTTCTTTGTATGCAGTGGTCATTGACAACTTGCGATATAGTTTATCTATCACACATTTTATCGCAGTCGTCTGTCAAAATGAGCGACATAACAGTCGTGCAGTAGCATTTTGACAGATGCGCACGATATAATTGATGATTATTTTCAATTATGTTATTTGTGGTGGGATTGAACCCTGGAAAATCGATATGCATGTAACGTTGCTTATTGTTGTCAGAGTTTTAGTAAATCACGGGCATTATTTTGCGGTTGACGTACAGCATCAAATGACGTCTCTGATCGCTGTATCGCAATAGTGATTTGTACAGTATTTTCACATTTTGACGACCGGTTGGTGTAGTGGATAGTGACCCTGTCAGCGAAACCAATGGTTGCGGGTTCGAATCCCGCGAGGGGTAAATGTTTGTGTGATGAATACGAACATTTATTCCCGAGTCATGGATGTTTATATAAATATTTATGTATGTTTATCCGTTATCTAGTATCCATAGCACAAGCTTTACTTAGTTTGGGACTAGATGATTGGTGTAAGTGTCCGAAATATTTTTTTTATTTTTATTTAATTGCCACCATTTGCTATGAGTCTTATACAGTCACGTGCCAGTAGGATTCCTGCCCTGAGGGTGCCGTACATAACGTCGCCATTGACAAACTGTTTTTCTCAGAAACGGCTGGTAGTATCTATAGCCAATATCTATAGTTCATAATTCTTTCATTTGTGTGTCTGTTGAGCAGTGCAAGGCACGTCTCGACGCGTACTTCGCGCTGGCGATCATTGAGTTCGTGGGGCACACATTTGTCAAGTTTTTTTACCTTGCCAATTTGACGCAAATGGACCAATATTGTTTTGACGCTAACGTCGAAAGCTGCTGCTAATTCAGCTGTAGATTGTGTAGCTTGTAGCTTCCACAATCGCCTTTAATTCGTCATTGTCGACCAAAGTCTTTGGCCGACCGCGAGGTTCATTTTTCAGGTCGAAATTCCCAGAACGGAAGCGAGCAAACCAATAACAGGCGGTGCGTTGGTTTGTAGTGTTAGCTCCGTAAACGTCGTTGATGTTGCGTGCCGCTTACGCCGCGTTGCTGCCACGACGGTACTCATATTCCATAATTACTCGAATTTTTAACGTATCCATGATGACGAAAAAGATTGAATTGCGATGAAAATGTAACACTAATCAATAAACAAATGACTACTTTTGGAAAAAGAATTCCATGTTTTTAAAATAAAATTAATTTGAAATTAGAATTCTTAGCCAAACAAAAATTATTTTGATTTGAAATGGCCAGTACTGCAGAACGGCAATTTCATAGGTAAAGACCTATTTATTTGCATGCCAAAACTTCTGTCAACGATCGTTAGCAAAGATTCAATCAATCTCAACCAAGATCCACACTGCTGTGTATAATCCTCTTCTCCATTATAGCAAAGACTATCCGGCGAAAATTCTGGCATTATTGTCTACATTTTATAATTTGTATAATTGTCTCCCACAAATATCACATATCCCACAAAATGATCTAGGAGTACATTAAAAATAAAGGTTATCCACTGTATTATTCACAGGCTTACAGAAATGATTAACAGGTTCTTGGTTAACACACGACCTGTTTGGTGCAGTGGTTAGAAACACCCACTGCTGTACTCGCGGGTTCGAATTCCGCTAGGGGCATAGTTTGTATGATGAATACGCACACGTATAGCCGAGTTATGGACGTTTCATTTACAAAAACCAAATGTATTGTGTAGAACCTTTATCAGCCATCTTGTAGCCATAATACAAGCCTAGTTGCTTAATGTGGAACTAGATGGCGCTGTGTGTATGTCCAAGTATATTTATTATTATTATACCCTTATATACTATACTTACCCTCTGCAACTCTGTGGGCCTATTATGTATTTCGATATGGTCATCGATCACGTTCAGACGTGTGATTGGTTGGCTTATTGCTCGCTCGGTTATCGAGGAGTTACAATGTCAATAAACGGGTTGCATAACCCTAAGAAATAAAAATAAAGATTTATAGTGATGAATGAATCTGGTGTTAAATGTTAGATAAATGGAGTATTATAATATAACGTGTTCGTGTACGGGCGACTTCTTTTGTATTGGAACAGGGTAGTAAATTGATTATATTTTGTATGGTAAGACCAAGCAAGCGATACGTGCGGCGCATTGGGAGTCGCCCGTATGTTTCCACGTTTAGAGTAAAATATACTTACTAAGACGAATAGAATTAAATATGTGTATGTTTATAGACTGGTCGTAGAGACATGCTTTTGTTCTTTTTGAAAATAAAACGGTAATACCTAATTGTTTTTCTGTCATCTCCTTGTATACATAACCAGGCGGACATAACTTATTCATTTGAAAAAAATGCGCTATCGCCAAATTATGAAATATGTCCAACCAGCTCGGACACTCGTAATTTCATTATTGACATCAGAACATTCCATATCGAGATAGGGAGCTGGCTGCTGCTCCGGTTTTTGTGATACATAAAAGTGCCAGCCAAATGTGTGGCCGAACGTCCTGTTATCGGAATCGTTCGGTCAACCTGAATCTCCACAACCTTAGAGAAAACGTCAATATGTTTTTGACGACAACGTACTGCTTTACTTCTCCCTGTCTCGATTTGGGCGAATGTTCTGATGTAAGGGTGAGGCCAAACGAGCGTAATTTTGTGAGTCGTGAGTCGCAGAATTTCGGTAGCAGAAATTCTGCTGCATTCGGTTTCATACACATGCAGTTGGTGCCACACGACGATGCAAAATGTGTTGTCTGCCGACTCAATGCGCTTAAACTCGACCGAATTTTTTCCCAATTTTTCTGGCCTCATCTTTGGATATGCTTCGTAAATACACAATATTTTTAATGGATCCATCGTACTCGACGAAACGAACACCCTGTACCAACGCTCAATACTGAATAAATTAAATTCGTCTTGCAGCTCAACATAATTTAGTTGAACGTAAAATGAGCGACCGAAAATACGCGACTCACAGCTCACAAAATTACGCTCGTTTGGTAGCGGCCTAATTGGTGCAACTAACTCTTTATACCTTCCCATTGCCGTGGAAAATAAGGTAATGAAATCCAAAATGATCATCGGTACATAATTTATTTAATGGATATGTACAAAGACAAAAGATTTTAGGACAAATAAAAATTTGGCGAATAACTTTTAAAAGCCGGCAAAAATAACAATAACAATAAGTCTCAATTATTATAGTTCGGACATACAAATACAGCTAGATTTCTAGAAATTGTCGATTCCACTGTAATAATAATGGGTGAAATGAAATTACACATCTTCGTCAAACTAAAAGGAAGCTTATGAAGACTGACTGACGAATCTTTCATCAGTGATGGCTGATAATGAATTATTAATATTGAAGAAAGACTCTTGTGTCTATGTATAATTTGTTGTGTTAGTACAGATTTTTTGTTTTTCAAAAACACGAGACTAAGTTTTATCATCACATTTTAGTGCATACTATTTATTACTATTCACTTTTGTTTCATGAACACAGTTCTCGTGTTAGCGAACCCGTCGAGCTAGCTGGTCCCATAGTAATTCGAAAGAGTTGAGGCGACTTAAGGCCTTCCCTTGTTAAAATTATGAACTTGGTCAAGACCAACATGACAAGTCATTAAAAAAGTCGCCATCGGTCTGATGTCAAAATGTTGTATAATTTAGTGTATTGGTCTATTATTTAAATATTGATAACTAAGTCTTTCTATTTGTTTTCTTTAGAAATTCTCATTGGATTTTGAAAACGCACATTAATACTACAGTGGCGACGACAAAACTAATAATAATAATAAAACGATTCCTTCAAACAGTTCCACTTGATTATAGTAGTTCAATAATCCTCGTTTTACAAACGAACCCCATAAAAACCAAATAAAATAATAACAACGTTATTAACCTTACAATAAATTAATAAAATATTATTTTTTGACAATAATAATAATAATATGTGAGCCGCAACAATTTTAATATCATATTGATATAACTTTTTTAAAGACAATTTCATACTCATAAATAACTATGTAAATTCGTTCGAAAACATGGGAGTTGCTTGAAATTTTATAAAGTTATTCATGGTTACAAAATGTAATTTTAAAACTTAGCACTTAGTAAATAAATCGCATGTATCACACATAATTATATACGTAGCATCTACTAGCAAGTACTACAATTAGGTACTAATTATTGCTGTAAAATTTCATCTACATTAATTATACCACCGAAAGAAAGGCTAGTATGCATAGTCAGGGGAAAAACTCGATGATGATGACAAAATTCAACTATCGACTATGATGCGTGTAAATCATGCTTTTGACAAGACGTGAAAAGCGCTGGCGCGTGCTTCTCGGTAACTCGAGATTTCAATATCGACTTTTTCCCTCAACTGTACATGTCTAATAGAAAACAATAATAGTAAGATGGAAGACGCTCCTAAATACAGCAAAAATGTATGTATTTAACTTTAATAGCAATTACATTACTGTAATATCACTTACGCCCTAATCTATACGTAACATATTATTTTTTATCGTAAAATACACTCATATTACTTCAATATGCTCGCTATACGGTAATGTTATTAACATTTGGCACACAGCTAGTAGCAACCATTCGCTTGCCAAAAAAAAAACAACGGAAGAAACAATTTAAAATTAAGTCTCAAATAAACTATAACATAGGTATATTTTGCATCACTCTTTTACTGATTTCATAATGTCTATAGATTTCATTTGAGCTATTAGAGTGAGCAATAACCTAAAATAAATTAATTCACTTTAGACCGATGCGAAGCGTTTACAATTATTATCTAAATATAATTTAAAATCGACATGAAGTCGCGACATCAATAAATATACAACAAAATAAAGTATTCATTTTTCCTAGACGGGCAACGCATAAAGTTTTATCCCCCAAATTTACTAATAAATAATATTGCTTCATCACAAATCAGTCAATGCATCAGTCTAGGTGTCGCACGTCATTACTAGTGCACGGTTGTGTCACCGCCAAGTTCACATCATTCTCTTCCGAATAAGTACATCAAAATAGCAAACGAGGCTCTGAACGGTACCTAACTTAAAATGTTTTAAATCTTATAACTCAAGTTTTATCACATATTTGGTGTATTCGGTGAAGGCTTGAAATTTACCATTGAATGATTTGCTCCAGTGTCAACACTTAGGTTGACCCCAAGAATGCAAGTATAAACGATAGCTTCCAGGCATTTAGTAGGCACTTGAGAGAAAACCACCGGGCGTCTAAAAGCACACTGCAAACATTTGTCCAACTTTTTCAACTATTCACTAGGTAGTGTTTCGATTGCTTATTCTTTCTTCTAAATAAAACTTCACTCGCAGTGAGTGACTATAATATGCTATTGGAATCCTCTTTAGTTGCCATCTCATAATTCTGAAGGTGTGTTTCGAGTCCTAAAAAAGATACCGGTGGGACTGATACTGCGCTGGCGCGATAATAGCGTCTGACGGTTTGTATCACTTTCATAGTAACCTCAAAATAATTACAGAGCAGCATATGTCGATTTTGGAATTTGTTGTGATAAACCAAAAGGTACTCGAAGACAAATGCCAAACGCGACTATCGACAGGCCGCTCAGTGTCAACGTTCTGGGGCGCGAGCGATATCGCACGCAAGACAGCGGATTGACGGCATCTGTGACGTCACACGTCCATCGTTGATGCGCTCGCAATGTTATCGTACTAAAATCACTATTGCCGAGATTCGGAACACGGCATGAGTGAATAGACCCGAGTGCCTGCAAAAGTATTTTTAACAGAATTGAGAATGCGGTCGCATAATTAGTCGCTAAGGCGAGTGAACTTTTAAAAAAATACCCGATATTCTAACGAAGTATTACACGAAGTGGCCACGACATAATATTGTAAATTATGTTTAATTTTAATAATAAATTATATAGTGATCTATTATTTTATATTAAGATTATTTTCTACAGGCAAAGTTACCTTTAAACTATATGCTTCACTGTGACACAGTAGATAATTCCTCTAAAGTACTTAGACTAGTGAATTTTTTTTGTATATATTCTGTATCTTTGAACTAAGGGGTTTATATTAAGATTTTATATTGTAACTGCCACATACCATAACCTTAGTTTAATAAATAGAAGTTTATTCATTTCAATACAGCTCAAATTGGTTCAAGCCTGATCATTTTCCTATTATATAAATGTAATAGATATCTATCGACAAGAATTGACTTGCAGCCATTAATAAATAAAATTTGTAAGCGGCTATTGTATGCTTACATATAATTATCTAATACTCGATGTATTTGCAATACATCATTCACAGGCTATAGTAGTAGGCTATCATATGAAGTAGATCACTTGGTTATGAACACAAAATACGATTTTCTTATTTATCTTACACATAATAATAATATATTACACTGTATTTCGTATATTCTTCGAATTAGCTTCGATACATAAATATACATTTTTTTTGTCCTATAAATAAACAGCATTTGCATATATGTTAGCGCTCAGATCGTAAATATATAAATATTGTATAATATTACACACTATATTGCTCAGTTTTAGAATCGTTAATTATCATTTAATACACGTTATTACACAATCGTCAACGAGTGAACTATACACGTTTACACAATTATAATTATACACCTACAAAATAATCTTAACAACCGCAGAGGAAGCGAAATAAATATACATTCTTAACATAATTTATAACTTAATACTTTATCCGTGAGCCAAAATTTCCGCCGCAGTACAATATCTCATATTTAAAATAATAAAATTGGTACACTGGCAACATTCGGCGTTAAAAAAAATAATAAGGCCGACGGAAAAAATGGCAACGTTAGGTAATTTATTTTTAATTAATTTACTACAGTAATAATAAAACTTTCTTATAATATTATGAATGATTGATTACGAGTAACCAGGGAAAATCTAAATGCAATCAAAGGGTAAAACTATCTATTTTCCATTCTCTTTTAAATAATTACATCATATTAAATAGTATCACAACTATCACTATTATTTTACTACAAATTATTTTAGGCGCCTCATTGCACCGACTGCGTCGAATTTGAATAAAATAGTAACGTACGTGTAATGAGCCAATGCTCGCGTGCGTCTAATTAGAGAAGAAATTGTCAAATAAATAAAGGCAATAAATAGAATTCTAAGGAAAATGTACGTCACTCTAATCATCAAAAAGGGCTTTTAACTTACAGCACGTGATTCTTTCTTTGGCAAGGCGGTACGTGACTTTTTCTTTACAAATCACTTTCATTTTTTAAGCCTGCAACTCGTGCTGCTCGTTTTTAAAATAGCCGTCGTGTCATTCACATGTTTACAATGTTATTTATTACGTACATAGTAGGGATATTTTATCCGTCGGATAGTAGGTATCACGAGAGTGAAAACAGACTCCGCTCTGTACAACCACTCATGTACTACTTGTACTTGTCGTTTAGACCCAAGTCACCCAAGCTGTAGAATTTCGTCAAGCATGAATTAAGAAAAATTGACAATAACATAGGAAGATAACAAATAACAGCCGAGACGCCTGCCAAAGCAGAAGGCCACCACGGTATACTTCCAACAAGTTTGTACAAGCAATAAGGTCCATATTTAAAGGTTAGAATGTACAATGTTGAAAATGTACAAAGATAGGGATGTAATCATTTTTTGCAATTACCGAAGTTGTAGCATTGAAATTCCGCCGCAGTCAGTTAATGAGAAACGCTAACTCCGCCCTAGGATGCCCAGGCAAATCGGATTTACTCCATTATGTGATGTCGTTTATATTATACACGTGAGAACAGAATGGAAAAATAGGTACTAACTATGAGTGAGCTGTTTCTACTTAAATTTAGCATGATATTTTATAATCTATTTAATTGAATAGTATGATAGAATAGACATGTGTACACGAACTCATTATGGGTTTGTCTTTATTGGACTAGAGTATGGTAAACTTTTATTTCTCTATTCATAATTGCTACAGTAGACATAAACATAATAAATACAAATTCATGAATTCCTTGTTCTAAGAACATTTTTAATAGAGCCATGCTCTATGTGAATAGATTTTGCTATTGCTTTTAAGTTGAGAAAAATTCAGTGTTAAATTCAATCAATTTCATGTCTGATTTCATTACTTTCCCAAAGTGGGGATAAAAGCACATCTTAATTACATGAAAACAAAAAATCTACGACCACATTTAATACATAAAACAAACTTTATCATCATAATCGCAAATGAACTTTTTTAGGTACAAGAAGTGATGTTAGTAGGCAAGCAGTAAGACAACTAACTTGATTTGGCTTTCAAGGTTCAATCAGCAAGTTGAACCAAGAACGGATTGACCTGTTATAGCATCCGTCTCACGCGATGCTTGACATTTTGCAGACGACCAAAGTTATCACCAATCTTGTATAGGTATGCTGGCATCGAATCTAGACCAAGGTAAATTGATCACTATCATATTCGCAATTTTATCATGACGTTATTCAAGATGAATATTCAGTAGGCTAGTATTTATGGCCACTGTACGTTATTTAAAGGCTTAGTTGAGTTACTGCTAGACTGTGGTAATTTAAAATTTTTGACGTCACAATTACCCTTCACGTATGAGCGAAGTATTATTGATCTTGCAATACCAAAGACTGATAAGTTATTACATTATCGAAAAATTCGCAGATATAAAAAAAAAAATGTTTTTTACACATCAAACTTCACCGCACTTGCTAATGGTGGAACTACAACTATCTCAAACCAACCAACGTCATATCACAATCAATACTGGCGACAAGTGTAGCATAGAATGTCTGTGGTAACGTTTTTCCGAAGTGATAGATGTAGTTCCACTTAGCTTCACCAACATTATCTTTCTACCCTCATATTAGAAGTGGTCCGTTCAAACGAGACAAGACACTGATAAATCCTACTCATAGGAACGCCCAAAGCTCAGGAACACATCCCACCACCCGATCCACCCAACAACCATCCATTTATTTGTCCAACCATTACCTCACTACCCGCACTGTTTCACTGCCCTAGTCCACCTCGCGGCTTACCGGTCGCGCCGCTAGCTCGGCGCAGGCTCGGAAGGTACTCCCGCTAAATTGAGAAGGGCCTCGGCGGTGCGACGCTCCTCGCAACCGCCGCTGTAAGAGTGCTCGTCGCGGGCGCACCGCGATATGACAAGGTGCGCCGCAGGGGGAAGCTGTGGGGAGATATTGTGTTTTAATTAACGCTAGAGAAATGACGTTGTTAGCATTTGGAATGGTGTTGGAATTCTCGCGTCATCGATAAAATATTGAAAATGGTAAAATATCACAGTTACTATATCGACTGAAATTATCACGAAACATATGGAAACCATATTCTGGGGACTAATAAAGAAACTCATCGAATATCGCATCAACCTTTCACCAAATGTCAACTGACTTCCATTGGTCCATGCGCCAGGCATGGAACTATAAAAAAATTATTATGTCCGCACATATTTTTTTATTTTTCCTTGATGATTGCAAGCATTCTATTCTTAAATTTGCCAATATGTTATTGGGTTGGACACATGCCCAAAGGCACTTCGACCCAATCGGGATCTTTTGTGCACTTCCCCTGCTTTTGCTCTGCCCTACTGCCAACTTATAGGTCTTTAGGCCTTAAGTTCACGCTTGAGAATCTGTTGTATATTAAAACTATAAAAAATATAGGATTTATTAATACGGGCTATAGACTTCATAAGACGTCATAACACAGGCTAATGGAGAGAGCATGTAGTCGGTGGGTTCGGGATACCCCTTACTCAAAAGACGCGGCCATGGCATTGCAGTCACACAGAAGGTGTTTCTGTTGCATGCTCTGCAGTGTGAATTTTCAGCTCGGCCCATAGAACAAGCAAGCATACCTTTCAACCAGCGGAACAATCCTTTAATGTCAACTTAATTTCTATTTCAATCTTGAAATCGAACTAAGATGCTATTTTAAAAGAGAATACGAAATGTCGCAATGTCGGCACTCACCCTGTCCAGTACAGCGGGCCCGTACTTCATGGCCAGCACAGTAGCGGCGGCGAGGTATTCGTCAGCGCCTGGCTCAGGTGCTGGGTCGCCGGCGAGTCGACGCGCGAGGAACGGGAACAACTGCGGGTCGGGGGAGTTCTTGGTGGGGGGCGAAGCTTCGGGTGACGCTGGGGGTATTGGCTGCCGGCCGAATGCCTAGTAGAGAATACGTAATGTGATTAATGTTAGACAAGCCCGATGCCTGTGCTTTAAAATGTATAGTTTTTTTGTACAGTAGTGCCGTTTGCGGACCTACTGCTTTACCCGTGTTGAACAATTTCCGCTATTTTTTAACCGACTTCATTCATATTATTAATTTAATATTTAAATGATTATTGGGACTACGCTATCTTACACACATCAAGTCATTCACACCTTCATAATATAACACAACCTATTTTCATCCTAATTCAATGAAAGTGCTACAGTTGTTGAGCTGGTAAGTTTTCTTTGATTTTTCCTCTTAATCAAATATCTAATGCTCTCGACACGAAGATTGTGACCGGCCTGATTAAACATTTTAATTAATTATCATTTGTTTGTTATTCACAATGGGTAATGTAATAGACAAGGTATTTATTTTCTCCCACACAAGTATACATAGCTCAACAATAGGTGCTTTAATCTATAAGATATACAAAACATAGTTTTTGTGAGAGACTGGTGTCTGTACTAGGAAACCTGTGTGAAGATCACCAGCTTCTCGCCCTCTGGAGTGGTATTTTAAGTTATGAGTCAAGATGTGGATATATGCTTTGATTAACGTGTATGTGTTTATAATACTTAAGGACCTTTTCTGATTCAAAATTAATTTTCCTCAATTCTCTTGAAACCTTTTTGATTTCACCACGCCAAAATCTACTTGATATCGACTGGTTCACTAAAAAGTTACTTCAAATTTTAAGTAAGCTTACGATTTAGTATACTATTTTCGAATCCTAGATTTTAGAAAACATTCCGAATATTCGCACAAAGCGGTTCTACGTTTCATTCATAATGTGAACAGGCATGGAACGCCATCTTGGGATCATCAAGAGCAGGGTGAATAGGCATCTATTGAGATCGCGTGCTTCATCTTCGGCCACATCGTCACTTCCATCAGGTGAGATTGTGGTCAAACGCGGATCCGGGCAGTTAATTCATAAAAAACCCTGTCGAAAATGGTTGTTCTAATTTGAATAAGGCATTCGTAGGCAAAAGACAAAAACCCCTAATGTCAGGCGGGTAGCGCCCATGTGTGTTGTGAGAGATCCTAGAGTTCCACGTATATATCGGGAGAATGGTAAGCCTTATTGTTTTTCATTTTTGACTCGTTCTCGCGCGATACATGCGTCCCACTTGCGGGCAACGACGGCTGCTACCCCCTTGACACTAAAGATGGCCTAAATATTATATAGTTTGTAGTCTACAAATTAAATTTAAAACAATTGTATTTTTTCTATGTTCATATCACACAAGGTTTCATAAACAAGTTTTTGGGCGTCTTCCACATTATATTCGCATGGTGGGTTATAGCCCGTACCCTCGTACGGGGACTGTGTTCCAACGTGGTGAATTAAGCCTGTCAATGTTGTGTTTAGAACATTATGCTGGTATTGCTTACCTGTAATAATGTGGCCCGGTGTTGTGGATCGACTGTCCACAGGGATCCCTTGCCGAGACCCGGCGCAGCTGCCACCTGCAATTAACGAGACTAATTAGAAACTCTAAGCACTTCTAAAGAAATCTTGTTATTTTATGTATTTAGATAATATGTAATATCAACAACCCAATCCTCGGAAAAAGAAGACATTATATGAATCTGATAAATCGGATGACTTTTTTACCGTAAGGGAAAAAATTGGGCAAATTAGGTAAGTGAAATGGAACTTATTGGCATAGGTAGTATATATTTTTTTTTAAACCATCTTCGACCCACGCACAGGCCGGAGATTGATATGCGACTGGCGGGATTCGTAAGGTTCCTATCATGTGAAATTTATATGTAATCTCCAAGTATTCTTTATTTATTTAATTTAATGATGTAATTATGTGGAATGGGCTACAAACGCAACCGTCAAATGACATAATTAACGCTTTATTCGAAGATGGTTTCGAAAAAAAATTAAACTACCTATGCCAATACCTTCTATTTCACTTACCTAATATGCCCAATTTTTTTCCTTACTGT
This sequence comes from Oegoconia quadripuncta, assembly GCA_949316235.1. Lineage (NCBI taxonomy): Eukaryota > Metazoa > Arthropoda > Insecta > Lepidoptera > Autostichidae > Oegoconia > Oegoconia quadripuncta. The sequence goes on along the minus strand of OX438743.1, from coordinate 28,891,062 downwards.
AAAAAAAACTCATTCGGTATATGACTACAGCGAATATTTTTGTGTGCTTGTAGTCAAAGGATAGACTGGCCAAAATTTATTTAAGTGTGTGCCATGCTAATCGACGCCAATGTCTATTTTTATATCTTGAGAATTTACAGTATGACTTCAATACAATATTTCGCAGATAAAGACAAGGCTCTAGGCCAATAATCACAAAAAAAAAATGAACCACCAACCTTATGGAAGCACTTATTTAACGACAAGTTATGCCGCACACTATTCTTCCAGCCCTGCGGCGCCTGTCTAAAGTACGGGAAGTGCCGCACGATCCAAGCGTAGATCTCTTTGACCGGAAGCGCCCGCGTCGGTGCCGCTTCTATCGCCATGAATATGAGGCAGGAGAACGAGTAGGGGGGCTTCGTGTGGACGATCACTGTGGGGGGGGAGGGGGGCGCCTTGCAGGGGGTGCGGGGCGGGGACGGTAGCCGCGCCAACGGCGGAGGTGTCTTCGCTTCTGACTGTTGGAGAAATTATTTGATATAAGGAAGAAACATAATTTATATGATATTACATACACAAACCTAATGGGTACAGATAATTTTTATAAAGAAATGACAATGTCGATGGAACACAACCGAGGTATATATAGACTAATTGACAACATAACAAGTTCATAGATTGACATATACGCAGTATTTATATTTATTTTTCCTTATTGTATATTATATGTTTAATTAAAATTAAAATGTTGTGAATTTTGGGTGAATGGTTACAATAGTAATAGTAACGCCGGGATCGAACCCTGCTTCTTATAAAACAAGAGTAATCTTAGTTTAAGGAGCAGCGCTTCATTGATTGTAATTAATTTTTTTTTTTATATGAGAGGGCGGCAAACGAGCATGCGGGTCACCTGATGGAAAGCAATCACCGCCGCCCATGGGCACCCGCAACACCAAAAGGGTCATAGATGCGTTGCCGGCCTTTAAGGAAGGTGTCCACCCCAGAATAAGTAGGGCAGCCTGAGCGATGAGGGATTCTCCAGCAGTGCTGGTACCCTCCTGGGGTACTAACTCTTTAAATACCCTACCATTCTGGAGAGAGACTGGAAGGTGGGCCTCCGGCGCGGCGGAGGTATATAATAAATGTTTATTATATACCTCCTAATTCGCATAGTGACGTATCACCCACTTTATTTTTTTTTATTACTATTCTGTGAAACGAGGTTTAGGTTGTGTCGAGCTGCGTTTATTATGTGGTGGGTGATAAACATTAAACTATATACATAAATGATCGCGACAACTGATAAATTAAAATTATATTCATAACATTAATGTATAAATAAAAGATTCTTAATACAAATAACATACTACATAGTATTAGAAGCATTGTAATTAATGAGACAAACCCAATAATTAAATAATAACTCTAACAAAGAGTTAGTACTGCAACAAAAAGTACCACCATGAAAACAGTAAAATTATTTTATTTGTTTTAGGAAAACTTTTATAGCTAATTTAACAAATTGTGAATAATGAACATTATTTGAAGCAAGTCATTTACAACTTTTCGCTTGTGAGAACGTTAGCTTACATGTCTTCTGATTTAGCTGTTAGAGCGCATTAAGTTACAGTCAAAGTTGTGTATAAAACAGTGCAGAATATACATACAAACAGATTTGGTGGGTAATACACAGGATTTGTAGTCAATGCATGAAAGTAAACAAAATGTAGATAGAGAGGAAACCAAATGAAAGTATTATACCGGATGAGTTTTTTTACCGTAAGATAAAATAGGGCATATTAGGTATAAGTGAAATAGAAGTTATTGGGCATAGGTAGTATTTCGTTTTTCAAAAACGCTCGCGTCGTCTTGTGTTTGATATGCGACTGGGGGGATTTGTAGGGTTCCTATCAAGCGATATTTATTTGGAACTCATCCGATATAGTAACATATTGACTATGGTTCCCTTCAGAATAGGATAGGACCAACCCGCCTCTTTCGCGGGTGTCGTAAAAGGTTACTAAACTATCGTGAACATAAAAACAGAGACCAGTGATTGGCAGCAGCGCCATTGGTTCGGAGCTTGCATATATGATCTGCGATCGCCAACCGGTTGGCCCAGCAATTAGGCCAAAGAATATAAATAATATAATAATATCATTAATCTAACTGAGGAAAATTTTAAAGATCATGTCAAAATAACATTAGCAAAAAAAGGTTATTATAAAATTAGTGACTACCTGAATGACAAACACGCTTGGTGTACTTCGACCACCTCCCCAAAATTATAAAATTGTATTAGTTATATACTTTATTAAAAAAAAAAAGGACAACAATGATTATGTGGGTTTCTTGCGCCGCTTCTTTTCCCACAGACGATTTCCCTTTCCGAAGCGGTAGCAGCTTGGACGTACCGACTGACAGATAAATGCAATAAACCTTTTTCATTTCCAGTAACATTTAAATTGACATTCAAGAAATTATATCATGTATCTTACGTTGAAATAAATGCTTGACGTTTGAATATTAAATGGACATTTCCCAGGTTGTTGATATGTATCAATCGACTGCAAAAATATACGTACATAGTGACTTTGCCAGCTCGACTCTTGGAACATTTCAACCTTATATTCTTAATCTCGTATACTATGCGATCAATGTCCTTCGTGTATATGTGCCCTTGTAATTCTGCGTAAATATGGAATGTAAACATACAACATTGAATCATATCGATTAGCACTTGTTTAAATAAGTCTGCTTCTACAGAAAACACAAAGATACAACATGATGATAAATGGAAGGTTAATGTAATAGTCAATACTACTGTTTTCTAAGATGGGCCCCTCGCAGACACATCCAAGTATGGTCAGCATCGGTAGGTGATTTTGCACCATAAGATGTGTTGTATTATGGTTCAGTGCTGCGTGGTTTCGGCACTTAAATAGAATAGAACCACCCCGTCTCTTCCCGTGGGTGTCACAAAAGCTGGTTAAGGAAGGGACGAAAAAAGAATTTGCACGTTTCAACGACGATGGGCTCACCCCCTGTCACGTGTGCATTTCTGTATATTTCGTAAGGTGAACCGTGGATGTTGTTTGCATTAAATTATCAATATTTGGAACACCCAAACACTAATGTTTGGGATATCTTCGACCAACCTATTTGGGATAAAGGCTATTACGTTGTATGTATGTACATCCGCTAACGCGCACACACACACACGCAGGGACTATAGTATCCAAACAGTGAAATTAATTATTAGATACTTACTTTAATTATGATGTGACTGCCAATCATTTTCGTATCCTCCATGTCGCCTTTAGTTAGATTGATACCTAGAAATACATAAGTAATAAATTGTCTCCGTGCATTACAGCGAAAATATATACAATATTATATCATTAAGTCAAATCAAAGTCAAAATTATATATTGCATAACTATAGGTTATAATAGTTCCACTATAGCTTACCAGTAAAGGTGAATAACGAAATAAAATAACATTATGAAGTTAAATTATCAAAATATCAAATAAATTTACTAGTTATAAACATTTCATAAAGGTTCATCCACAATAGTTATTCATAAATCAATCACATGTATCTTAACATCATTTCAGTGTTAGTTACCTATTATATTCTACCTTTGTTGTCAAAATATTCCTAAATAAAATATTTTGGAGAACAGCCAGTTGTTCACTGCTGTCTTAAAATTCCTTTATGCGAGTATTATAATACTTGTCGTTGTCTTTTACAAAGAGCGAATGAGAGAGACAGCCATTTCAACTTAATGCGTGGGTAAAGACATGGGTTCATAAGACAGAGCAAGCTTATCTTATTGCTTGGATAAATATATTTTCTGAACATGTAGAGCAAGTAATATCTTAATATAAAATTTTATATAATCGACTTTATTGTGTGTGCATCTTTATGGATTAACATTCACTATCGCATTATGGATATTGAATTAAGTGTGACATCGGAAGCTATAGGGCGCGCCTTACATGAAAAGTTTCATAAAGAACTCATGTAAAATCAAATAAGACATAACTATCTTTTAATTATAGGTATATAAAAATTTATTATACTTATGTAAGGTTTATATATAGGACTATACACCTGTCCTTTAATAGCACAGTTCTATTGTTATAAGAGATGGCTGCATTGTAAGTAAGAATATTTAGACATACCTCTGAGTAAATTTCTGTCTTGCAGCCAACTGAGGCTGGTCAGGTCGTCGTCGTGGTCGGCCGGAGGAAGGTTTCCTGCGTTGCCGCCACACGCCACTCTGTTGAAAACATATACATTATTTTCTCTAGTACATGGCGTGAACTGACTCAAGAACCAAATGACGTCCAGTGCACAGAAGCACTCGCTAATTGAACGAATAGCGCTGTCAGCCGTCAGATGGGATTATCATTTTCATGGGCTTATTTCCGTGACGGAGGGCACCAAACAACTTGTAAGTAGGTTTTTTTTAGTTTATTTATCCATAGAGCATTATTTTAACAATGTCCACTATAGGACGCCTACGAAAACCTGTAAAGTTTTTCGTAGTTCAGCCAAGTCAGACGTTTAATTGTCAGATGACTAGTCTGAAATAAACTCACAAATCTACACGACTCACTGGGTACATTGGGTGAACTATGGACCCATACATACCCTCTACTAGTGATTAAAGGCCGTACTGCAGAGTGATGACGTAAGATTGATAGTTCAAATCTCACAACATTCACACTTTATCATTATCGCCAATATTATGCAGCTAAGTTTTACAAGTATTCCTTTCGTTTAGCTTGAAGTCTGTTAGATAATACTCGTAGATATTAACGATACCAAAAGTATACTAGTAAAAATCTACGTATCACAAAACCAACCAGTCACGCACGATATATCAAATACTGTCACCTCACCCACTAACCTAGCAAATTGATAACAGAACTACTATCAAGGAGGCGTTTCTACAAACTGACTTAGCGTGATTGATGGAATCCTGGTACAAGACGCTTGTTTTAGATTTTGCTAAAATCTTGATACGACATTTTGACGCCTCAATTTTCAGATAGCCTAATTTACCTTCGCCGCAGTTCAAACATAGTACTCGTACTTATGCATGAATAAAAATAATAATCTATTTATAACTTGTTTTTGTTTGTTTGTCTATAGGAAGCTTCCCAATATCTGTGATCGTCAAATATAAGTACCTATAAACTTGGTGATTGATACACAAACTACAAACATCCAGTTCACAATTATAATCTCTATGAACTTATCAAGATGGTAGGTACCTATGTTTGCTTAAACTGTGCGCGGGAGAACAATAATAATAATCGTATATTCCACAACCATATTGAAATTTTATAACACTTAAGCAATGTAATTCATTAATTACCTCACTAGGACAACCTGTATCGTAGTTCACTATTTTGGATTTTACTTGACTTCCTAATTTTGGACATGAGCAACTAGAATTACTGTTGTTAATTCGATTAAACTAAAACCTAAGGTCGTATCGTAGGAGTTTAAACTATGGTTTAAAGTCCTACGGAGTTCGAAGTACGGAGTACGGAGTCATGCGGAAGTTCCTAATTTATTCGTACAGTCTTTCTCATCCTCAAAAACTAATTAAAAAACTATCTTCCTCTTGGATTATGGAATTGACTATTGCATTATTAAAATTCGTGTTCACGTACATTAAGGTAGGTATAAGGCGAAGATTCCATCCTCATACAATATATCAAGAACAAGAGAAAGATAGTCGTTTCCAGGTAAGCATGTCCTCATACCAGGTGTGATGGATTCCCATTCTCAATTCGTGCTCTCGAGTTTCACCGTTCCTCGCAGTCAGAAAGTAATACTTACGCAGGTTGCGGCGTTTCTAAGTCGGATTCATCCGACCCGTCGTCAATATCGTCGAAGTTGTCTATAATACGGCCGGAGACCTCAAGCCGCCTCAGCGAGCGGCCACTGGACGCGACGTGACGCGCAATCTGGCGGATCAGGCGCCGAGGCAGCGGCAGGGATGCGCGGGCGCCCCGAGCGGGTGAACCGCCGCGTTCGCCGCGCATTGGTGCCATCTGAGAAAACAAAACACTATGTCAGTAATTTTTCCTCTAAACTGTAATTTAATTACTTCGTTCCTTCATCAAGATCGCTTCAACAAAAAAATTTGCCTATAAAGTGTCATTCTATGGAACTTGCTAACTATGTAAACAAAAGACAATATCATCTCTCTCGTACCTACTTGTTTTTTACTTTCGGTATTTTATTATTCGATATGGGTTGACATAAGTAGAGTAAGTAAGAGTCTTGTCCATCACTAGTAAATTCATCATTCTTTTTTTTTATGCACAACGGGTTCATATGCAACTAACATTGCTGCTTAGCGGCAGATTTATATAAGATGGTGGTGCAACTAACATTGCTGCTTGGCGGCAGATTTAGATAAGATGGTGGTGCAACTTACATTGCTGCTTGGCGGCAGATTTAGATAAGATGGTGGTAGCTAGCCAGGCGGACATTTAAAATGCCCTACCACCAACCAAACCGAGTACTTGACGAGTACGAGTACATAAACTCATTCGCACTACACACAAACCTTTACAGGTTTTCGTAGGCGTCTTATAGTGAAGATTGTTCAAATAATATTCTATGTATAAATAAATAAAAAAAAAAATGTACCCCGCTGGGGATCGAACCCGCGATCTCCGAATCGTAAACCCAATGTTGTTTTACATTGAGCCACGGAGGCGGTTAACAATGAGTGTGAATGAGGCGGATTCAGAGACAATTTCAATATGGCGATTTGTTTACATAGTTAGCAAGTTCCATAGAATGTTAGTTTAGTTGATCCAGCTCATCCTAGTAGCATGACAGGCGCGATAAATGTTTATGTCGCGCGCGGTAATATTTGTCCTGCTCATTCCCTTGGACAAAACATACAACTATCCTACCCTCACGTCGCGTCGCGGGCGTCATACGATGTCATGCTACGGGGGCAGATCCTAATACGTCTATCAACTAAATTTCATTCAAATCCATCTAAGTTTTAAGTTGGATATATGGCGGTCAGAAAGTGGCATTTGACTGCTCTCAGCGCGCGCAGTAAAATTGTATGAAAATTACTGTACAACAATTTTTCTTTAATTTCAAGTACCTGGTCGATCATTCAAGGAAGCTAGTGAAAAAGTTATTTTAAAATTTGTAGGCATTTGGTTAGACATTCAAAAGGAATCCTGAGTGAATACGTGTAGGTTTGTTCTAAATTACATTAAAAAAATGTGGGAAAATAACCGTGAAAAACTATAGTGAATTGCAGTGAAAGTTATTGGGAGAGAGAATTTCATTTTATAAAATGTCCTTCTTGTAGTCGGAAATATATAGCAGATTATCGACTTCGTAACTTATGCATTCGTGTCTTTAGACCCCGAACTCGATGCAAGTTTAATTCACTGTCTGCTTGGTGCAACAATGTACAATTTTCTTCCAACTTTTTAAATTAGCTCTTACAAAGCAATATTGTTCTAGAGCATTAATATTATACGAAGAACCATCCATTTATAAAATAGAATATTCATTTATTTATCACCAGGGTAATAATCTTATTACATTTTTCTTTTATAGCTTCCTTGATTTGAATTTTTTTTAAAGCCACGTGTAGCACTTCACCTATTCATTTTTCACTAAAAGTAATTTAGTCTTACTTATTCATTTGTGGTCTTTTGCTTCATTGTAGTTGGAACCTTGCATTACGGAATTTATAATTTGCACTTGAGTTTTTCTAGCCCTCACTGTAATACAACTACCAAGTAATAAGGGTTATTTATTATAGCACGAGTGCTCAGGAGAGATTAATATGTAATTTATACGAAAAAATAATAAAATACGTTGGGAATGAATATACAGAAAATCTATGTTAGAGTCGCCAGGTCACGCCCGCCCGCCCGGGTGCGGCTGCACGCGGCGGAGGTCGGTCATAGAAGCCATACCACGTCTTAATAGATTCTGCTCTCCTAGTACTTTTAAGGCAGCGTAAATATCTTTTTCCAAGTTTTGTGGGTGCAATCTGTGACGCGAGAGTAGAAAACTTATTTTTAAGTAGTTCAAATCACACCCGACCTTAAACATAGATCACAAGACAGAAATGGTGACTTGATACAATCTTTCGGACTCACAGGATCGCCGGCTCGAAGCTATCTCTCATAAGCTATAATTAATTCTACTTGCTTAATAAAAGACTAGACTTGCGGAGACTTTAAGCGGCTATTCCACTGGCGCAAGGAGCAAAAATGAAAATTGTATGGCAAAGTTCAATTGTCACCTAACGCACCTTCGAGGGAAATTGTCTAGAGACGAGAATTGAAATTTTATTTGTATAATATGTTTAATATTATCATATTAACGTGATATCTATCTAGTACATCGATTAACTCAGCAACGAAAACATTCGCGATGATGGCCATTGCAATACATCTCGGGTGCTAAATGCTAACGAGAGCCATGGCGCCATAATGAGTTCGCGCGGTCTCAAGCGAGGCTTGGCGGGGTAAGTTGGATTTTTTCTCTTGTGATAGTGCTGTGCTCACACTGCCAAGAGGTATATCTTCACTAGAAGTACCCCACAACGGCACGATTGACAACAAACACGGCGAACTTGTGCGAGCCCGCTAAGCCATTTTTTGGTACTTTAGTAGTGATTGAGGTGTAAGAGGCTCTATCCTCGAAGCTAAGTCACGTTTCGGCTTAGGCTAAGCTGCTTTATCAATATCCTTCAATTTAATGGAAGCAAACTTCAATAAAATAGATATTTTAAGTTCGTATTCCTACATTTTAATACGGTTCTATCCTCCATCCTAGTTACCTAACTATTAATTAGGTCAGGCTTCGACCTCTTGACCTGCTTTACCGACATCCCTGCATCTCAGTTCAATACCCGCAGATTTCAATAAAATAATAAAGGTTCGTCTTCCTACATTTTAATAACTCAGCTCAGTTTCAAATATTGACTATACTTCGAATGTGTCCATGTCGCGGTAGGATGGTTATAACAGGCGTTGGATTAACTGCCTAGTCATAATGAAAACAGACTATAGCAAACTGTGCAGCTCAAATGCTGTAGATTGTTAGCTTACAATGTGCTACCATCGATAAACTCCACGAATTGAAGTCCAAGCTGCATAGTTTGGGGTACTATAAACCGAATCATCATCATCAATAACCTTACACGTCCCCATTGATTGGGGCACAGCCTCACTGGGAGAGGGTATGGGCCATAATCCACCACGCGGCCCCAGTGCGGATATATGTCAGATTAGTGGCCACCTGACAGTCCGTGTTTTTAAGCCGCTCCTGCAGGCACCGACTGCATTCACTTGAAAATAACCGGGATTACCCTGAGTACTTAATACCGGATTATAAGCACCGGGTTGCGACATTTGTATTTTTTTTTATGCTAAACGGGTTGGTACTTGACCTCAATCACCCCTGACGTTAAGTTAAGATGAGGCCGAAGGTGGAAGCGTACTGACCCGGAAACCCCAACACATTTGGGGGACTGGCTATCTTATCTCTGACAACCGGAACACAACAATGCTATTAACATTACTGCTTGGCGGCAGATTTAGATAAGATGGTGGTAGCTAGCCAGGCGGACATTTAAAATGCCCTACCACCAACCAGTATCCAGAAATTATGAAGTTATGCGATATAATAAATCGATTTACTGAACAGCGAAACGACTATTAAAAATACATCAACCTGCACTATTTGTGTAATGTATCGGAGTAAGAAATAGAAAAGAAAACGTATCTCTACTACGCTATATGTAGGTACTCTGTATATATAAATCACATAATATCTCGCGACCTTGGCTTAGTAACTATCTTATTCGACAACTGATTGCGCGAGACGTATTTGCGCAAACGATTGTCAACTGAAAGTCAAACAGATAGCGTGTATTATAGCGTGCGGGTGTTTTGTAATTTTTCTGATGAACCTGCGTTGTTTGGTGTAAGACGTGGCGTCGCGCGTCGCGACATCGCGTGCGTGGTAGGCCTTATTGACTGACGCTAATGTGATTATCTAAAGAATTTCATGCTGTACCTGAAACTTTTCGATGAAAAAATTGTAACTAAGCAAGGTCACTAGGGTGGTTTGATCGGAGGGAAAGTTTAAATGGAATTTGGGGTCGGCTTTATGCCATGCTACAGGTTATTACTGAAGTTCTGTATCAACTTCTGTATCGTTTGATCTATTGCGGCTCCTTACAGCAAACAACTAAAGTTTGGGCAATGCAGCAATTGCTTGATTTTATTTCTCCTGGATGTGGCCTAACGTTTAAGGATTAACAGTCGTTTATCCGTAACAAAAGGACGTTTTCGATGCATAGCATAATATCGATTGGTTTAGGGGCACTGGCTTCAAAACCACCGCTTGCGGGTTCGCGTTGTGATGAACACGAACCTTTATTCACGACTCACGGATATTTATCCGTTATCAAGAAGTCACACCCAGGTTTTGCCTAGTTTAAGACGATAATTTTCTTTATTTTAATTGTTATAATGCCTTTTGTGGAAGTACTGGGTCTGTTACAACTATCCAACTCACAAACTCTAGTTTGGCGTCAACAAAAGATAGTGGTAGGTATATTTTCCCAAATTAAAGCAATACCCATTAATATAAAGGTCCATTGAGTAATGTAACGAATATAATCTAGAATTAAACAAGTTAAAGTCACAATGACTTACGCAGAATTTTGTTTTCGGCAAAACCTGTCCGGACAGAAAAGGATCACAAAAAACGGAACAACTTAGAAAATATAATAAATGTGAGCAAAACATCCGAGTGTTTTGAATATTATACATAGTGAAGAAACTACGTCTTTATTTGGTATTTATTTATATCTCGTCTATCGCCAATCAGCAATACTATTACGCAACCAGTTTATGGGTCATTACCTAAACAGTTGAAATGCTTGCTCGTTTGTCATACTATGCCATAAAAAAACCGCCCAAATGTGAGGTGGAACTCGGTATTTTTAACCCCCCGAAGGAAAACTAGGGGTGTTATGTGTCCAGTCTTTGTCCGTATCTATGTATTTCGGTAATGCGTGGTTCGATTTGAGTGTGGTTTTTTAAATACTGATAAAACGAGGCAAAACTTTATCAGCCCTGTTTAATGAAAATCGATTAAGTCGTTTCGAATATATTTAGCTTTTAACACAGTTGGTGTATTTGGATGATATCACAATCATTGGGGGGGTTTTCTGAACTTTAAATTTATTGACAAATCCAACGTAATGCAGACCTGATATCTTTCCTACAATTACGATCTATTACCAACGTTCATGATTGATTCCAGAAATATTGCAACGATATTTTAGTTAGAGAAAAATTGGGGAGGCAACAACACTATAACATTATTTATATTTTTAGAATCGTGCTTTAACAGCTTATAAGTAAGCTGTTTTAGTAAAAATTAAGGTCATCGCGTAGTGTGTCCTAAGGGACACATCCTACGCGATGACTTTAATTTTTGCTCTGTATTTGGGCCACAACTTTCTACAACTATAGCAAAATAGAATTGTCTAATCAAAAAGTTTCAATAATAAACGGCTGTGACAGAAACGACCACTAAAGACCGTTCTCAAGATTGACACTTGAGCATCGGTGGCATATAAAAACAGTATGAAAAGAAAATTGTATTGAGACTGAGACGCGATCTCAATCTCAAGATGAGTGTTGTATTAGGTATTAACGATTGTAAATAAACAAACATGGTTTTTATGGAACTTATAACAAATCAAGGTTGAATTACTAAGGAAAACAGGATAGCAAGGTGAATAGATAAAGAAAAAAAAATAAGGAAAAATCGGCTTATGGGTGACGTATAAGTTATAATATTAAGTGTAGGTATAAACGTATAGTGTTTATACCTACACTAAAGTTAATGGCCATTACACAATTTATATAGGTACCTACCTAGTCTAAGTTATTCTTTGACGACCGATTGGTCTAGTGGATAGTGACTCTGTCAGCGAAACCAACGGTTGCGGTGTCGAATCCCGAGAGGGAACAATGTTTGTGTGATGAATACGAACATTTATTCCTCAGTCATGGATGTTCATATAAATATTTATGTATATGTTTATCCGTTATCAAGTATCCATAGTACAAGCTTTGCTTAGTTTGGTATTATTTTTTTTTTTTTCTACAAATTTTAATTGTGGATTTCAAGTAATAGTTTTATATCTCACGAAATCAAAAGAACTAGTTTTGTCTGTTGGTGTTTCTTGTGCAATAAAACAATATTAAAGTGAATTGTTGAAATAATGTAACAGAGGACTAAATCCACCTTCCTGCGTGCTGTACTGTAATAGGGTAAAGATACATTTTAACAGCCTATCGGGCTATCGGTCAATTATCACTTAGATGGTCTCTCTCTACTTATTTCTATAAAGGATAGGGGTGCAAACGTAATGGATACAACGAAATAAATGTTACGTAACTTAAAATTAGATCAGTGATACAAGGTCTTGTCAATAGAGAATCGTCAGTGGAGTGCGTAACTTAATAGATAAAATGGAGGCGCCGCCGGCGCCCGCGACGGTGATAACAGTTTTTAGTTGAGCTGCCAAGTTTCTCATCAAAATCATTAAAAATTATGTAAAAAAGAAAACGAATATGTGCCAACTATAAAGATTATAAAATGGTAAATAGCCATGGAAGCCTTACGCACGTAATGTGACCTTTTAGAATGTTCATGAGCTGCTACAGTACTGTATAGTCAGACATGTGTGTCAAACAACTTTAGTTGTAAAAATAGAATGAGGCCAATTTAAAAATAGAAAAAGTTATTAGGGCTGTTCAGTTTTTTTAACCCCTGAAGCAAACATGGTATAAAGCAAAACTATGGTATAAATTTGAAGTCTGTGGCGTTGTAGCGCCAAAACGGCTGGAGTCATGTTTGATGGGAATTTGCAAGTTATTTAGCTTTTAAAATAGTTGGCTTGTATACTGGCTGATGATATAATCAAATCTCTCGTAGGCTTTCGAAATTTTTAATCCATAGCTATACATTTATTTTGTTGATTATTTAAATATTTAATTTGTCATTACATATAATAACACCCAGAGGACCAGGAAAACTTGTTTATTTCATGACTGAGAGACAATACCACCCAACAAATCTAGAAATGTTTATACACAATGTTGCTGCATGACAAGGCAAATGATGTCATTTTAAGTAGATATGCAGTACCTCACTGGCAGGGAATTGTTATTTAATACTTTATACCTGTTTTATTTAAAAAGCTATTTAGCAAGGGTATGTATGATGTAAGTGTTCGTTTTTATCAAAATGACTTTTAGGGTGCATACGCATTGAAACGAAATCGGCGACATTTAATATTCAAAGTTTGTTTTGTGGATTAGAATATATTCAATAACGGCTAAGAACAGCTAAATATAGCCTCGATATATACCTCGGTTTTATTATAAACTAGATTTCCGCCCGCAGCTTCGACCGCCTGGTATTACTCTATCGCGAAATTTTTCACGGTAAAAAATAGTCATGCTCCTCTCCAGGTCCAGGCTACTTCTCTACCAAATTTCTATACTTTGCTCATATATTTATTATATCTGCTTGGGAAAACCAGTAGCTGTTTTACAAAGTATTACTTAAACTATAAAATTGAAAGCGAATTAGATTTTTCCCCTGATAGATTCGACTGAAAGATTACTTGAAAAATAAAAACTATGCTTGATGTTCAATATACAATTGATTCAGAGGTTTAGTCGTGAAAAGGTAACAGACAGTTGTACCTCAAAAAATTTAGATAGGTACAGTGGACCACATTTTCATTTCATAGCAATAAATATATCCTCATTTCAAAATTAGTACATACCAATAACTATATGGGATTATGAACTAAATAAATAATGGTTCTTAGAAATTTTATCTGCAAGCCTGGATAGGAATATGCTCTAAAAGTCATAAACGAGTTGTGATGGAATTTGTTACAGAGATAGACTATATTCTGCATATTAGGGTAGTTTTAATTAACATACATTACATCTAATTGCTTTACAATGATAAAGTAATATAATACGGGCGGCGCGGAAACTAGTATAGTAGCTATCACAGCCTAGGTATCTCCTCTTTAGACTGCAGTAGTTAGAAATAAAATCTAAAAATAACATACATACTATGCTACATTAAATCTAATAGCAACAATTATTTTGTGAAATATCACACTTGTTAAAGTATTTTGTTATCATCAAGTTGATTGCATAAACCAAGATTGCCACTACATGCCCTAACCACTATATTATGACTTATCATTTTAGAGTAAGATTGTAGCCTTGGTTTGGTGTCAGAGATATTTATTATACAATTTAAAAAAAGGGTTTTTTGTTTTATTTAAGAATTACATAATTGTCAGAGTTTACTAGTCTTTTCCCTTGGTTATTGATAAATAAAAATTAAGGTTGTTTACACACAATAAAGTATAATGACTCTCTCCTGGTGCAATTTTACAATTTTATTCAACATTAGTTTTAAATTTGGAGCAGTGTTTCTGGGTGATAATTAAATTTAGAACTCTTTGAGGAAGTGCTAATGGAGAATCTAGGTCACACAAAGGTCTAGGTGCTATTAATAGAACGGACCTACATTAGCTGTGGGTACATAGATAGGTACTAAATCATCTTAACATACTCAATAATTTTCCAATAGGATCTAGGGCAAAAAAAGGATGCAATACTCACAATATTGTTTAATATGGCGTGATGACCAAAGTCCAATAGCACAGAAAATTAAATGACTAGTCAATCAACCAATGTTTTCTGTTATGCTTTCCACTCCCTAGCAACGCAATAACACGCGAAAATACTTAAGGTGGCATGATGTAACAGTACCATGTGTTTTTGTGTTCATTGGGTCAGTAGTGGCGTCAACAGCGTGTTGCTAGGAAACTAAGGGTTCTGACGGTGAGTCGACCGCGTGCGCGATTGCGTTGTTGCTCGCATCGTGCTTCTACGTGGAAGTCGCGAAAGCGCGCCGCGTGCACCTCGATGCACGTGCCCACGCCAACCACCTAAGGGCCATTACATAACCAGGGAGGCCCCCGGCCACGACATGGAGGACACTGAAAACGTTGACTAACACCCTGTTCCATATTTAGAAGGAGCGCCACCGATCCGAGCAAGACGTTCATTCCTGATGCGTCTCGCGACTCGCGTCACATTTTTAGAACCGCATGTAAACGATACTTGATGCCATACGCCGTGATGAAATTAATCCCACGGTACGTGGTCAAACTACACAATAGAACCCGATATTGAACATAGAAAATACGAAATGCGCAATTGTAATAATTTTCAGAGCGACGTAATCATTTATTGTAGAGCATGCAAAGGATTTCAGGGCGAAGGGAAATTAAAAGGGAAGGGCTGTTTTGTTTAGGCTGGATATTCGTACTCACCGCTATGATGAAAGGGTTGTTGTCGCACTAATTAGAAGCAATAACAATAAACGGCATTCCGCTACCTCCGTAGGTACCTACTCGAAATCAACACTCAACAAACACCTCGCCAAACACACAATCGTGCCATAAACTAAAGAGCAACCTACATAAATAAACATATGATTTTGTTTGTTTATGGTAGCCAGTCCTCACCATATTGAACCAATCGAGCGAGCGAGCAAGACCTCTTTGTAGTAGTGTGTGGAGGTCAGTGCCTCTGCTGTAGATCTATTATTCCCATTCGAATGCCGCTCAGTTTAAGTAGCCATTGCAAAAATTAAGGTCTTTGGTCCCATGCATAGTCAGACAAAACCTAGGGGCGTATTAAATCTGGTATATGGTAGGTAAACATAAAGTTTATTAAAAATAAAAGTAATAAAACTGAAGGACGAAAACGTTAACTACACCTCCCATTTGAGGCATGTCAACAGTACTAGAAGACTCAATACTATTTTTTTTGCAACAGATTCTCAAGCGTTATCTCAATCTTTAGAACGGTTTAGTAACCGTGTAGACACTGTCAATTTTTATTACAATTTGACGTCGTAGAGAGACAGATTCCAACTTTGAATTTTCATTAAATCTCGGACGAAGGAAACCGGTTGGTTGGTTTCCTTGTAAATGAATTCGTAGGTTTTGTATACTCTTTGATGAATTCTGTCTTATGTCTTGCTGTCTGTGTATTGCTGTCTTAGGTTTTTTGTGTCATGGCCTGGAAACTAGTTTTTGGCCGAAAGATTCTTGTGATATGGTTCCATTCAAATACCGCTCAGTTTAAGGAAAATTGAAGTGCTTGTAAAGTACTTTTGAATTGGGATTTTTTACCCAAATTTTAATGTTAATAAGGATTGTTTTTGTTTAATAAACAAGTTTTATATTTGTTTTATTGTTTACGAAAATCAATAATTGCACAAGTTTTCTAGAAAAGTTATGCGATAACGTGGCCAACCAAATGCCGAGGGTGGCAACAACGTCATTGGCCAAAAAGAAGAAAACACGTTAAACTTGACGTGGACTAAGGTAGCTGGCCCACTTCGAAATAATAAATGTACAAAATTTTTCAATTAATACTTATATAAAAAGTAGGTTCCAGCTTGCAGAAAAAGGCTGGATGTTGGGTTTATAAAATAACATGGCTATATATTTGGTAAGTACATACTTTCTCACAAAACATCTTATCCATTTTGACAACCTAATTTTCTGGAATAGCTAATGTGTTTTATCGGTCGATGAATTATGTTTTTTTTTCTCAAATTTTGCAGAAAATGTATGGAATGCTAAGTGTGGTGCTTTTACCATTACTTTTAAGTCAATATACGGACGCGGCGGCTGTAATATCTATAGATTTGGGATCGGAATGGATGAAGATCGGCATAGTTTCGCCTGGAGTTCCTATGGAAATAGTATTGAATAAGGAGTCTAAGAGAAAGACTCCGGCCGTGGTGGCATTCAGAGACGACGTGAGGACGTTCGGGGAAGATGCGGTGACTGTTGGCGTAAGGTTCCCTAAGAATTCGTACAAATACCTTTTGGACCTTCTAGGGAAGCCCTATGATCATCCTCTGGTGCAAGCTTACAGGTTAGTGACTTGACTACTGAGACTATTTCAGAAATTATTTTCATTCACATCTGGTACTTCATTGATTGATTATTGCATAGTAATCATAGGTTAAAATTTCTAATTAAATTTGAGGGAAATAAAAATCCAATGAGGTTTGCACATAATGTGCCTCTGGCTGTGACTATTCAATTATCACATATAACTTGCTGCTGTTTTGTGTGATGCAATATGATGGCAATCCACTTGAAATGTTTAATATAATATTAGTTCTCCCTTGCTTTATTGTGTCTGCTTTGTGATAACGGCAAAATACACTTGACATGAATCAAATCTTTCATAAAAAAGTTATTAGCTGATCAGTTTGTTTTATTCATCATTTAAATTGGCGTTTTGTATGAAGAATTTCATTAAGACTGTTTTCTCCATACAAACATTTAGATTTTTTTTTGGGAATGGCAAATCCAAATTTAGCTAAACTTTGTGTGTATTATCAGGTAACATTATGTGAAGTATAGGCAACGTTAATTTTAAAATGAATTGTTCATTCATTCATTTCTCCTGGACAGCACCCTTACTATGTTTCTGTCTTTAGTACCAGGTAGAATTTTCATTTGATGAAAGTCACATGGCTATCTTCCCAGAACACATGGCCCTTATAGTAGTTATGTTTTTCAAAATTTACTATTGTACAATTTTAAAAAAACTGACAAGTCAGTGACCCCATTTTTATGTCTCATAGTACTCACAAAAATGACCTATGAGCTTGTGTCATTTAGGCCGTGATGTGATCAGATTATTGTTTAATTAATAAATTCTCTATTCTGTCTATTCTCTATTCTAAGTCTGAATAATTGCACATATTATAAGGAATAGGCCAAAATTTACCACAGGCCCGGTATACATTGGTGGATTTGTGTCAGCCTTGTTGCCACCTGATAACCAGTGCTTTCAATGCAGCTTCGTCGCTCACAAACTTGACAATTTAATTGAAAACAACTGGGACCAATTGTTTCACTTGCCTTCTGTCTGAACCACTGAAACACTTGTATTCCATTAATGGTCAGCCACCATTGACTAAGATAACCAAAGATAAATATAAGAAAATCTTACTCTCTAGTTGATACTATAAGTGTAAAATTATGTGAATGTCTTTATAGCCTAAATTTTTAACTATATTATATTTTGTAGCGTTCAGGGAAGAGACTAGATTTAAGACTTTAGATGCTAGTGTCCATTTTAATTTATAGTTGTTAATCAAAATCAAAATCAAAATCAAAATCAAAAAATGCTTTATTTTGTAGGTACACAGGGTACACTTAAAATAGTCAGATTTTACATTTTTAAAGCTACTGCTTGTTCAAAAGGCAATTTTCCCCTGAGAAGAACAAGCAAGAAACTCGAGAGGTCGCTCTTTTTAAAAAAAGGTTTTTATATTACAAAATTATTATTTTATATTATAATATTTCATTATTAATTGTGAAATAGCCTGGTTATGCGAACGGGCTGGTTATGTCCATGATTGTTTATCATCTAAATAATCTGATATTTTATAATATGCTTTCTTAATAAGTTTCTGTTTTATAGTATCTTTAAATTTATTGAAAGGAAGATTTTGTATATCAACAGGAACTTTATTGAAAAAGCGTATACATAACCCTTTGAATGAATTACTGACTTTGTGGAGGCGACTTATGTGACCTGCCAGTTTATCTTTATTTCTTGTATTGACATCATGTTTATCACTATTTTTCCTAAATGATGCTATATTTTTTTTGACATATATTAGATTTTCAAAAATGTACTGTGACGAAAAGGTTAGAATATTATACTCTTTAAATCTATCTCTAAGTGACACTGCAGGTCTCAATTGATAAATTGCGCGAACGGCTCGTTTTTGTAAAACAAAGATTGTATTGATATCCGCGGCATTTCCCCACAGCAAGATACCGTAAGACATCAGGCTATGGAAATAACTAAAATATACTAATCTAGCAGTATTTACGTCCGATATTTGTCTAATTTTTTTGACTGCATACGCTGCAGAGCTGAGTCTAGAGTGACATTTTTTATCATTATATTTGTGGGCACCTCCCTGACATTAGGCAGTACAAATTTTACACATTTAGTTTTTTCTCATTCAGTAACAAATTATTTGCCGTAAACCATTCTACTATTTGAGAAATAGCATTGTTCACGTCGTCATAATTTAATTTTAGTCTATTTACTTTAAACATTACAGAGGTATCGTCAGCAAACAATACTATTTCATGTTTATCGTTTACAAGGTTTGGCAAGTCATTTATGTAAACCAAAAGCAAAAATGGTCCGAGAATGGAGCCTTGTGGGACGCCCATACAGACTGTCGACCCTGACGATGTATTACCACTGATATCAACCCTCTGAACTCGGTTACTCAAATAAGAATTCAGAAGGTCGAGAGCTCGGCCGGTTACACCATAATGACGTAATTTCCTGATTAAAGTGTCGTGATGAACGCAATCAAAGGCCTTGGACAAGTCGCAAAATACTCCTATTGCATCCCGCGCATCTTCCCAAGCCTCAAAAATATATTGTAAGAGCTCGACACCTGCATCGGTTGTCGAGCGGCCCCTTGTAAAACCGAATTGTTTATATGACATTAGATTGTTACTGTAAAAATAACTCGATATCTGATTTAATATAATTTTTTCAAAGATTTTGCTGAGAGTCGGTAGTATTGAAATAGGTCTAAAATTAGAGGGGTCTGATGTACTACCGGCTTTAAATAAAGGTATGACTTTACTGTGCTTCATGAGATCAGGAAATATCCATCTTATATAAGTGAGACTGTACCTATTTTTTTATACAATTAAGTTAAAAAGCTTTTAACCCAATGGAATCCATGGAACAAACTATAAATGTAAAACGTTTAAAATAACATACTATGTACTTAGTAACTTAGACACATAATATAAAAGTATGGAAATAATAAAGCCTAATAAATAAATATAAATAAAGTTTTTTGTATTTTGTAACCTGAATAGGATACAATGGGGTTGATCACATTGTACACTATCTGCATAAGAAATCTAAAATTGATAAAATTGGACTGAACACACCAATGGTCTATAATGGCTTACTTACAGAGAGCGCTACCCATACTATGAAATAGTAGAATCGGACCGAGGGACCCCAGAGTTTGTGCACGATGAGAAGACTAAGTTCACACCAGAGGAACTTGTGGCGCAACTCTTGGCTAAGGCTAAGGAGTTTGCTGAGATCAGTCATGGTAAGTTTCTCTCAGTAATGTAATGAGATGAATAAATATCTATGTTGATTTGACATTTTTTTAAGTAACTTTTCATTGTATTATAAGTGTAAACTAAAATCAGTTTTTATAAAAGCAAAACATTTTCAGCTTTGAAGAATGACTGATGTTGATTGGGTCTGGCATCGAATAAAATTTCAACAACGTTGTATGCCTGGCCAATTTTAAATAATATAATTTTTATGGGAGACAAGGTTTCTTAATGCACTAAAAGCACGTTTTTTCGTTAATGTTTGCAATTTTACTATGAACTGACAATGTGCACAAGGGTTTCCTACAACATTATCTATTGCCAATGATGGGACATAAAGAGCAACTGTGCGACCACAAAATAGCAATTTTACAAATGCTAAGTTGCTCTATAGATGCAGCATATTGTTGTATTATTATTGTTGCCAAATAAGCAGGTTGACACAACTGACAAATCTTATATCCGTGTTTAATCTCACTTCCTTTGTTTATTGGAGATTGATACTTTTTGAGTATCAGGTTACAAACTCAACCTGTGGTTCTTCATTCCTCATTCTAAATGCAGGTCAACCAATCAGCGAAACTGTGATTACGGTCCCCGGTTACTTCAACCAGGCGGAGCGCCGTGCGGTGCGGGAGGCCGCTTCCCTCGCCGGGCTGAATGTGTTGCAGCTGATTAATGACTACACTGCCATTGCTATCAATTATGGCATATTTAGGCGGAAGGTATAGTTTTTATTGGCTTCGAATTTATTTCAAATGCATATTTTATGAAAAAAAAAGAGAATGAAAATAAGCATGCTTAATTTGCATCAACAACTTTATGCGCCTATTACTGTACTGAGTACTGCGGCACAACCTCTTCTCACTAGGAGCACATTTAGACCCGTAAATCACTATGCGAGCCCAGAGTGGATTCGTGGATTTGTTTTAGGCCATTAAGTTAACAACTGCCTTTGATGGTTGTCTTGAAGGCAGGAAACGAATATTAAATGTGCCCTGTGTACCATAGAAACACCTATGAAAATGCCACTAGTGGTCACCCATCCAAGGACTGACTACTCCACACTAGCTAATCGAAAACCATTTGCGAATGCGACTTCGCCACGGGTTTCCGTCGTCAGCTAATCCATCTATCAATTGTCAACACCTGCAAACTTTGAAGCTCAAACACAGCATATTCTTGTGCAAATGATACCTCATGTTTAGTAATATTGATATTACTAAAATATTAAGGAGCTTAGCTAGAATAAAGGAATGTGTAGGCTAATGACCACCAACTGTGTTTGCAAGCCCTGAAATGGTGCCTGCTTTAACGTGCCCTCTGAAGCACGGAAATACTTGTATGAAAGTGCCAGTAGAGTCAACTTCACCTTCGGCGGCAATTCATGTCTTAAAATAGTTCACCAGTGCAACTGTCCAAAACGAATGCTACTTAGTATTTCGTGAGTAAGAAAATTAAGCCATAGGGCTAACAATCTCACACACATACAGACACTCAAACACGCAGACAACATACAGGTTCTGACTGCCTTCGTAGCACAATGTAAACAACATTACGTTACGGTTTACGAATCGGAGGACGCGGGTTCGATTCCGGCGGGGTACATGTTTAGTACTCGGTTTGGTTGGTGGCAGGGTATTTTAA
Source organism: Oegoconia quadripuncta (assembly GCA_949316235.1). Classification (NCBI taxonomy): domain Eukaryota; kingdom Metazoa; phylum Arthropoda; class Insecta; order Lepidoptera; family Autostichidae; genus Oegoconia; species Oegoconia quadripuncta. The sequence goes on along the minus strand of OX438743.1, from coordinate 28,869,074 downwards.
ATGTCCGCCTGGATAGCTACTACCGTCTTATCTAAGTCTGCCGCCAAACAGCATTTTTGTTCCGGTTGTAAGAGATAAGATAGCCAGTCCCCCAAATAAGAGATGGGGTTAACTTAACATCAGATGTGACTGAGGTCAAGTACTAAGACGTCTATAGTAAAAAAAAATATAGAATAACCACCTAAGAGTCTATTGTATCGAGAACTTGAAAGAGCGGGGCACTCAGCTATTTTTATATACAATGTAAAAATATATAATCAGTCACTCTTAGACCAAACACTGTAACGAGATTAAGTTGTTTAAATAAATAATTTCAAATTTCCGCTGCAGGAGATCAACGACACAGCATGGCACGCCTTGTTCTTTGACATGGGCGCGGCGTCTACGAAAGCGGCGCTGGTCGAGTACAAAACTGTCAAGATAAAGGACAGGGGTTATGTGGATACTGTGCCCCAACTTCAGGTCCTCGGCGTTGGCTACGACAGGTTAGATAAATAATAATTGTGTTTTATTCAGATGTCCGTGAATGGTTTATTAACTGCGTAATAAACTAATTACGCAGTTGCATGCTTTCTTCTAAATATAAGGGTTACATAGAATAGTAACCTGTTCGAGCAGTTTGGCGAAGCGTGGTTTATTTGTATGGGCATAGACATATTTTTTGGACTACACATTAACGGCATTATTTATTACAATAAGAAAATTAAAACACAATACAGAAAATAGGGGTGAGTGCAGTGTGATGTTAAAAATGGATCCCTTCTCCAGGATATGTTTCAGCAAATGCCACAGCCCAGGTTTTCAGATTCAGGTATGGGGGTTTAGCTTGAAGCTCTTCTGCCTAGTTCAGCAGAACTACTGCGGGTGGACTATGAGGAATATCAATTTCCTCGAGGTTCAACTGGGTGAATGAGGATAGAAGTGGACGAATCAACATAATTAAAAAAAAGTCGCTATTTTTCCAGCAACTGCATCGACTTGAAGACAGTGATCATTGCTCCCGAGGCCATGCAGTAGCGTTACTTGAACTGATCGAAGTCTCTGACTTGGAGTTGGTCCCAGTTGCCCGGTTTTTTTTATGATTTGTATTCAAAATCAGTAACTTTATGGAGAGATAGTTTAAAATAACAACATTATCAAAACTGCGATATCTTCCAGAACCCTCGGCGGCCACGAGATGACGCTGCGTCTCCGCGAGCATCTCATCAAGGGCTGGCTTGCAAATGGCGGCGGAGATGTTAGGTCTTCGCCTCGCTCCATGGAGAAACTGCTTCAGGAAGCCGAGCGGGTGAAGATAGTGCTGTCAGCCAATACCGAACACTATGCCCAGATTGAGAGTTTGCTTGATGATAAGGATTTCAAACAATTGGTAAGTGGTTTTAGAGAAAGTTGTTACAACCTATTGATATTGAAGGCGGGACTGCTGCGTCAGACTGGTTTAGGTTGTCTATTCATTGTGACATCATATTTCACTTGTTGAAGCTATTTTTCTTTATATTGTCCTTTCTTCAAGTATCCCAATTTAGTCTGGAATAGGCCACACATTTAGCTAGGAAATATTGGCTGGTTTCTTATCCGCTATCTGCACAAAACTGAACTGAAATTAATATAAGCAGTGACAGATTCATGACAGCTGTCTAATCTACAATCTCAATGAAATCTGTTTATCTTGCGGGAACATCTCACTTTATTGGGATAAAAAATAATCCAGAGTATGTTCTACCATATATAACAAATTTCATCCAAATCCGTTTCGCCGTGATTGGGCAACAAGCAAACATCCAAACTTTCGCATTTATAATAGAATACACGACCGTCGACCGTGATACACATACAATATAAAATAGCAGGTTGGTATACAAAATTAGTTAAAAATTAGGGCAACGAAATGATCCAGACTCAGCATATGCTGTGGGTGGAAACCCGCAGCGCTATTTACTATTAGTTAGATGATCACTACTCGATTTGTTCTCAGGTAACGCGTGCAGAAGTCGAGGAGCTGTGCGCTGATCTGTGGCCGCGAGTGGCGGGCGTGGTGCAGCGGGCCGTGGCGGCGGCGGGCGGCGCGGGGGAGGGGGCGCGGCTGGTGCTGGCCGGGGGGGGGTCGCGGGTGCCCGCCGTGCACGTGGCGCTGCGGGCCGGCGTGGGCCACGAGCCCGCCAGGTCCATCAACGCGGACGAGGCGGCCACCATGGGAGCTGTGTACAGGTTACTGCGCTAATATACAGGGCGTCCCAAAGTTATGGGACATGAAGGGGAAGTACCTTAAATATTGTAGATAGTGAATTTTGCTCAAAGAAGACTTTATGTTATTTTTAAAAGTTAGTAATTCTGCATTCATAGATTTTCTAAAAATTACTTGCTTCGGCTGGGAATCGAACCGACTTAAATGTGAAAAAAAAAACACCCTACTTTTATGATGCCAATCGAAAGAATAGCTAAAAAATAATAACTCTGCCTAAGTAACATAGTATTTTAAAAGAAAGGAACAACATAAAATGATTGAGTCAAATTTCAAGAAAGTTATTTATTGCCGACGACGTTCGAAAAGTAGCGATATTATCATTCCAAAGATAGCATTGATTATTCGTAAATAAGTACCCACTTCATAAAATAGGTACTAACATAGTTTTCCTTATTATAAGTGCACGTGTAGATGAAATGATAAAACTTGTATTTCAATACGTCCTCTGTAAGCTAGACAGAAGGCAAATTAAAAACAAAAATAAATAATTTATAATTTGAAAATGGAACAGTTTATGACAGCGTTTGTTTGAATGCATACTTTTTAAGATATTTTAAAAAGAAGTGATATTTTTAAATGTTGTTCTTAAATTTGAAAATGGAACAGTATGTGCGAGCGTTTGTTTTTCGGATATTGATCTGTTTAGTCTCAATTCACTTACACAAGTGTTATTGTGTTAATTTATTGCGAACATGGCATATCAAGTAAGTTTTGATCTAATGGAAGCATATTTTTTGAACGATAAAGATATCTCTAGAAGTTTGCGGTGGTATGGCGTAAAATATCCTGATAGACAAATACCGTCTCGTAAAGTTTTGAAAAGGCTTGTGAACAATTTGAAAACTCTGGGACGTTTCGATAAACGCCCAAGAGAACCACAGCAAGAAAACCATACGATCAACGACGAAGAACTTGGTATTTTAATTTACTTTTCGGCTTTTCCGAAAGCATCGGTGAGAGAAGGAGAACATGAAATTGGAGTTTCAAAAAGTAAAATACACCGTGTATTAAAAAAACACGGTTTTAAGAGTTATGTTGAAGGACGATTGGTTCAAAAATTACTTCCGGGCGATACAGAAAGGAGAAAAAATTTCTGTCTTGATATCCAGGCACGATTGCTCGAAGATCCAAATTTTTTGGATAATATTATTTGGACAGACGAATCTAACTTTAGCAATAACGGTATGTATAACCGCAACAATAATCGTATTTGGTCTAAAGAAAATCCCCTACGAGTGACTGAAACTAATAACCAAGTGCGTTTTTCACTCAACTGTTGGTGCGGACTTTTAAAAAACCGGGTTTTCTTAATCCATTTTTACCAAGGAACCTTGAACACAGAAAAGTATTTAGGAATACTTCAAATTTTAAGGGATAAGATAAGAAACCATTCCGCGGCGGAGCAAGAAAACTTAATTTTCCAACAAGATGGAGCTCCGGCTCATAATAGTCGGAGAGCAGCAGATTTTCTAAATGAATGTTTTCCTACATGGATTGGTACAAATGGACCGATTAGATGGCCGGCCAGATCCCCGGACCTCACACCATTAGATTTCTTCTTTTGGGGATACGTGAAAGATATGCTATACAAAAAGCGATACGAGAACGTAGGCGAGTTGCAAACAGAATTGTGCCATATCACATCGAGTGTTCACCATAAAATGATTAGAAAATCAACAGGCAGCGGGCTCATTAAAAGATTGGCGATTTGCGTAAGACAAGAGGGATCACATTTTGAGCATTTAATTAATTAATTTACAAAAAAATACCTACTTAATTGACTACGGCAGTTTCATGTATGTTTTTTATTTGATTAAAATGATTAATTTCACGTTGTTCCTTTCTTTTAAAATACTATGTTACTTAGGCAGAGTTATTATTTTTTAGCTATTCTTTCGATTGGCATCATAAAAGTAGGGTGTTTTTTTTTTCACATTTGAGTCGGTTCGATTCCCAGCCGAAGCAAATAATTTTTAGAAAATCTATGAATGCAGAATTACTAACTTTTAAAAATAACATAAAGTCTTCTTTGAGCAAAATTCACTATCTACGATATTTAAGGTACTTCCCCTTCATGTCCCATAACTTTGGGACGCCCTGTATACGCTTAAGTGTAGAGACATACATGCGGGAAGGTACGGCACCGAGAATTCGGCTGAATATGCTCGCAGTGTTTTTATGTTGCCTATGGCACGTCAGCCGAAATTACGCGGCGTTCAGCGTAGTCCCGCACTTTTCGTCTAGCAACTGTTTCCGCGAAAACGTCTTCAATGTATTTTGAATAGCAAGCGACACGTCACGTTACGCAACCCCATGTTCGGCCAGCGTAGTTGAGCGTTCGGCGCGCGCTTTTAAAGCGAAGAGCGGCAACGTCGCGTCCCTGTTCAGCAATGACTAACTTCTCTCTTTCAGTACAAGTGACCACACCGATACAGAAGACGACGACGCCACGTCTTTTCCGTCGCGTAACGCGCTGAACTAGACGCCGCGCTACACTAAGTGTAGGGACACACCTGTGAAATATACTGCGCCGACTCTTCGGCGATTGAATTATCGGTCGTATAATTCGGTTGGCATGACACACCAAACGCACCGAACACGCAATTACGCAGCGCGCGGCGTCTAGTTCAGCGCATTACGCAACGGAAAATACGTGGTGTCGTCGTCTTCAGTGTCGGTGTGGTCACTAAAAGAGACGAAAGACGCTTGTACTGAAAGAGAGAGGTTGGTCATTGTTGAACAGGAACGCCACGTTGTCGTTCTTTGCTTTGAACGCGCCGAACGTTCAACATGCGGTCGCGTAACGTCCCGCCCCCAGTCGAACCACGTGCTAGGAATATATCTGTGAGTATGAATAGTACAGTCACTGCCAAGTTCGTTAGGAACCGGCTTATCAAATAAATACATACTCTAGTAAATAATTAGATGGTTAATAACTAGCTAACAATACTGGTGTTTTCTTTTCCCAAACTAGTAATGGACTGTATTGTTGGGAAAAATAATATGTATCTGTTTTCAGGGCGGCCTCACAGGCGACCGGCTACAAGGTGGCAGCGTTGAACGTGCGCGATGCAGTGGTACTACCGGTTCAAGTTGTATTCACTCGGAACGTAGATGGGAACGATAAACAGGTGAGATATCTTGGAGTCTCTTATTTTCTTAGCGAATAAGCATGAGTTCTGTGTGAATGTTTCACCCAAGCGCTCCCTTAGTATCCCCAACTTATTTCCGGGACTATCTTATCTCACACAGCCCGAACACATTGCTATCAACATTGCCGCTTGTCGACAGACTTATACCCGTATTAATAAACCGTTCTCAAGATTGAGATGACCTTAAGTTGACACTTGAGAATCTGTTGAATATTAAAACAGTCATTCATTTTTCTGCCTTTATCCTTTTTTTGGCTACCCTAAAAAGTCGAGTTTTGGTGCTTACACCCTTTGAGCCCCGAGGTATCGATATGTGGGACTTGTGGAGCTAGTTTGTGCTATCCCTTATACGGGGCACTGAACTGTGTCAATTATATCTCAGAACTGCTGGCCGTTGAGGAAAATGAGTTCACCTTTCTCGGCTAACGTAATATAGAACTATACTAGATGGTAACGATTAAGGCAGCTGGCAGTAACTGAAAGCGGAAAAGTGAGGATCGAGTTCAGTGGCGCGTCATGGGAAAGGCGTATGTCTAGCACTAGGATAGATAATCATGTTTATATGCGTGATGGTCATTCGTTTCCTCTCTGGGCCTAGAATGTGTGATAGCACTCTCAGTAAGCAATACCCTTCAGCCTTAACTAAAATTAAGAAATTATATATTAATTTATAATTGTTATTGTTATTCTGGAGCATTTCAACGATGTGACCGCTGGATCTGATCTTGTATACAGCTTCGATTAAATTAAGCTATCTCTGTCTGTAAGGCCATTAAAGGGTTGCAAAAATTTGGATGTCGTTGTTTATTAGAGCGTGTTCAAATCGCTGTTATAAATATTAAACTTTATTTATTATTGTTATCAATTCGAACCTTACTAATTTATTATATTTAATGAAAAATAATATTTGTTACAGATAAAGAGGACTCTCTTCGGTCCCATGAACCCTTATCCGCAAAAGAAGGTAATTACATTCAACAAACATACGGACGATTTTACATTCAACGTAAACTACGCTGAATTAGATCACATACCCTCCCACGAACTCGCACGTATTGGCGCACTAAACCTTACTCAAGTAGTATTGACTGGGGTTGGTGCAGCCCTAGAAAAACATACAGCGGAGAACGTAGAACACAAAGGCATTAAAGCACATTTCAATATGGATGATTCTGGTATACTCAATTTGGTAAACGTTGAATTTGTTGCTGAAAAAACTGTTACTGATGACGAAGACACTGATAGTACTCTCTCTAAAATAGGAAGCACTATTAGTAAACTGTTTGGATCAGACTCGGAAGCTCCTGAGAAAACTGAAGAGAAACCTGAAGAAAACACAGACGGAGCTCAAAACAACGACACGGCTTCACCAAACGAAACTGCAACAGATAATAAGAATGCTACTGAAACCGAAAGCAAGTCAAAACCGAAAATATTAGTCCTCAAAGAGCCAATTAAAACTGATGAACACATACTCAATTTACGACCATTAAACCCTGATCAATTCAAGAGCGCCAAAGCAAAGATCAATGAATTGAATATGGTAGACAGAAAAAGAGTACAAAGGGAGACTGCTTTGAACAATTTGGAAGCTTTCGTTGTAGACGCGCAAATGAAAATGGGAATGGAGGAGTTTTCCGAATGTGGAACTCCTGAAGAAATTGACGAGATCAAGAAGTTATGCAGTGAAGTATCCGAATGGCTATATGATGATGGTTATGACGCGCCCACTGAGATGTACGAAGACAAATTATCAATGCTGAAGGAAAAAACGAATCCGATTTTCTACAAAAACTGGGAACATAGAGAAAGACCGGACGCTGTTGCTGCTATGAGGAACATGCTAAACAGTTCTAAGGACTTCCTTAAAACGGCAACGAATTTTACCAAAGATGTGAATCCCGAGAAAGATGTATTTACCAATGTAGAAATAGGTGTACTTGAGCAGAAAATAACTGATACTGAAAATTGGCTTCACAAATCAGTTGCAGAACAAAATGCTTTGAAGAAGAATGCAGATGTTAAGCTTACTATCGATAGTATAAGAGAGAAAATGGCTGGTTTAGATAGAGAAGTGAAATATCTTGTCAATAAGATGAAAATTTGGCGACTAAAGAAACCGGTTAAGAAAGAAGGTGATAATAATACTGAGACTGTGATTGAAAAAGAATCAGAAAAACAGGGAACGCAGGAAGAACAGCCCGAGGAAATTGCTGAGAAGGTGGAGGACTCGAACGTAGACGATGAAAGGGTAGATGATGATGCCGGTGATAAATCTTCTGAGCCGCCACTACAGCTAGCCGACGGTACCCACGATGAACATTCCGAATTATAATAGTTAGGTGGTGTCACTAAATAATTTATTAGTTTAATTTATTTTTTAATTTAAAAGTCTGGCGTGTTCGCTATTTGCGCTATAAGTGAATGTTTTTGTAATCTAGAACTTTTGAAATTCTTCGTTATTCTTAGATTTAATGGAAATATAGTTGGTCATCTTGCGGGAGTTCCTTGTAATTCTGGGATCTTATTATGCTAACGCAGGAGTCTACGTCTACTTCGTACATCGAAATCTATTCAGGCGTTGCAGTCTATTCGGGACAAACATCCAGACTGACAAAAATAGAATGTTAATAAATATAAATTGAAAATTTTCAAAACCCCTGAGGAACTATATAATCCAGGTAAAAACGTTACTGTGTTAAAAGTTAAATATTTTCGAAATGAATTTCCAATCAACATAGCTATGAACCATATTGCAAACACCTTGCAATCTTCAAGAGCAGAGTGAATAGGCATTTACTGGGATCGCGTGCTTCATCTTTGACCACATCGTCACTTTCCATTAGGTGAGACGTGGTCAAAAGCGTATCCAGTCAATCATAAAAAAGAAAATACACCAGCATTACCATTTCCAACCTCCCTTGCATCGGTATGCTTACATATCGATTAAATAGCACGCCCCCCTTATGAATCCTAGATAATTGGTATTAATTTTGAAATCACTTTATCATTATCATATCAGTCACAGGACCTCCACTGCTGAACATAGGTCTCCCCCATAGATTTCCAGAGCGACCGGTTAGAAGCGACCTGCATTCAGCGACTTCCCGCAACCTTTATCAAGGTCGTCTGTCCACCTTGTGAATGGACGTTGTCCTACGCTGAGTACGCAGCGCTTGGCGGTGCGTGGTCTCCAATCGAGAACTTTAATGGCCCACCGGCCATCAGTTCTTCGAGCTATGTGCCCCGCCCACTGCCACTTCAACTTACTAATCCGCTGGGCTGTCAGTGTCTTGCGTTCGCCTACGGATTTCTTCATTCCTGATTCGATCGATTGAAATCACTTTTTTTTATATAATTGTAAAGTTTCTTTCACTGACTCAAAATTTGTTGCTGGACAACATTTCTAAAACTTAACTAGATTTAGTTATGTGATATTTTTTGCGGGGCTAAGGCATGACCGTTCTCTACAAAGACATATAGATAGCTTTACTTGGCTGTTATCTCATGCCGTTGCATCCGTAGAGGGATATGCTAAGCCCGCTGGGATATAATTATGTGTATCATCGAAGGGTATTTTAAAGTAATTGGATTCGTTACAATCTTGCGTATAGCGAACATGCCAAACGAAAATCTTAATCTCAAACCAAACTGTGGCCGCCTTCCTTCCCTAGATTCCATTTTGAACTAAATATAGTATTTTTAAATATAATTTATTTATTTCACCTCATTGCGAGGGTGTTAGTCTTCATGGTTTGGTTAAGTTTTCTAAATGAGTTTATAAGCGGCTTCTCTCTTTATTGTCTATGATATCGCAGTGTCTAATAAAAGTAAACCACGACGTAAGAATGTAATCGATGTATTTATTGTGACTTTACGTGATAAATGGCTATAAGTTTATGAGTATTAAGGCTGTTTTTGTGGTATACACACACATATTCTGGCCAGGGACGACCTAGCTCAAAGCCTCAAATTAGTAATTAAATCAGATGTATCCTGCATGTATGTTTATACCACGAAAACAATGTGGTGTCTACTTTATAATGTCCGTAGTGAGATTTGTTCTATACCCCAGTCGCAAAAATAAATTATACAATGAACAAATTGCAGTTTCTTTATTAAAATCTTTGCGTTTACGTGACAATAGTCAATCCCTTGATTTATATTTAAAGCGTTTTGCTTTAGAGATTTCAAATGTTATCAGTTATGCAAAGGCAAAGTTCCCATCTCCGACAATCAACCCGTTTAACTTAATTGCTTAGGGAATTGTTTTTTTTTTTGATTTATTTATCCATAGAACATTATTTGAACAATCTTCACTATAAGACGCCTACGAAAACCTGTAAAGGTTTGTGTGTAGTGCGAATGAGGTCACTGACCCGCCGCGTTATTAATTATTACAAAATATAACTTAAATATCTACATACATACATAAGATGATATGCGAAAGCAAGTATCCGTGTCTCTCTATCGAAATAAAAGTTGGAAAGGCACTTCCTACATAGTTCCATCTATAAAGTACTTCTTTAATGCATTTTTACATTGTTTTATGTTATGTGAATATAGTTCACCGGGAATACTATTTAAAATATCTGGTAAAATATAATCCCATATTCTCATGCCATATACATTATTAAATTTAGGTAGTTGGTATAGGTAGGTTAAGACGTCAATGCACTGTCCGACCTTGTCATATCGTAACACAATGACAGTGCATTCCGAGCCCTGGCTCTCCGGCTTCAGTGTCCCATCAAGTCATGAATGTGCAGGTAGGAAAAGAAGTTTCCCACTACTTACAATTAATTAACTCGATTTTTTAAGAGTAACCATGCTGGGTGAGAGTGCAGGTTAGAGGGGTATCTAAAAATCAGTCAGTTCTATCCTACTGCAGTGCGTCTCTCAGTAAAGGTGTAGCTCACACCTAATGCGTACTATTACAACAACTCATACAGTAATTGACAACACAGGATCCGTTTGACAACTGCCAGCGATCTGAAACTTGTCTATGAAGTCTTTCCATGTTAAGGTATATAATTGTTACTCGGTGGCGTGAAGTGTAAGCTCAGTTTTTCATTTGTGTGAGTGGGTAACATATAGAGAGGTGCGCCACGACCTTGCCCGCTGTTCGTACATCATTCAAAATTCAAATACATAGTTGAAGTTTATAATTCGCGCACTGTACTATCCCCCTTTATATAGGTGTTCCACAGGGCTCACTTCTCGGGCCATTCCTATTCAAAATTGTACGTACTGACTGCAACCAGTGCGGATTGGTGGATTTGTATCAGTCTAATGGTCACCTGACAGAGTTTTCAAGCCGCCCCCGCAGGCGACCGACTTGGCTTAACAACTGCTATCAATTGAAAACAACCCGGGCCGACTGTTTAACGTGTCTTCCGAAGCACACAATCAAAGGACTGTCGGCGCCTGACGTTGCTTTACTTCGCTAATTGAAAACAAGTAAGTAAAATAGGTATGTATATTCTAAGTTATGTGGAATACCAACGGTGGAATGAAACGATCTAGGAATAAATGTGAACTTTTGAAATTCGAGTGTGAAATTGTAAAATTTGCATGCGCCTTCGAAAATTAATCAAAAATGTGCGTTTATTCACGATATTCCCCCGCTATTTGTCCACCACTGGTGGACATCAAGAAAAAAGTTGCTATATCCACCAGTGGGGGACAACGTTACTGAAAATCCCGTTGGACTCTACTGGTGGACACTGAGAAGAAATGAGTTGCTCTGTCCCTCAGTGGTGGACATTGAAACCAAAAAAGTTTCGTTGTCACCACTATTTGTTTTGTTTTCATGATTATTAAATATAAAATAAAAAAAAAACATTTTTAATACAAATGAAATACATACTTATAATTTTCAGTTTTTAATATAATATAAAGGTTGATCTTCGTCGTTGATATTAATAGTAATATAATCGTAATATTAACAATATTCATAAAAAATGCAGTGTTACTAGGTAGGTATACAGTAATTAAAATAAATGTAAACAAAATCGTAACTAGCAAATTTAGTTCGAAATTGAAATGGAACTCGTTAGGAATACGAACAAAATCAATTTTTTTGGAACTCGAGCGCGAATCCGAAATTTTCGCGTGCATAAATCTAAAGTAATACCCATAGATCCATCAGTAGCACTCGGCGATCGGACCACGGCAATAAACCGAACCAACGCGCTTGGCGACCGGTTTCTTTAAGTCGATCTCTGGTTTTCTCTAGTATTAGAACTGAAATATAGTAGTAACTGCGCAGCTATGTCTATGGATACTTTTTCCCAAAATCAGTAAAGTAAAAATTGTATAGGTATCTTTTTCTCTAAAGCCGTGGTCAGAGATATCCTATTGTACCAAACATTAAAAGTACAATGCTGGAAGCAACATCCACACCACAGTTCACCATGCGAAATATACAGAAATGAACACGTGACTGTAGATGTTTTTTGGTAGAAAGTCTCTTAGTCGGCTTTTTCGTCACACGGGAGGTGATGGGTTGGTTCTATTCTTTTTAAACCATACGGCACATGCACCAATAAAACAAGCTTTAAAAATATATCATAGGGTTTATGTTCTCATACGGTACAGTGAAGCCAGAAGGCCACAGTTACAGCTCCTGTTACATTAGTTTCAAAAGTATCCGTAATCTGATCTACAACGTACATAGTTCAAGCATTGTCACGTGAGGAAGTTCGGAAATAGCGAATGTTCGAACAATGCAGCATACTCAGAGGCACTGAGACTAGTACTAGTGAAGTCTATCTATACACAGGTGCATGTATATATACCATACACTACCTGTGATTATGTAATTTTGTTTTAAACAAATCTAGTTATCAAGGAAGAGCACTGGCTGATAATTCACAGGGCTAGCCTAGTTTAGGAGCCAGGGTCACATCACAATTACATAAAAATAAAGATTATATAATAGTTCACAATATTATTCAGATTTTATACAGATAATTGAATCGCTAAAAACTGTCAAAACAACCGACTTCAAAGGTTCTATTCTCTAGGTATATCCAGAGTGCGTCATCACCCTTAACTAAATTTATATCAGTCTGTGATCTCTGCTTACCCCTACGGGAACAGGCATGGATTTATGTATTTACATATGTGCGCCATATTAAACAAAAAAATTCACGAAAGCGAGGGTAATAAATAACATAAATTAAAACAACAAAAAAACATACAACGAACATAGAACTTTTTTCTTTCTTTCTTAACTTTATCGCGGAAATTTGTTTATCCCGTGGGAACTACTCACTTTATCAGGATAAAATATATCCTATATCTTAACCCAGGGTATATTCTACCTATATACCAAATTCCTTCCAAATCCGTTCGTCCGTTTAGCCGTGATTGAGCAACAAACAAACAAATGAACAAACATCCAAACTTTCACATTTATAATATTAGTTAGATTTATGATTTTTGAAAATAGAATAGTAAACTAAGTAGGTATTGAACCCCATAATGAAGTATTAATGAAACGAACGAGTATGAATCGAAAATCAGTTAACAGAGCGATGGGTAGCGAACCCCAGAAATAAAGTAAACCAAAAAATATAAACAACTATCCTAAAGAACAACTCTCCATCTAGATATCAATCCTGTATGGGCTTTTTAGGATTCCGTGCAAAGGGCGAAACGCCGACCGTTCGTTTGTCTATCCGTCTGGCACAGGGCTCTACAGCTTCACCCGTAGGTACCCAGTTGAAATGTTCATATAATAAGCGATATCAGTAGCAAATAATAGATAAGAAATTGAATATCAAAAATCTCCAAATTTTTCAAAGATTTTTGTTTCAGCTCTCCTGCATACAAGGGTCAAGTCTAATGCATATAACTACTCTATAGTAAAATAAATAATAATATAGGTTAACTACACTACAATAGCTTATTAAAAGAAATTTAGTCTGTAAATAAAATCTCGTGATTATTTGTCAAACATTATGCGTTTATTATTAAAAGTATTTATGTGTGTACGGAGCCCTTTATCCGCGAGCTCGACTTGGCCAGTCTTTAATAATTTGACCACGTTTCGAATCGCAACCTGCTGCAGCTTACCCATGCCCGCTTGTCAGTTATTCAGCAAGGAATGCGCCTGAGTCTGCCTCTCCCCCTTCACTCCACCCGTTAACTGCACCAGTTTTTGCCTCAGCACACCGCCATTGAGACAACCATTGAATTCAGGCACCAGTCGTGGTAAGTTTTTCTGCGGAAACTAGTTGTGTTTCAAATGGTACAGTCAGTAAGAGAAATGTGTGAAAACTGTAAATACTTACCTACTTAGTACATAGTCACTTAAAGAACTTGGATGTTGAGTAAAAGCTTGCCAATAAAATATGCACATGGACATTTTTATTTTACTTTATTAGAAAACCAACAGCTTTTTTATAAACCATTAAGAACATAGATAGATAAGTCTAAACATCAGCCAATTACAGGTTTCCCTATACTCTTTTTACATAAATAATCAAATTTTTAGATATTTTGGACACATTAATGTTGTATGGGGGGTATCAAGGGGTATGGTGAACTGAATAATAGTGAGAAATAAGAATAAATGTATAGTATATAAAATTAAGTGTTCTGTGTATGTTGCAAATTCCATAGATAAATACATAATATGTCGGGTAACTACCTCACGTAAGTAAGCTTCCTATATGAATAGAATATACATTGGTACGGTTAAAATAAACAGTTTTTGAAGACGAGAATAGATCTACTTTTGACATTTTTTTATTAGAAATGTTACAAATACGATTCATATGAGAATTTTTAGCGTAATTATAAAATAACAATAGTATATATAGTATAGTAGTAACAATAGTAAATATAATATACGTACTTGTTAGTGATAGAATAAAAATGTTTTCTAACAAATCGGTACCTTATTTTAGATATACCTAATATAGGATTTAGTAATAATAAAACATATAGATACTACATACAAAACATAAGACATTAATATATGACCCTAAAGTATTGGAAAGGAGAAACCGTCGTGTGATTCCATCGAAGTTTGTCTTCACTGAATTTGCCAACCGTCAATATACTAGACGATCTACCCACGTCTACAACGTGGTAAACAAAAAACTATCGATATATTCTATGACGGCTTTCGAATGTAAGAGGACTATTGCCGCATGGATTAAGACTCTCAGCTACAATGACACCGAGGCACTTATGGAAACCATTTCGTAGGAGTGTTTTTAATCCCCAATTTTGTATAATAAAAAGAAATGTATACTTACAAACCAGACACTAGTCAGTGGAAGCTGTCGTTCGTCAGCTTCCGATCCCAAGATACTGTCGTAGGGCTGACATAATCATAATCACTTATATATCCACACACACATATCACGTATATATATACACACCCACGCAAACACACACACACACACACACACACCCACACACACACATACACACACACACGCACACGCACGCACACGCACGCGCACACACACAAGTACCACACTGTTTAATAGTATATAAATTACTTACTATTTGTAAGAGTATTTGTAATTTAGTTGCTTTTGTATTTTGGTTATTTTATTATGTATACTGTACACCGTGGAAGAGCGGAGACCCCTGGCACAGGTATTCAATTACTTAATAGGGGCTCCATCATCAAATTATTGTATGTAGTATTAAGTATTTTGAACTATATGAATTTCAAGTTTCCCTTTGTTACATTTTAATTTAAAGTTCGTCCTATAAAACGGGTATAACACCACAAGTTTGAAGCTTCTGTTTGGCTGTGTGTCTGTCTGTGGCATTGTAAGCGCGTCTAAGCGATAGTTGCAAAAGATAGATAGATAAAGCGTTTCTTTGTTTTCATACACACATAAAGTTGGTGTTTGCTATGTGGTCCTTAGCCATATTTGATGGGCAGCATTTCAATTTATAGTTTTGATTATAGAATATTTGAGTAGGTACCTAACACACAATAACATTAACGTAGTTGGGACTATTTATACTTTGTCTCCATTGTAAAGACTATTAATTGTTTAGAAAATCCCCCCGAGAAGAGAGAGAGAGAGAGAGAGAAATCATCCAGATAAACAAAGGGCTAAACCGATTTCCATCAAATATGGCTAAGAACAATCTCGCAAATACCAGCTTTGAAGATAAAACGTTTTCAAATAGGTTAAGCGGTTTTCGTGCTACAATACCATTCCTCTCAATTTCCCAAATTTGGGAGGTCTGGGTTCGATTCCCAGGCAGGCCATGTACCAATGAGTTTTTAAATTTAATTTAATTACTTATGTGCATTTATCAGACTGCTCTTAAACGGCGAAGAAAAACATCGTGAGGAAACCTGCATGCCTGAGAAATAAAAATTCTAAGGCATGCGACGCGTGGTGGACTATGGCCCCAACTCCCTCATATACTCGTACGAGGGAAGGCCTGCAGAGGGATGTTTACGGGCTGATAATGATGATAATGAATAGGTTTTTCAGGTTCATGTACTACCGCTACCTATTCGGTTGATAGGTAATAGACTCTACTACCCTCTAACCAAAATTTCGCTATTTGGACAGTTACAGTTTGCGGGACATCTCAAAAGTCAGCATTATGTAGTATTTTGAAAAATAAACAAATAATGCATCATCTTTACCCGACTGCCCAAGGAAGGAGGGTAATGTTTTTCGAGTGTATGTCCGTTCCTTTGGTGTATCCTTTATCCTAAACGGCTTGTCCGACTTCGAAGTGCACGGTATCGCTAGATTCATCTTGGTACCCGGAGTGTCATAGGATATATTTTATGGTAAAAAAATCCAAGATGGCGTCCGCAAAATACAAAATATTCTGTCGGTTTATGAATACTTAAATAGTTATTACTTCATAAATATTGAAGTGCTATTAAGTGATGGGCACTTTTTACATAAGGGTCAGATTGAAGAGTCAGATTTTCATCCCGGGATTAATAAAGATTGTATACACTGGCGGATCCGCGGCATCCGAAGCTAATTTGGTAATAAGGGTAACATAATTCTTAACCTATATAGTTACACGTTGGTATTCAACAAGTGTTGTAGTCAAACAGTTCCACTTTATGTTAGGAATTTACTATTATGCAAGACTTTATGTGTGTATCTTATCGTATTGAGTAAATATTAAACACTACACTTTCATAAGACAAATAATAAGACTAACTACCATTTTTATCTCCTAACTATGCCATCAGACGCGCATATCAAATAAATTTTAAATCATACAATATCTTGACAGGCAACTAAAACCCATTACAGCAACTTGTTTCAATGCTTTTGTTTTTTCCCAAGAGCCCTGTCCCGAAGGAAGAAGTCGGCGCCCGCGCCGTACATTGGCGCCTTTCTCCGAGTAAACGAGACGAAAGATAATAACACTGGAAGTAAAAAGGAGACGGAGCAATAGCATTCCGCTTCACAGACAGTCAAACGAATCAGTTTGTTGGCCATAAACCGGCCAGTCGCTTGTGTACGATATTTCGGAGTGTTTTTCGGTAGTGATGTAAACAAAAAACCTCAATTTTGTATGTGTTAAGAAAATTTCTTGACAGAGTGACTCGAAAAATATGTGCTGTAAGTGATTTTGGAGGAATTTCATCCGGATTTTTGTAAGATTTGGGAGCAAAACGGTAAGAAATAACTGAGAATGCAATGCATTCCCTCTCCCGTCCCTCTTGGAAGAATGCAGTGCACCTTGGTCCGACGCACCTTGCGACCGAATCTTTATCGAAAAGTTCACATAACTAGAAATAACGTGCTCAATTATTAGAACTACCTAGTGTCATTGACCACGCGTATAAGTTCAAGATCAAGATCTAAACGATTGCCATACCGGCAATACAATTAATTTAAAAAAATAGAAACAGAAGTGTCCCGTAAAAATGAGGTCCCGATTTCCGTTTTACCGGTTGTTTTCAACAAGACAGGACACTCTTATTTCAAAAAATCATATTTATGATGTTGAATGTAAGTAGGTATGTTACTTGTGAACTGATTGATGACTTTACGACGATGAACACAAACTGTAAATTTAGAAAACCCCAGTTGGGCTTGCTAAATTTTTAAATATTAAATGGAATGGAATATCTTCTATTCAAACAAAGAAACTGTGTTAAAAGTTAAATAACTTCGAAATGCCTGAATCGAAAATAAACCATTTTCAAATCTGATTCAAAGTCAGACACATAGACACAGTTATGATGATAGAACCTTCAAAGTTCAAACTTATAGGTACTTAACACCTCTGTTTTTGCAAAGGGGGTCAAAAATGACGTTTTTCTCCAATGTTAAGAATGCATGAATGAATTCATTTAGAAAAATGTCCTCCCCAAGTGGTATAAATAAGGTTACATTACCTAATATGGAATTATCCGAAATAAAATTCTTGATTTGATTACCAACTAGTAGGTACCTATTATAGAAAACTGTGAATTTTCATGAAATGTGATTAGCCATCCTCCTTATCGAGAGTGAGAGAGGGAGTTGGTTGGTAGGTAGACATATTTAATTTTTTACAATTTATTATTGTCGCTTTTTAATTGTTAGTTAAGAACTCCAATTCAATATCTGGGGCCCCGGAACTCTATCACTTTACAATGACCTGGCGTCGATGTCTCAGGCGACCCAAGAGCCATCACGTAGGTAGGTAGGTACCTCACGCAAAGAATAAGCATGCTATCCGAGGTAATGCAGCCAGCATCTTGGGCACTCTTCCCACACGGGCCGAACCTGTGTCACCTTCTAAACGAATTGATGAGACACATGATTTTATCTTATTACATTAGGTAACCTATGTTTTTCGGTTTAAAATTTCTGTATTTTGTGCATCATGGGTGTAGGAACCTAGGTACTACATTCATTTTATACATTTTGTTAATTCGTCATCATCAAAATGACCCACAAAAAGCAAAAGAATTGTAAGCAATCAGAAAAGTAGTTTTTACCCAATCTAAATAGTCAGACGCATTGTTATACTTTGAGGTATGTTACGAACGTCCGGTTTTTCTAAATTCATCTTCGATCCATACTCGGTTCTTGTCTTGTGTTATGTTGACGTAGGACAAGTGTACAATGTAAGCACATGGAACCATATCTAAGTAAACTGTTCGAAATTACATGCACAGTCTGGCGTCGAATTCGTCGCGCGCGGACTCTCGTCGTAATGTGGCAAGGTTCCGCGGTATCCGAACGTATTACTATCGTACACAATACATGCATGACGTTGGTGTAATTAAAACTTAATGATAAGGAGGTGCGTACGTGATTTGAGTAACATAGGGTCTTGTAAAAAATTGTCTCCTAAGATGGATGACCGTTGGACTGCAAAATTATATGCAGCGCACATCTGTCCAGTAGTTTCAAGGGTTTTCATGCGAGTTTTGTGTCGAATAAACTTTACTATGGCGTTAACGTAGGTAGGTACGCGACAATTTATATGAAACGCTACGAGTAGTCCAGTAAAAATTCGCAATTTTTGAAGTGTAACTTCCTATAATTTTAAAGTTTCTGATTTTTCGTAGAAGGATAGAGTACCCATCAGTAATCAATGAAAAATGTTTTCTAACAATTCTGTAGCTTGCTTTAGGTATAGTATATGTTTTTAGTTGTAAAACCTACAATATTAAATTAAAGTTATCACTGTGAACTTCATTGCGTTGTAGAAGATGCTAAGATTTACTAAAACAATTTTCTAAAAAAATAATCAATGGCTGCTTTATAGGTATTTTCTAAAAATACTTTATTGAGGCGTGATATTTGACCTCGGTGAAATTTTTCATAAATGTTTTCAGAAGTAAAGTGTTAGAAGTTGTTGATCTATTTTTTGAAATTAGTTACGGGGGTTCTAAGTATACCTAGGTATTCTCCGACGCAATGAAATTCACAGTGGTAATTTTAATCATAGGTGTAGTCTATGTTTTATTACTAAATAGGTATCTATATTATATCTAAAGTAAGATACCGATTTGTTAGATTTTTTTTATTATTTCACTGACATGTACTCTATCCATGTGCAAAACATTACGGCCTTTAAAATTATAGGAAGTTAATGTATGGAATTCTTTACCGCATTTTATAATTTAAGTTGACCTTTGTTTTTGACTCCAAATGTACATGTTTGTAAAGGCTTTGGTTAATTACGTTTCTTTATCCACAAAGGGAAAATGGCAACATTCTTTAAAAAAAATCTCAATCAAAATAATTTTAGGTTTTGATTGTAATCAATCAAAGATGGAGATTA
Source organism: Oegoconia quadripuncta (assembly GCA_949316235.1). NCBI lineage: Eukaryota > Metazoa > Arthropoda > Insecta > Lepidoptera > Autostichidae > Oegoconia > Oegoconia quadripuncta. The sequence continues at coordinate 28,849,424 of OX438743.1, read as the reverse complement.
CAATACAATGATACCATCATTATTTAATAGATACCTACTAAAATTAAGTCTTACCATTAAAAAATATATTTAAAAAAATTATAGGGTAGGCATTATTTTTCACCGCGCGCGGCCTTAAATTCAAAATAAAACATGTTAGAAAAGTCTTTTAAACTCCTATTAAGATTGTTTAAAAGCTTTAACAAGAGTTAAACGTTATATCTTTTGAATATTATTGTCCATAATGGGGTGTCCATGAATGGGAGTATGTCCATAGATGGGTGTCCAAGACTGGAATTTGTTTGTTCATGTCTGGTTTCTTAAAAGGCTTTTAGTTTTTAAGAAATATTACAAATGTATGTGATATGATTGGAAAACTTAATAATAAAGTAATTGGCAATACTATAGTTTATTATTTATAAGTACTCTTACCCCTATAGGTATAATGAGTAATCAGATAAACAATTAAAGTAAGAAAAATGTCCTTATACTGTCCATGACCGGTGCCATTACCTTACTAGTACATACTTATGTACAGTCACTTATGGTACTTAGTTTATTTATCAATAATCTAAGGTACGGTCATATCAAGGTTCTACTTTTGCTCTATGGTATCTATGGAAATAAAATGCACAGATCTCGTGCCATTGACGACATTCAGGTACATTGAAAATGATTTTAAAAATAAGAAATAGATTTTTTGCACAATTTACTATTTATATAATAATAATAATAAGTACCTACAAGCCGTCATTTTAAATACTCTAAATGACATAAACAGACAAGCTGAATTTGAACTTTAAAATAAATAGGGACGCATCATTTACTTGGTTAATGTCGGTAAATGGTATGATAAAATCAGAAACTTAAAACAAAAACAAATTATAATAAAAAATTTGAGTTTTTCGAAAAAAAAAAATTGATAATCATAATCATTTATTGCTTTCCATGGTTACATAGGTCTTAATTCAAAAAATGTGTACAGTACATGGAAACCCTGTTAGGGCACGTCGATATAAATTTATGTAATATAATTTCACCGTCTTGTAGCCCTAAAATTCGCGACACTAAGGCGATTTTACATACTCAGCGAAAATGGGGATAATTTGAGGGACCAGGACGAACCATGAACGATAGACGAATGCTTTGATTTATATAATGTAGCATAAAGTCCACATCTAAACGGGCTTACGTGATATTTCGATACCTAACATTTAGATTCAGATTTAGAGAACAACTGCCTCCGTGGCTCAATATAAACAACATTGGGTTTACGATTCGGAGGTCGCGGGTTCGATCCCCAGCGGGGCACATGTTTAAGTGCTCGGTTTGGTTGGTGGTAGGGCGTTTTAAATGGCCGCCTGGCTAGCTACCACCATATTGTCTAAATCTGCCGCCAAGCAGCAATGTTTATAGCATTGTTGTGTTCCGGTGATCAGAGATAAGATAGCTCCAAATGTGTTGGGGTTTCTGGGTCAGTTCCACCTTCGACCTCAACTTCACTTAACATCAGGTGTGATTGAGGTCAAGTACGAACCCGTTGTGCATAAGAAAAAAAAAGATTTCGAAATATTAGAGATTTATTTCGAAAAAAAAAAATTTTTATTTCACACTTGCATTTACAATCCAAAAATTTTTACTTATTTAAAAAAAATTCCCACCATCTTGTAGCCCTAGCCGATACGCGTCTTTTAAGCGTAGCCCCAAAGTTCGCAACTCCAGGAAGATGTCACACTCTCAGCGAAAATGGGGGGCCTGACGTCTCTGGAGCCTTGTAGTTTATTCAGGAACGACGGGAAGACCTGATGGAGCCACCTTAGTACCTTGGTGCTGGGGCGCGCCTTGGCATGGGACGCTGAGAGAACTGGAACCGCGGCTGAACAAACTCAAAGTACCCTGTACCAAACCCTGTGCATGTTCAATAACTACCTGTGTATGCAAAGCTTTTAATGAAAGGTCCATTGTTATTATTTTTATTTTCAAATAAATAAATAAATATTTCGGACACTTACACCAATCATCCAGTCCCAAACTAAGCAAAGCTTGTGCTACATTGGATACTAGATGACGGATAAACATACATAAATATTTATATAAATATCCAAGACTCTGGAATAAATGTTAGTTTTCATCATACAAACATTTACCCCTTGCGGGATTCGAACCCGCAACCGTTGGTTTCACTGGTAGGGTGACTATCCACTACACCAATCGGTTGTCGAAAGCTATATTGTAACAGATTCTTTATTGCAAATAAACACAAAAGATACATTTGTCAGATAAAAAGATACAAAGGTGAGCTTACCTCTAAGAGAGATCTCTTCCAGCCATCCCTATAACCCTATACCCTATTGTAGGTACACCATTATCATTATTTACCCTATTAAATTATTTATACCATTGACATAATTTGGGAATGGGAATCTGTTTATTCAATTTTTTTTTTTTTATTCAATTCCGGAATAGAAAGGTCCAACTGGGAGCTCTCGCTGCACCGAAATTGGAACGTTAGCGACAATGCATGTTTGCTACTCCCTGGCATTCAGCTCCTCAGCACGTACCCCACCTTGAGCTTAAGACTTTCGTCATCATGTTTATTATAAAGTATTCAAGAGAACAAAACACACGAGCCCAAACTCGACTATCTTAGTAACTTCCATTAGGGAGTTCCAATGGCAATCTTCCGGCTCCATCGTCAGACCCTCGTCATCATGTGTATTAGAAAGTACTCATGAAAACAAAGCAATCGAGCCCAAACTCCACTATCTCAGTTACTTCCATTAGGGAATTCCAATGGCAATCCGGCTCCATCGTCAGACCATCGTCATTATGTGTATTAGAAAGTACTCATGAAAACAAAACAATCGAGCCCATACCACAGATTACTAATAAGTTACTAAAGTAACCCATACTCCCATTAGGGAGTATCTCAGTAACTTCCATTAGGGAGTTCCAATAGCAATCTTCCGGTTCCATCTTCAGACCCTCGTCATCATGTGTATTGGAAAGTACTCATGAGCACAAAACAAACGAGTCTAAACTCGACTATTTTAGTAATTTCCATTAGGGAGTTCCAATGGCAATCTTCCCGCTCCATCTTCAGACCCTCGTCATCATGTGTATTGGAAAGTACTCAACAGCACAAAACACACGAGTCTAAACTCGACTATTTTAGTAATTTCCATTAGGAAGTTCCAATGGCAATCTTCCGGCTCCATCGTCAGACCCTTCTCATCATGTGTATTAGAAAGTACTCATGAAAACAAAGCAATCGATCCCAAACTCCACTATCTCAGTTTCTTCCATTAGGGAGTTCCAATAGCAATCTTCCGGCTCCATCTTCAGACCCTCGTCATCATGTGTATTGGAAAGTACTCAACAGCACAAAACAAACGAGTCTAAACTCGACTATTTTAGTAATTTCCATTAGGGAGTGCCAATGACAATCTTCTGGCTCCATCTTCAGACCCTCGTCATCATGTGTAATGGAAAGTGCTTATGGTAACAAAACAATATAGCCCAAATTCGACTATTTCGCCATTTGCCATCAGGGAGTTCCAGTCCCTACATCCCGGCTCCATCAAATCAGCTCGATGGTATCATAATATTGCATTGTCATCGAACTTACATAATTATGAAAAATTTCAACTCAATCAGATAGCAGCAAGTGGTTGAAAAATTTTCAAATTTAGAAACGGGCAATAGCCCAGTGAAAATACGGTTTTTAGCTGAAAATGTCATCGAGCTGCATTGCCTAAGAAATAAAAACAAGAACTAATATTTTGTAACGATAATTCCCCTAAATGTTTTGAATATAAAGAAATACCCATCAATTGAGCATTTTTTATTAAAAGAAACACATTTTTCAACTTTCGGTTATCTAGTTACTTAGTACTTGCGTTACTTACAAATGCTTAATTTTTAGCAATTGTTACTACATTTACAACACTTTATTAAATGTTTTAATAAAATCACGGTTATTCGTTTTTCCGATGTCAAACCGTATTTTCCTTTGTCTACAACTGACTTACATACGAACATTGCAAACTAAATTAAAGAGTGTTACCAATAGATGGCGCCAGAAGGTTTCTAAAACGCGATATCGTTTTGTTCTCTAAGAATGATAAGGTGAAAGGGTGGATAAGCACAAGTTAATTGTATTTAGGTTAAGTTAGTTAATAGTTAACCTTGCATTATATTATATTTAGTTATAATATAATTCTGGTATAAAGCACAAATATACCTATTTTTGGAGGTGCACACTGTGCACTGGAAAATCAAACAATATCATTTAATGGGTTGATAACAGTATGTTCCCTACTTCCCTGTCAAAAATACACCTCTGTGTCAGTAGTACCATTTGCTTTGTCCATTGCATAACAATTCGACATAATAACAGTTTTAGCTTTATTTTTTTCCCCAACTGCATACCTTGTATAATTTGGGTAAAAGTGCGATGATCCATTTTCCATAAGAAATATCCTAACCTAACTAGTTGGTGTGTATGTGAATGATATGATGTCTCGCCGAGGTGTTCTAAATTTTCAATTTATTTATGTTGTAACCTAACCAATAGAAATCATTGAATTCCGGATTTTCTCCGTTAGTTGTGATATGAAACCTTTACCGACTAAAATAATTATAATTCATGCCAATTTTCAAGATTCTAGATCAATTAATGTTCCGCTGGTCAATTAGTATGGGAATATGTGTATAAAAGGTTTATTATTTTCAGCTTGTATCCTCTAGCAGTTCGCGTTCCGAGGATTAAAGTTTTTAAAAATCAAAAAACCACACAGCATTTATTTTATATTTTGCGGACGTCATGTTGCTCTATCTTATTAAAATACATATTATTGTGAAAAAACCAACATGACGTCCGCAAAATATAAAATATGCTGTGGTTTTTTCGTTTTTAAAAACTTCAATAATATTTTTGGGATATCTCTGACCACCCCATTTGGGATAACGGTCGTGACGTATGTATGTATAATCGCAGTTAAGAACTGGATAGTACAGAACACTCACTGCCGGAGTGCCGACTCACTTTTTTAATCGCAACTGTTGGTTGCTAGTATGATTATCTAGCTAGTTAGCTGGTCTTAACCCTGGAACAGCTTGTAAATGGCTCATGGGCCAAAAACTTTGGAGTCCATTGTTCCACATTATTAAAGTCAAAGTCAGAAATGCTTTATTTTGTAGGTACACAGAGTACACTTAAAATAGTCAATTTTACATAGTAAATTTTAAATTTTTTAAGCTACTGCTTGTTCAAAATGAATTTTTCCCCTGAGAAAAACAAGCAAGAAACTCGAAGGGTTGCTCTTTTAAAATCAGACTTTGATTTTACATAAAGGTTTTTATATTTCATTATTAATTGTGAAATAGCCTGGCATGCGAACGATCTGATTATGTCCAGGGATGATTATCATCTAAATGGTCTGATATTTTATAATATGCTCTGTTAACAAGTTTCTTAATCCAAATAAATAAAATCAATGCGCGGTATGGGAACACTCGCGTTGCGTTTAACGTTCGCGTCACAGCTTTTGCGAGGTAATCAAAGCATAAATCAGTTGATTACTGTCCAAGCGTCATGTTAATTCGGTGATTACAGCGAGATCAGAGATAAGTGTAAGTTGTAAACTGGTAACTGGACACAACATTCCTCGTCTACTCAGATAAAATATCTAATAGTGAGTGAGGGCACATGTACCGGACCATCCATTGTTTGACTTAACGCAAGGAAAATAATAGGGCACATTAGGTAAATAGAAGGTATTGGCATAGGTTAATTAATTAACAACCTGTTTGGTGTGATGGTTAGCAACTCTGACCGCTATACCAAAATATTGCGGGTTCGAATCCCGCTAGGGGTCTATGTTTGTGTGCTGAATACGGACATGTGTACCCGAGTTATGGATGTTTTTCATTTATAATGTATTTATGTAGTATATCAACCATCTGGTATTCACAACACACGCCTACAGTTGCTTACTGTGGAACTAGATGGCGCTGTGTGTATGTAAAAAAAAAATTATAAGGTTTTTATTTCAAAACCATCATCTAATAAGGCCTTCTGTCATTTGACGGTCGCGGATGTAGCCTATTCCACATAATTATATTATTAAATGAAATAAATAAAAACAAAACTTAGAGAAAATATTAGTTCCAAATTAATTTCGCATGATAGGTACCCTACGTATCCGGCCAGCCGCATATCATCCTCCGGCCGGCGCGAGCATCGAAGAACTTCAATTTCACTTACTTAGTAATGTTCAAAAAACTCACCCAGTATATCCTTGTGCTCTGCTACTGTACTCCTGCCTAGCTACGTAAGGATGTATAGGAACGTTGCTCTTTTCTTAGGCAATTTGGCCATCGCTAGGGATTTCCTATGGTGATCTGGTGGGGGGCGTCACAACTAAGCTGACCAATCAGAGCGCGAATCCTACATCGCGCTTACGAAGTTTTCTGAAGACATTGCATATAGGCAAGACGCTACTAATAACTGTCGGACTGCGTACAAAATCTTTCCTTTTCCTACGCACGATCAATTCTCCATATTGCTATACCTAGATCTGTAGCGGGGCAGGGTATTATTAGGGAATTCCCTATGGGGATAAAATTCCTGGCTATGCCAACGGTAGGATATGAAATAAAAAAATATATTGCTTTAAGAGAAGAACGCTCCTATACGTATCAACAACCGCTATCAGCAAATGCATTCTACAATTTCAGTAAATCTGGTGACAATCAGGGGTTCTATTACATAATCTCATCGCTATCGTCATCGGTTACGGTCTGACATGTGATTGGTCGGCTCACCGCTCGCTCGGCAATTTGACGGTTTCTTATTGGTCAACGTAATCGATAACGATACCGACCGATGGAGTTATATAATCTAAGGGCAGATCAATAGTTTTTTTTTTTTTGACCGATGACGTTGACGGTAGGATGAGTGTAATTTTATTTATTTATTTATTCAGTCTTTCACATACAGCATTACAGTAAAATTAGCAATGCACTGTACAGTTACTTAGGTAGTACAAATTAGTTACCAGAATTTATAGCTATTCTTAATTATTTATCTAGGTCAATCATCCATCAATCTCACAACACTGCAAACACGCCCTTCTAACACTCGGCCAACTCCCAGCGAACACATCACACTCCTGGTCTCGCTCCAACAAGGCGTTGAGTCTGCGAAGTCCGCGCAGGAGCGGAGAGTTTTGGTGGGCCACTGTGCGCACGTTCGGCAGCGCCAACAACCGGTGACCTCGAGCCCCCGTGTAGTTATTGGGTGCAAAAAGTCGGCAAACTTGCTTAATCAGCTCCGGACAGTCGATATCGCCACGCAGAATGCGGCATACTGTAACCATTAAGGTAAAATTGCGCCTAGTTTCCAAAGAGTTGTAACTCAACATGCCCAACAAGAATTTGTGGGCCCGCCGGTTTCGGAACCCATGTATCTTCTTTAACGTTCTATCTACGTTATATTCCTGCCAGTGGCCTTACAAGCCATCAGTTGAAAGGTGTTGAAGCTTTCTATTCATCTTCATTCAGTTTATGTCTGGTAGGGTCTCTACGAGTATTTCTCTTTCTCGACCAATAAATTACAGCATTGACTGTGAGCTCAAATTCTTTTACATCGGGCCTTATAATTTATATGTAAGTAGGTACAGTTAGCAACAAAATTAGATGAACATATCTGTTCAAATATGAACTTTATAACTAAGTAGGTATTTAGAATAAAATTCATTTATCTTTGGTTCCAGCTGACTGTGGTTGCAAGATTAATTAATCGTTTTGTCAATGTAACTTTTTTCAATTGTTCATTATGACTTCGATTACTTTGACTGCTTAACTGACTGACTGTACATACCTATGTAAATCTCAAAGATTTGTCATCCTCATCACTATGTATACTGTGCTTCGATTTTAACCTTGTAATCTCCCGAAGTAGCCAACATATTGGAAGTTGGAGCTTTTAACGGACAAGTTCATAGCAACGGTACCTACAGATTTGATCCGGCACTTAATAATTAAGAACCTTCTCAGAAATGGCACAGGCAGGAGGTACCAGTCGGTTTGTTATGTTTTATTTTTAGAACTGACTCACGGCTCTGTTTTCAGTTAGTGATATTATTAATAATAAATATAATGATTACGTACAATCACAGTGGAAGATCTAATGTTCGATTTACTACAGTCATCATCAGCCCGTAAACATTCCATTGCAGGGACATAGGCCTTCCCTCGTATATGAGGGAGTATGGGCCGTAGTCCACCACGCTGGCACGATGCGGGTTGGGGACTTCACATGCCTTTGAATTTTTATTTCTCAGGCATGCAGGTTTCCTCGCGATGTTATCCTTCACCGTTTAGGAGCCGTCGGATAAGTAATTAAATTACATTTTAAAACTCATTGGTACATGGTCTGCCGGGGAATCGAACCCGGACCTCCCAAATTAGGAGACCGCGTCTTAACCGCTGAGCCACCGACGCTCCTTTAGTACAGTAATAAATAATATTAAATAAATAACGACTACCTCTTTTACCTGTAATTCGAATGACTGGACCAATGAGCTTCTCTAATCAGAGCTCGTAACTAACCAATCATAACGCAATGCAGGTAACGAGTCTTCAGAGAATTCACTCACATTGCTAATGCTTTTAGAACACGGAGTAGGTAATAATATTTAAACTCTACAGAGGAGTAGCAAAAATCCAGAGCGGACGTCCGTAGGACTTCACATCCAATATTTTTCACACACGTGGCATCTCTCGCACGAGCCACAGAACAAAATCCCTAACATCCGTCCAATCCTTTGAAATAACACGTTTCCCACTCTTGTGATACGGTTGAAATTTCAATGAGAACTCGTAAAACGTGCAAATTCAAAGGTTACTATAAATTTGGTATTCCGTATAACATATTTCACGGTGGTCTATCATTAACCGGCAAATGTGAAAAGTAGCACGTGGATTAAGTGGGATAGAGTAAAGGGCTTTCAAATCGAGGGCTCTAGAATCAATACGGATTACATCACGGTGGTCCCAACTGTTTGGAACGTATTGTTGCGCAATCGGAGGATTAGATCTTGCCGCATGTGAAACATTAGGAACATTTACTTGATAATTTTACGACCGAGAGACGAACACGACTCCATACATGGTTAGAAATAAGAAAAAGAAATACATAATGTTTTATTCAAAGTGTAGGTACTCGTACATAAAACACGGTAAGTGCAGGGAACATAACATTACAAGGAAGGTAGTAATAATAAAGAACGCAGGGAAAGCTTCATGCTCACAGTAAGAACGACTCTAAATGTGTCTATAACGTAAATTCTCCCAAATTCCACGAAATTGTACACTCAAATGTATTTACTTCCTGCAAAATGTAAATATTAGAAGTCTAAAATATGCAGGTTTACTATGTTTTATTCGTCTCTAGGTATTTACCTCGCAGTTGTAGTTATCGATATCTGCTTTGTAAAGACGTTCTTCGATATCATTATGTAACTAACCACCTGCAATAATTTTATATATATCCTTACTTAAATGTGCTGACATGGTTAGTATGGTCATCATTTCGACAACTGTCCACTCACAAATCAATAACGAGGGCTCCAAAAGCTGTTTATTTTGAAACACGACCCGTGTCGTCACCCCCTAAGACCACACACCAGTCAGTTCCGGGTATAACGTACAGTTCGTAGTTCGTATTACCCATCACATGCTGCCGTACATCGATTCGCTTCTACCACTTGTTCTCGAAAAGATCTTTCGAAAGCTTTACAGTGAATATAAAAAGTGTGTTAGGCTGCCGTTCTCGCAGGCGAGCAGAGTAAGATGATCTTATTGCGAAGTTGCTATCATTTTTGAAAGTAATTTTAATTTATCTTTAGTTGAGTGAGATCCAAAAACAGTTGCTGGATAGCTGCTAGAGAGTACTACCTATTTTAGGAATTGGTTGCTTGCAGTGTGAATGTATCTTGCTCGCCAAGCAACAAAGGCCCCTACACTGATGAGATAAACCCAGACGGTGTTGAATTAAACAACTAATACGAAATTAATATGTCTGGTATTCCGTGGGGATATATAGATAGAGTATATTGTAAGTGAAGTTAACTGTAAACTATACGTTTTACGGCTTCTTACATTACACTTTGCGTGTTCCTTTCCTCTTGCTGTTCTTAGTGTAGCGACACACCGCGGAAGGTACGGCACCGAGAGTTCGGCTGAATACGCTTACAGAGTTTTTAAGTTACCTATGACACATCAGCCGAAATTATGCGGCGTTGAGTGTAGTCCTCAACCTATGGTCTAGCGACTGTTTCGTATAGTAGACTGTTCGTAGTATTTTGCACAGCAAGTGACACATCATGCGACGCGTTACGTAGTTGAACGTTCATCGCGCGCTTTCAGACCGAAGAGCGGCATAACCTCTGTCTCTTTAAAACCTTACCTACAAAACGTCTGACTTATTTGGTCCATTTTATAAGCGCAAGTGAATACAAATCATAAAGTAACAAAAAGAACATAAAACAGAAGGATAAAATGAAACCTATGGTACGGCTATACCGAAGGGCCAGTCAGTCACACTTTCATAAACTAGCATAGGCTCTTGTAAAGTAAATGGACTGTTTTCTGGATGGATCATAAATTCACTGAGTACCTACCCTCGGTGCCTTACAGTAAACGCCCAAGTTCAATCAAATGTGAACTTTATCACCATTGCCTAAAGTGCTCGCTCCGTATCCTTAATTGGTTATTTGGCTCTACCTCCTACAATTCCTACGCCTTTTACGATCTCATAAGATTTGGAATTCTGAATTACGGAAGTGTTCATTGAGAATGTGGATTGTTCTATAAAAGTGGATACATACTTGTAACTTCTGACGTGATCTGACACGTCCCGATCATTTCTCCGTAACCTCCGTATTCTTCAGTAACTGCCTCCGTGGCTCAATGTAAACAACATTGTGTTTACGATTCGGAGGTCGCGGGTTCGATCCCCAGCGGAGTACATGTTTAAGTACTCGGCTTGGTTGGTGGTAGGGCATTTTAAATGTCCGCCTGGCTAGCTACCACCATCTTATCTAAATCTGCCGCCAAGCATCAATGTTAATAGCATTGTTGTGTTCCGGTTGTCAGAGATAAGATAGCCAGTCCCCCAAATGTGTTGGGGTTTCCGGGTCAGTACGCTTCCACTTCTTCACTTAACATCAGGTGTGATTGAGGTCAAGTACCAACCTGTTGTGCATAAATAAAAAAAAAAACTACTCTGATTTAGGGCGGATTATACTCTGGGCACGGCTGCGTGCTTCGGTCAGCTCCTGATTGGTGTATGTATGTTTTGGGGTAAATTTGCTTTAGCCTAAACTAATTATGTTGTTTTGACTTGTTTTTGATTCTATTTATAACCTTAGTCGAGTCTATATTTTTTTTTGACGACTGACTTTAATAAAGTTTTATTGCAACTGTTAAAGTATTGATTAACTCATTTTTTGTTTAATTTAGGAACTACAACATCTGGTAGAGATTATTGGACTTTTTTTGCAAAAATCTGCATTAGCCTGTCTTTATTTAACCAATAGGGATTTTTGAAAAACGAAATGAGAATCAGTCATCATGACCCACCTCCACACCCTCCCCCTGCAACTCCTGTAGCCAGGATCAACAGCGGCACAGCTGAACGTCGCCTACTGAAAGTAAGACGAGAGAAGAATGAGAATTAGTCAGTCAGATGTATCAGTGGGGATTTCTTGAATAATTCATACATACAGTAGACGCGTTGAATACGTTACCCTTCTTTTGGCTTCGTCGTTGTCGGTTTAAAATATGGACTGTCCAGTAAGGTTCGCGGATGGTGACCACGACAGTTCCGTCAAGAGTATCCACCTATAAGAAATCTTCGGTCATTCCATCTCTTCGTCGAACACAGAACCCTATGATGATGACGATGGTGACGTACGTACGTCACCATCGCCATGTAAGATTTGTAAAGTGTTAAGATTTTGTAAAGTGTTTTGGCACTTTATATTATATATTATTACGTCAAGGATGTAATATATTTCCAAATACTTTACATCGCCGTAATCGCCACACTTGGCAGGAATCAGGGAGTTTATTGTCTCACGTAAAAGTCGTGTCAATGGTCTGTGACTTCATGATTTCTTTTACGACAAAGAAGCGGTGATCCTATTTTTTATAATCAGGAACCAGGCATTATTTATTAGACATTCACAAAATACCTATTTGATTGATATTCACCAACAGCCTTATTCGCCCCCACTATGTGGGGGCACAGCCTCCTTTCACTGGGAGAGAGTATGGGTTATAATCAGCCACGCATGGGCCATAATCAACCACGCGGGTCCAGTGCGGATTGGCGGATTTGTGTCAGATTATTGGCCTGGTCTGTTCTTAAGCCGCCTCTGAAGGCCATCGACTTGGCTTAACTACTGCTTTTTAATTAAAAACAACCGGTCAAGCAAGGAAACTCTAGTACTAAAATGCCACTAGTGGTCACCCATTCAAGCACTGACCATAGCAGACATTGCTTAACTTCACTAATCGAAATCGAATGCGACTGCGCCGCGATTGTGTCATATACAGGGCGTCCCAAAGTTATGGGACATGAAGGGGAAGTACCTTAAATATCGTAGATAGTGAATTTTGCTCAAAGAAGACTTTATGTTATTTTTAAAAGTTAGTAATTCTGCATTCATAGATTTTCTAAAAATTATTTGCTTCGGCTGGGAATCGAACCGACTCAAATGTGAAAAAAAAAACACCCTACTTTTATGATGCCAATCGAAAGAATAGCTAAAAAATAATAACTCTGCCTAAGTAACATAGTATTTTAAAAGAAAGGAACAACGTGAAATTAATCATTTTAATCAAATAAAAAACATACATGAAACTGCCGTAGTCAATTAAGTAGGTATTTTTTTGTAAATTAATTAATTAAATGCTCAAAATGTGATCCCTCTTGTCTTACGCAAATCGCCAATCTTTTAATGAGCCCGCTGCCTGTTGATTTTCTAATCATTTTATGGTGAACACTCGATGTGATATGGCACAATTCTGTTTGCAACTCGCCTACGTTCTCGTATCGCTTTTTGTATAGCATATCTTTCACGTATCCCCAAAAGAAGAAATCTAATGGTGTGAGGTCCGGGGATCTGGCCGGCCATCTAATCGGTCCATTTGTACCAATCCATGTAGGAAAACATTCATTTAGAAAATCTGCTGCTCTCCGACTATTATGAGCCGGAGCTCCATCTTGTTGGAAAATTAAGTTTTCTTGCTCCGCCGCGGAATGGTTTCTTATCTTATCCCTTAAAATTTGAAGTATTCCTAAATACTTTTCTGTGTTCAAGGTTCCTTGGTAAAAATGGATTAAGAAAACCCGGTTTTTTAAAAGTCCGCACCAACAGTTGAGTGAAAAACGCACTTGGTTATTAGTTTCAGTCACTCGTAGGGGATTTTCTTTAGACCAAATACGATTATTGTTGCGGTTATACATACCGTTATTGCTAAAGTTAGATTCGTCTGTCCAAATAATATTATCCAAAAAATTTGGATCTTCGAGCAATCGTGCCTGGATATCAAGACAGAAATTTTTTCTCCTTTCTGTATCGCCCGGAAGTAATTTTTGAACCAATCGTCCTTCAACATAACTCTTAAAACCGTGTTTTTTTAATACACGGTGTATTTTACTTTTTGAAACTCCAATTTCATGTTCTCCTTCTCTCACCGATGCTTTCGGAAAAGCCGAAAAGTAAATTAAAATACCAAGTTCTTCGTCGTTGATCGTATGGTTTTCTTGCTGTGGTTCTCTTGGGCGTTTATCGAAACGTCCCAGAGTTTTCAAATTGTTCACAAGCCTTTTCAAAACTTTACGAGACGGTATTTGTCTATCAGGATATTTTACGCCATACCACCGCAAACTTCTAGAGATATCTTTATCGTTCAAAAAATATGCTTCCATTAGATCAAAACTTACTTGATATGCCATGTTCGCAATAAATTAACACAATAACACTTGTGTAAGTGAATTGAGACTAAACAGATCAATATCCGAAAAACAAACGCTCGCCCAACTGTTCCATTTTCAAATTTAAGAACAACATTTAAAAATATCACTTCTTTTTAAAATATCTTAAAAAGTATGCATTCAAACAAACGCTGTCATAAACTGTTCCATTTTCAAATTATAAATTATTTATTTTTGTTTTTAATTTGCCTTCTGTCTAGCTTACAGAGGACGTATTGAAATACAAGTTTTATCATTTCATCTACACGTGCACTTATAATAAGGAAAACTATGTTAGTACCTATTTTATGAAGTGGGTACTTATTTACGAATAATCAATGCTATCTTTGGAATGATAATATCGCTACTTTTCGAACGTCGTCGGCAATAAATAACTTTCTTGAAATTTGACTCAATCATTTTATGTTGTTCCTTTCTTTTAAAATACTATGTTACTTAGGCAGAGTTATTATTTTTTAGCTATTCTTTCGATTGGCATCATAAAAGTAGGGTGTTTTTTTTTTCACATTTAAGTCGGTTCGATTCCCAGCCGAAGCAAGTAATTTTTAGAAAATCTATGAATGCAGAATTACTAACTTTTAAAAATAACATAAAGTCTTCTTTGAGCAAAATTCACTATCTACAATATTTAAGGTACTTCCCCTTCATGTCCCATAACTTTGGGACGCCCTGTATATATCAACAGAGATATTTGATATTTCAGGTTAGAACATAAAAGGAATTGTTGATTGATGATGTCACACGCTACATCCATCGTTTGTTTATTGTGGTGAAGTCAAGTCACACTCGTACGTATGCGGAATATCAATATCTAATAAATAAGGACATAAGTGATGATGACCTACTTTGAGACGAGACGAAGTGTTTTTATTTGTTTAGGTCAAGAATTTTGCAAATATATTTACATAAATATTATCTATGTAAGTTTTTACCCGACTGCCCAAGAATGGAGGGTAATGTTTTTCGAGTGTTTGTATGTAAGTATGCATGTATGTATTGGGTCTTTTCCTATGAAATTGGTGTTTTTTTTTTCTTCGTTAATCATATGTACCAATTCCTGCGATTTTCAAAGCTATATCCAAATTTGTTTTTTATTTGGAAAATGGAATATTATTTCAAGGAGTCTGGGCGGTCAACAACGGTATCAAATAGTACTAAAATTATTACTACCACATGGATCCCCTTTTAGTAAAATGAATAACATAAGGCCCTTTCATCATGACACATAATTATATTGGGTCTTTACCTATGAAATTGGAGTTTTCATAGGTCCTGCGATTTTCAATGCTATATCCAAATTTGTTTTTTATTTGGAAAATGGAATATTATTTCAAGGTTTCATATGAAATATTTTTTAATTTGTGGGCTAAATCACATATAATAAAAAAAAATTAAACAGAGCTCTTTTCATGTGCTTCCCATAATCATTTCTTAGATTCGCTGAAACTTTTATAAAACGGTTACTTTTAAAAATTAAAGCTGTTATACTTAACTTAATGTTATCCGATAATACACACAAAGTTTAGCTAAATTTGGATTTGCGTTCCCAAAAAAAATCAAAAATGTTTCTATGGAGACAACAGTCTTAATGAAATTCTTCATACAAAACGCCAATTTCATAGGTAAGGACCTAATATTATTTTATGGGTGTGTCTGTTCCAAGATTTCCCCACTCTTCTAATTCATTGCAATCCGTTATTGTTATGAATCGATTTCTCTAAAACAATTATGAAATGTAGTATTTGAGATTGAACGACATGCGAATTTATAAAGAACTGATAACATGTACAGTCTGAAACAGATAATCCTTTACAGGTCTGCTTAAAAAAATAAATTATCCCACGAAAACTTGAACATTTTTAGATAATATTTAAATTTGTTAAGTAATTTCTGAGTTCAACAATATGATATCCATTACTGTGAAAACTTAATTTTTATAAGCCCTGTATAGGTTTCTCTGTTTCAGAATGTATACTAATTGAGAAATTGTACGAACCGCTTCGCTTGTTTCAGAGTACTGGATGTTAATAAGTGAATCACTCAGAAACGCTTTTTTATGCACAGTTTAATTTGACCTCAATCACAGTTGATGTTAAGTGAAAATGAGGTATACACACCCGAAACTCCCAACTTACTCGGGGAGCTTAATCTAGTTTCTAAAATAATAAAAATAATTTGTTAAATCGTTCAAACAGTTAAAACTGACTGGGACCACACCTTCTGGTGCAATAATACGTATTACTTTCGGTAAAGCAACGTATGTGAAGAATAAGTTCACAGTACTGTACATATGTCCATATACCATAGGTCTTATATCCATAGGTCGCTACTTGAAATTTTGGAAATACTTAATTTATTCAACTCAACGAGCACCTGTTCATAGGACAGGTGCAAAACCAAGAGAGCGAACAACGTTGGTGTTTCCACTCAACAAAAATATATAAAAAAGGACTGTTCACAGATAACCATTGGCATAATTTGTATGTTCTGTACTGACAGTACCGCGTGATACAAGATTTACCGAACTTTACATTTACTTTACGAATTTAACTGATGACTATTTCATAAAGGTGTCCTAAGGAATAATAAGAGGGTTAAACATAGCTATGTTATTATTATGAACATTAGAACAAGAATAACCCATATCATATTGCACGATATGATGGTGTGCGGTAGAGACGGGGCATGCGGGCGCATACAATTTATTTTATTGCACGTTTCATGAATTAAAGTTCTTTTTTCAATGGTTTTATTGACTTTTAACAAGACTGGAGAATAGAATCTTCATCAATATGAAATTTTAGAATAGCATAGAGCAGGATTGCACAATCACGTCCTTAGTACATTCAAAAGCATGTCCCCCTTCATCACAGTACAGCGTTTTGTCACAGGGTAGGCATAATGATAAAATTTGCTATTATATAACAAAAAATACAACTACATATATATTCGATATCAAGAGGCATTTTTTTTCAATACATCGCAACCCTAAACAATTTGTTCACTCTGCTCTACCTCTCTACTACCGAGACTCCTTTATAAACCGTTCTCAAGATCATCTTAAATAGACGCTTCAGAATCTGTTGCATATTAAAACAGCATCAAAAAAAAAATAGTACTGAGACTGATACACGATAAGAACGGAGTCATTTTACTGACTAAGATGTATTGTAATTGAAGGAACGCAACGTAAAATATCCTACGTAAGTCCACACGGCCACAAAGGGCCACAAATCCGCATTGGTCCTGCGGGGTGAATGACGGAACATACCCTCTCCCAGTGAATGGAGGCTGTACTCAGTGGGGACGTGTAAGGCTGTTGATGATGAAGTTGCTTACGATCTTTCACAAGAGAAATTTCATCTATAATCTGTTATCGTAGACAATATTTGAGGATCAAATTTAATTAGAGAAGTGTTAACATGCGGTTTCCGGAAGTACAATAGTAGTTTGCGCTAAACATGTATACATATCTAATTTAAATGTTAAAGATGATGAGAATATTCTCATATATCTTTCGATCACGATATCGAAACATCATATACATAATGACATAATGAAATATTATAATATAAAATAATAATTAATAATTTTGTACTATAAAACCTTTTTTTTTTAAAAGAGCCACCTCTCGAGTTTCTTGCTTGTTCTCAGGGGAAAATTGCCTTTTGAACAAGCAGTAGCTTTAAAAATGTAAAATCTGACTATTTTAAGTGTACCCTGTGTACCTACAAAATAAAGCATTTTTGATTTGATTTGACATCCTGCTGGGCTAGCTCTAAAAAGGGTCATGCCAGCGGCTAGCATGACCCTTTTCTTTCTCTCAGCCGTCAAATATGTCGATTTATATAGCATGACCATCAAGAACTATCGACAAACTTAATGACGTAGAGAAAGATATCTCGCATCAATCTACGACGTTGGTGTAATAATTTGAAACTCTTATAGCTACAGGTCTCGGGTGCCATGCCGCTAGGGGCATATGTTCAATAAAGATATGTGTGGACACTAATTTCACCCTACAGATATACTAGCATTTTCAAAAAAGATAATTTTAAGATGAGCTAACAACAAACTTAACCGCCTCTGTGGCTCAATGTAAACAACAGTGGGTTTACGATTCGGAGGTCGCGGGTTCGATTCCCAGCGGGGTACATATTTAGTACTCGGTTTGGTTGGTGGTAGGGCATATTAAATGTCCGCCTGGCTAGCTACCACCATCTTATCTAAATCTGCCGGCAAACAGCAATGTTAATGTCATTGTTGTGTTCCGGTTGTCAGAGATAAGATAGCCGGTTCCCCAAATGTGTTGGGGTTTCTGGGTCAGTACGCTTCCACCTTCGACCTCATCTTCACTTAACATCAGGTGTGATTGAGGTCAAGTACGAACCCGTCGCGCATAAAAAAAAACTTCTAATAAGTTTTCAGTATCTTCGTAGGTCTTAATCAATGTTGAATACTATCTGGATAAATAATTAAGGATTCGTATATAGAGGAGGTGTCAATTAAGAGAGTTGGTTTGTTTTGTGGATGAAATAATCTCCGTTTTGTTCTCGGGGGTTTGTAAATTTTCAATTTACTAGTTATTAGTTTCAATATTTTTTTTATATATTTTATTTTATTTTATATACAGAATCAACAGCATCATTATAAAAAATATTACACAAAATTTACAAGCCAAAGTCATGCCAATTACAGATTCTCATTTTTCATTACAGTTCCCTTAAAAAAATAATTAGGTGGAAAGTCAGTTATTAAATAATAATCATTATACAATCTAGAGGCATTTCTATCTACAATCTATTTGAAGAGATGTTTTACATTGCGGCCTACTGTGGGGACATCACGCGCTGTGTACCGACGTGTATGTTCCTACTTTTATTGAAGGCCGGAAAGCGGACAACTTCACCAACAAAGATTGACGTATCCTCGTTCGTATGGTATCCGGACGTAGTACAAGTACAGTCAACCTCACATCGGCCTTCGGACCATCCATTCGTTTTATGAGCGCGCTACCGTACGGGAGCTCAGCTTTTACTGGCTTGTTACACTTGACGTGCGGTCGACCGTACAATGCATTTGGCGCGCAAAATGTGAATTTATGGTTGAGTAATTGACAGCTACTCGCCGCGTATGTACTTGTACCAACATGGCAATGGAAATGGAGCTTGATTTATTTAATCTATGGTCAGTCGGTGAAATCCATGCATATAATTAATTATGCGCGTGGTCTAGCTTATGGCATGGTAAAGAGTTATGACTAGAATAATATTCACATAGGAATCTATCATGTAAAGACTGTGTAATACTCATTTGTCGGCGAATAGTGTCTATTCAATCAAGGTACCATCGTCAATCAAATAAATGGAAGGTCATTTAACTTCAGAAAAATAACCTAAGTACCTACAATTTTAAAAGGAGCGTTGGCGGTTGAATGACCAATCCTAGGTAGACATGAAAGAAAAAAAACTGCGGACGAATAAAATCTTTTTAGCTTCATGTAGATAGGTATTTTAGGGCGGGAATACATAAATAAATAAATATAAATATCTTTGCACATACACACAGCGCCATCTAGTTCCACACTAAGCAACTAGGCTTGTATTATAGATACCAGATGGTTGATAAACTACACAAATACATTTTTTTTTGTAAATAAATAAATATATAAATGAAAAACATCCATAACTCGGGAACACATGTCTGTATTCATCATACAAACATATGCCCCTAGCGGGATGCAAACCCGCGACCTTTTGGTATAGCAGCAGATTTTCTAACCACTACACCAAACAGGTCGTCAAAAATAGGTCAAGTACGAACCCGTCGTGCATAAAAAAAAATTAAAAAAAATGTCAGATTGTATTTTCGGTTGTATGATCAGACTATCTGATCGTATTCACTTGATACACGTCCGATTCCTCCGTCAGACTTTTTCTGAACTCCGACTTTCTCGAGCTATTGGTGTCGATTGGGATGTATACACCAACTAAACTAAAACCAGTTTTAAAGTAGTACTGTCTCTTTCTCCCTGGAACAGTACGATGCGACGGCACCACTCGAAAACTGGTTTTAGTTTAGTTTAGTTGGTGTACATCCGAATCGACACCATTATCCCGAGTGCTTGCATGCGGAGCAGAAAGAAAAAATGGATGACGAATTACTGTTACTTATTGCATTTACTTATTGCAAGAAAAATTTAAAATATTCGCTCGTGGGCACGCGAAAGAAGAAAAATCGGTAATAAAATCGTCAACACCTTGGCGCTGTTTAAGACTCGGACGCCCGATCCGACTATCGGATCGGACGTGTATTGAGTGTTCAAACAAAATAATGGCTCCAACGCCTTCCGATAGTCGGATCAGACGTACGTATATTCCCAGCCTAATTTCCTGATGAAAAACAACGGGTGTTAATTCCTATATGTTTGACAGAGTTGTGTCTAGTCTTGGTCAGGATGTATCTCCATATTGCGTGGATCGATTTGAATGCGGTTTTTAATTTAAACTAGAGGAAAGCATGAAAATCGGTGCAGACGTTTCGAAAATTTTAGTTCTAGAACTTTTACTTTTTTAATTGCTTTGTTTACCTGGATTTTATTGTGATGTTTAGGGGGTTTTCTACACGACCTATTGGTTTAGTACACATAGTGACCCTGTCAATTGCGGGTTCGAATCCTGCGAGTAGTAAATGTTTGTGTGATGGATGAATACGAACATTTAATGAGAAAATGATATAAATATGTATGTATATGTTTATCCGTTATATAGTATCCATACGCGAAACGGATGAACGGATTTGGATGAAATTTGGTATAAAGGTTGAATATACCCTGGATTAAATAGGATATTTGTTATTCCGATAAAGTGTGTAGTTCCCACGGGATAAATAAATTAAACATACCCGCGATAAAGTTATTCCAAGCAGGCGAAGTCTCGGACGAAAAGCTAGTAAGAAATAATAACACCATTTATCTGCTTCTAATATAAAAAAAAAATAATCATTTGCTTAGTACAGATTACATTGTCTAAGGAAATAAAATGCTATCGGCCAGGAAATCAAATGTTCACCGTAAATTACTCGAAGTCTGTAGTTGTATGCGCGGTGTGAATATTAAGTGTTACCATCGGCAGCTAATAATAAATTGTAGGCTAGAACATCGAGGTGAGCTTGTAAATTTTAATAGAAATAACATAATGAAAGATTCTACTTAGAACAGGGAAAGGTGTCGGAAATAAAAATATCTAGCGTCAAAGCGCTCGGGAAGGTGTTAGTGGCAGGGCGATGGTGCAAATAATTTAAGCCTTTGAGCACCGCAGCGGTCACCGGTGACCGCAAACTCAGACCACGAAAAAAAGAGTGAATCCACTTTTCGTATGCTATTGGCTTCTTGAGTCGTGTGTGTTCGTAAACGCGTGTAAAAACAAATTTAATCTAAATTTATTTAGAGAGGATTTTTTATGTCACCCTCATCGTGGCTCTCTTACATTAGGTTACAAATATATAATTGAGCTAACTTAAACCAATCAAAGAAAAGACACCTTATTAATTATATTTAGATTTAATTTCATTAATAGTAGCTACCTAATGAAATCTTAAGTTCGGCTAATTAATCGTAGTCTGATAGAATATTTCACAGATAAACTTCAAATCAAAACTTTTCAGTGTTATTACGAAGTCCTATCAAAATTTTCCAAACGCAAAATAATCATTCGACCGAATTGAAGAGCACTACGCTAAACGATCGCTAAACTTTATTAATAGTTCACTGTTATAATCTATTACCACTAATTTGAATATAGATGGGTTTAGACGCCAATACACACGGTCTTTAACGTTGTGGATATCGCGAGCGATCGTTAGCGCGCTATTAGATGTAATGTGGACTGGTTTGCGATTGCTTTATTAAATCCCCTCACACACAGGTGCGATTATCGCTTAAGTTTAATAATTAGAGTAGGTAATCGTTTCAGGGAAGCCGACACCGCTTACATCTTCCTTACCTATCAAATTGGCGGTTTGTATGAAGAATTTCATTAAGACTGTTTTCTCCATACGAACATTTTTGATTTTTTTTTGGGAACGGCAAATCCAAATTTAGCTAAAAAACTCAATCAGATACTCGCAAGTGGTTGAGAAATGGTTGGCACATTTTGAAACGGACAACTTACATACGAACATCATCATCTTCGTGCCACGAACATTGCCAGTTAAATATAAAAGCTCAGAAGGGGCTGCCAGAGAAAGACAATGTTATAATGTCTGCAAGTATTTATTCACTTCGATTGCTAATTCATATCCGAACACTTTCGCGGCTAGGTCACCAACTGCCTCGACGTCGGCTGGTGCCATCTCCCGCCAACTTTCCGAAGTCGAGTCAGTTGGACCTTTTCAAAGAATATTATTCATTAATTGAATTAAATATATTTAACAGCATTTGTTCAATTACTTTATTTAACTTTTAACGAACTGGATTTCGGTAAAGGCTACCGGAAGTCAGTTAGTTATATTTTTATACTAATTTTATTATAATTACATGGCCCAAGCAGTATGTATAAAATATAATAGCTAACAGATTAAAGCTTGTAATAATAATGAACATGTAAATTATTTTGTGCAATAATTTGTATGATATTGTAGACATGCTTGGTAGTTGGAAAATAAATACAAAACGAGAAGTTGTATGAAGACGTTCAAGCATTTATTTTTCCAATGTACGACACATAATATAACTTTATCATCTCAGCCCATATAAATCCCACTGCAGGGATATAGGCCTTCCCTCGTATAATGAGGAAGTATAGTCCACCACGCTGGCGCAATTTGAGTTGGGGACTTCACATGCCTTTGAATTTTTTATTTCTCAGGCATGCAGGCTCTAATTATCACTTATGTCACTAATATCACTTATTAAATGCCAATTAAAATCTATTGGGTGTAATATTAGGGATTGTATTTGTGCGTCCGTCAGTAAATACAAGTTCGCTATAATAGCACATAATTATGAAAAAGTTTAACAAAGCCATTTCGACTATTGAGTTCTTTACGGAAATAGAAAACAAATATATTTTTTATTTTGTTATTTCCTTCACTTACCATTTAACCTACACGTTGCGCTATGCTCCATCTACAGATACTTATATAATCTTGAGCAAAACGGATCATTTTTGGCAGCTCGCCAAATAGGTTACAAATACAGTATGGTGTGTACCTATTTGACAGCTGTCAAAAGTAGCCGCGTAGGTATTACGTTCATCGGACGATGTTAATAAATGGAGAACCACATTCAATTTTGCCTCCATGTGGTGATTAGGTGATAAAAATTATTGCTCACATGGCTAATGAACGGTTAATCGTTTACGTCTTTAGGTAGATGTATCTGTAGACCTCCCGGTAAGCGATTGCTTCATAAAAGCCCCTCCACACTACTGGCGCGACTGAATTATTTTAATTTAATTTTAAGTTGCATGCAAAAGTTAATTGCTATCTAAGGTAAGATTGAGGTGACCTTAAGTTGACGCTTGAGAATCCGTTGCATATTAAAACCGTTTCAAAAAAAAATGTATTGAGACTGAGACGCAATCTCAAGATCGATTTAATAATACGGCTTTAAGTGTCTGTCAGTATAAGAGAATTTTTTATCAAATTATTTGCGAAAGATGCCGAAAAAAGCTACTTATTCTTTTGTGTTTTATCAGATAAAAGCAAGCGGCTTTTCTTTTGCCAACATTTCTAATCAGATAAGTATTCTAGGAAAAATGAATTTCTAGGTAAAAGTTCCAAGAACTCATTGCGATGTCGGATCTCTATGATTGACATACGAATTGGCATGTCAAAGGCATAAAGGTAATCCCCCAATAACTCGATAGGAAAATTGTATTCAATCGATGTTTTGTGAATGTAGTGTAGTATTAGAATGAGGAGCAAAAATATACCAAGTTGTACGTACGAGTACTTCATTACATTTCCATTCAAATAATATAATGTACATATGGCGATTTTGTGCCCTTATATTATAATTTTTTTAAGCGTCTAGTTATTGTTAGCATCTGTCTATATCATTTTTATTATCGTGTTATGTAGTTTCGGCACGTAAAAGAATATCAAAATCAAAATCAAAAAATGCTTTATTTTGTAGGTACTGCTTTATTTTGTATATATAGAACCAATCTGTCCCTTCCCGTGTGTAACGTAACAGGCGACTAAGGGGCTTTCCAAAAAAAAATGTCTATAGATTTGTTTGTGGCGATGGACTAACCCTCTGTCACGTGCGCATTTCTGTTTATTTCGTAAGGTGTACCGTGAATGTTGTTCCCAGCCAAACACGAATATTTGGGATATTTCTGACCACCCCATTTGGAATAAAGATTGTGACGTTATTTATGTATGTATGTATTTTAATTAATCGCTGACTTCTCATCGAATGGAAACAGAAAACATTTTGTTTCTCTGTTTATAAATTAATCTATCTAGTAATTCCGAGTGAAGTTATGCAATATCTGTCGCGGTCAGTCTTTGGATGGGTGGCCAGTAGTAGCATTTTTATACGAGTTCCGGTTTGTTTTCAATTGAGGGCGGTGACCAACAGTGGCGACCTCAAAACACAGGTGGCCCTCGGACTGACATAAATGTACCTATCTACACTGAGCCCGCATGGTGGATTCTGGGCCATAATCTCCCCAGTGGGCACGTGTAAAGTTATTGACGAGGAATTACGAGTTACATAGCTACCATTCGGCTTTTAGTACGGCGTTATCTAGAGAGGTGCCTTATTTTTTTTTTTTTTTCTTTTTCTCGAGGGGAAATACGTTTACGCATTCGACCCGCCGCTGTGGGGCAGCGACAGGGATATGTGGGACTCCCCGCTCCAATGACAGGAGCGGGATTATCCACTAAAACCTCCCGGCGACCTTCCTCGGCAGTAGGGAGGACCTGGGAACGCATAAGCGGCTCCAGGTCGTCCCCCGCCTAGGGCGGCTAGCGCGCCCTCCGCGGGGGCACTGTCGAGCCTCACACCGCGATCAGTGAGCGGTATGAGGCGCGACAGGGCCCGATGCGACGACACCCCCCCCGGTCGCTCCGGGGGGTGTCATCCTCTCCCGGGTCGCGTCCGGCGGCTACATCGCCCCGAAGATGTAGCCGCCCGCAACCCCGGGCGACGTGCAGGGGGGCTAGAGAGGTACCTATATTAGACATATAGGTACCTCTCTAGCCCCCCTACCTAAGTTATATCATATAAGTGTTTGCGAATATTTCATGTATCTAACTACAGTTACTCAGAGAAGCGACAAGCCATAACTTCGTCGGTCGGTCAACACTCGACTATAACAATCTAACTAATTTATAAATGCGAAAGTTAGGATGTTTGTTTGTTACTCAATCACGGCGAAACGAATGAACGGATTTGAATGAAATTTGGTATATAGGTAGAATATACCCTGGATAAAGACATACGATATTTTTTACCCAGATAAAGTAAGTAGTTCCCGCGGGATAAACAAATTTCCGCGATAAAGTAATTCTACGCTGGCGAAGCCGCGGGCGGAAAACTATTAATAAATAATATCATACCTTATTACTTTGTGAAAACAACAGTTGCTAACTGTTACTGATTTATTTTAGCAGTTAAGCACGTGTCGGTTTCCGATTTCGAAAACATTCTATTTTTGTAATGTGTTTTGCTTGCTCACGTGTGTGCGCGGTTTGGCCGAAATAGAAATAGTGCCGAAATAGGACGAATGGCAAGCGCTCTAGTTAAAAAATTTTACTCTAGCATAAACTGAGTTTTGACTCTGACTACTGGGTTGAATTAAAAGTAGCCTAGGAGTGTCGTTCCATAAAGATGGGTCGAACAGAACACCACGACGTATTACTAACTAATATTATAAATGCGAAAAGTTTGGATGTTTGTTTAGTTGTTTGTTTGTTTGTTGCCCAATCACGGCGAAACGGATGGACGGACTTGGATGAAATTTGGTATATAGGTAGAATATACCCTGGATTGAGACATAGAATACAGGATTGATATCTATAGATGGGGAGTTGTTCATTAGGATAGTACTTTATATTCTTTGGTTTACTTTATTTCTGAGATTCGCTACCCATCGCGCTGTTAACTGATTTTCGTTTCATACTCCTGTTCATTATTGGGTTCAATACCCACTTAGTTTACTATTCCATTTTCAAAATGAAAATTTGGACTTTGGATTTGGAATGCCCAGTGGCATAAACCCTCTAAACAGCAATCTTCTCATTTTGTGCTTCTACGTATCTGTCGGCTCAGATTATATATAAATATTATTAGTAAAATCAGGATAATACATTTGCATTTTTATTTTCAGGTTATTAACAATGGCAATGGCGGTTTACATTCATCTGCTCCTAGCTCTGGCGGTATCAGTGATAGCAGGTATTTTTTTGACTATCTAATCGGCTATCTTATCTATAATTAGCAGGAACACAATTGTGCCATCAACATTGTTGTTTGGTGGCAAAATTGGATAAGATGGTGGCAAATAATCTGGACTTATTTTGAATTTCTAGGTAAATCCAATGGAACCTATTTTTAGTGCTCGTCGTTTTCCTTATTTCGTCAATTAGTGAGCTAATGTGTAAAACTTCACCGCATTAACTTAGTCGAATTTGACCGTTTCTTTCTATAATTCGTTAATTTCACTATAATAATTGCTTAACACACCACTTTCGTTAACTGGGTGCTATCCATATAAATATATAAATATTTCGGACACTTACATCAATCATGTAGTCCTAAACTAAGTAAAGCTTGTACTATGGTTAATAGATAACGGCTAAACATACAACAATATTTATATAGACATACATGACTCGGGAATAAATGTTCATATTCCTCATACAAACACTTAACCCTCGCGGAATTCGAACCCGCAACCGTTGGTTTCGCAGATAGGGTCGCTTTCCACTAAACCAATACATCTATACAGGGTGTTACGTAAGAAGGTGGTCACCTAAGGTCTTGCGATCTACCATATGATCCATTTTGCTAGAACAAAAGTCAAAGTCATAGTTTTATTAATTTTATGATATTTTCTTGAAATAATAAAACTTGTAAGAATAGTCATAAAAGAAATACACCCTGTATAGCAAGCTTATTGTAATGTCAGGCATATTTTACAAATGGTTACCATTCGTGAATATAAGTAGGTAACTGTTGTACCTAATTATATTTGTATGTGTTACGATATCCAGTTTATTTATGACTTCAAACTCTACAGGAGAGTTTGAGTTCGATATCCGGCCAGTCACGTACTTTAAATACAAAACTAAAGTTTTGAGTCGACGGAAAAAAGCAAATGCAATGTCGTGGTTCGCTACACAAGGCGCTACGGGGCGTGTTTTATTAACTCTACAAAGCATCGTTACGGGAGTTCTAAAACATTCTGTTGTTGTTCCGATGACTAGGGTTCTGTACATCAAAAGATAAAAAAAAATCCTTATAACATCACTTTATTGTTGGTCTATCTGTCCGTATGTCAAGCCCCTTTACCTAAGAAACCACTGGAGATATCAATTTGAAATTAAAACTGCATAGAGATGAAAAGATGCAATGAGATATTAATTCTGCACCTCTTACATATGTAACGTCACGACCTTCATCCCAAATGGGGTGGTTAGGAATATCCCAAACATGCGCGTTTGAGTGTTCCAAACATTAAAAGTTCATCTTACGATCAAATGAAAATAATGCACGCGTGAAAGATGGTGAGCTCATGCCGTTGAAACGTGAAAGTCTATAGACGTTTTTTGATCGCCTTGAACGACACCGGGGAAGAGATGGTTTGATACTATTCTTTCAACGTGCTAAAATTATAATAAATATTGCTATAAAGTTGCTAGTGCAGCCCAATAACAAGATACCCTACAATCTTGAAATACGGACCCTCAGGGTACAAGACCTACTCGAGCTTGGCCGTTTTTTTTTCGTATCTCATAGCTAAGGCATTGATTCAACTAGAGCCGGGCTTTTTCCCATCTCATGTCACTTTGGGCATAAAGAACTAACTACAATAAGAATATCCGGTTCAATCATCATCATCATCATCAACCGCGATCAAACCAAGGGTAAATAAATAAATTTAAAAATATTAGCCTTCGCCTTAGAGACAGAGGACATTTATTTGTTGTACCAGTTTACACTTTCATTGCAACTTCTGGCTGTTTCAAGTTCCAAAGGTACTGGAATGATTAACCTTCACCTGTGCGTAGCTCGTTATAGGTTTCGCTTTCTACATTCAGATCCCGATGTTCAAAATGACTGTTGTTAAAGAAGTCCAAAATGTGGCGAATCGTAAGGTATTTCATTAATCATCAATAGTCATCGATTTAATATGTACATTCCTCATCATCCTCATCAGTCCGTAAACATCCCACTGCAGGGATATAGGCCTTCCCTCGTATAATGAGGGAGTATGAGCCATAGACCACCACGCTGGCCCAATGTGAGTTGGGGACTTCACATGCCTTTGAATTTTTATTTCTGGCATGCAGGTTTCCTCACGATGTTTTCCTTCACTGTTTAAGAGCAGTCGGATAAATGCACATAAGTTATTAAATTAAAAACTCATTTGTACATGCCTGCCTGGGAATCGAACCCGGACCTCCGAAATTGGGAGACTGTGTCTTAACCGCTGAGCCACCGACGCCTATTCAATCCGGATCAATATTCTATTGTTTTTGGAAAAAGTTGAGGTCGAAGCGAATATCCCTTGTTATTGAGGGATCTGACTAAATTATCTCAGAGAACCGGAACACAACAATGCTTTTAACACTACAGCTTAACGGAAAAATTAGATAAGCGGTAGCAGTTATACCCGTCAGGTTAAATAATCTGGCGGATATTTTAAAATGTCCTACATATTGTTTTGTAAAATTTATTCTTTAAATATAACTTTAGTGATTAGTAATATCTGTGGGGTAACTATAGATTGAAATTTTAGAAACACCAAATATCGTCGAAATACACAAAAATAAATCTCTTTCTCATCGAAACGGATTAACCGATTTTCATCAAACCTAGTTCTCTCTTTAATTTAAGAGCTACGTTCTTGTCGGTGGAATCCTTTCTACACTTCTCTACTTTCCGCCTTTTCTTTGACCTCCTGATACGACACGGCATTTACTTTTTCCTTTACTTGTACCATGTATGTTCTTCTACGCCATCCTCTTTTCCTCTTCCCCTCAACTTTTGCTTCAATGATGTTCTTTATAAAGATGTCGTGTCGTATCAGACGACCCAACATCTTTCCCCTTCTGTTTTCCATGATCTTCAAAAATACTCTCTTCTCATTAACCGTCTGCAGGACCTCTTCATTGTCTCTTGATCTCTTTCTTTCCATCCAGCGTATGCTCTCCATTCTTCGCCAACACCATATAGTTAAGAGGATGTATTACGTCCAGTAGTGGCGCCCTCATTAGATAAATTAAGATTTCTTTTAAAGAAGGAAGAGGAAGAAGCCTAGAAGAAATAAATAATACTTAAATAGCTTTGTAACGGTGTCGTTCTTTTGAGCTGATACTCATTGGTGAGTTTGGGTTATTGGAGTTGAAATTCGAAATTTTAAACTAACTGACTGACTGATGAACGGATCCTTTTTTTTGGCACATTGATTTCCAGATTTCAACTCAGTCTCACTATTATTTTTAATCATTTTTTTTTACATCTCAATAGTTAATTTTTTAGTTTTAAGACCCTTTCGATCCTCTGTTTCATGCAATAAATAAGTTGGTGTGATGATCCGTGTTCTGTTTTGACCATGACCAGAGCTGATCCGCCCCATTCTGTACATATACCCAGCTGGCCATAGGCGGGCTGTGAAGGTCACAACTTTAATAGTGTTATACATTCAGTGTACTAAGTATCGGGAATTTGTCAATAAAACAAAAAATACAAATTATTCATCTAAATTTATTTTATCGCCTTCAAAGTAGGCCCCATCGCTTGCAATACAACATCTCCACCGCTTCACCCAGTCTTCCATACATTTTTCATAGGCTATTTGCGGTATGGCCTTTAGCTCATTCAGCGAATTTTCTTTTATGGCTTCTATCGACTCAAAACGTTTTCCTCGAAGTGGTAATTTTAACTTGGGAAATAAAAAAAAGTCAGACGGAGCCATATCAGGTGAATACGGTGCTTGGTCGAGAACTTTTGTTGAATTTTTCGCTAAAAACTCTTTCACTATAATGGCTGTGTGTGATGGTGCATTATCATGGTGCAGCATCCATGAGTTGTGTTGCCACAAATCTGGACGTTTTCGGCGGATACTCTCACGCAAACGCTTCATGACGCCTAAATAATATTCTTTATTCACTGTTTCTCCCTCTGGAAGGAATTCGGAGTGAACCACACCACGGTAGTCAAAAAAAACTGTCAGCATTACCTTGATTTTGGAGCGACTTTGCCGCGGTTTTTTGGGTTTCGGCTCGTTTTCGAGACGCCATTCTGAAGACTGTTGGCTTGTTTGCATGTCGTACTCATAAACCCATGTCTCGTCGCCAGTTATTATACGTTTCATAAAGGTCGGATCCGTAGAAGCTCGGGAAACCATGTATTCAGCGACATGCTTTCGCTGCGCTTTTTGAACAAAATTGAGCTCTTTTGGAACTAGTCGAGCGGCGACGCGTTTCATGCCTAAAATGTCAATGAGAATGTTGTGGACGGACTTAAAAGATATGTTCACCTCACTAGCCAACTCTCTCAGACTCATACGTGGATTTTCGAGCACTAGCTTCTTGATTCTGTCGATGTTTTCTTTGATCGTAGCGGTTGAAGGTCTACCAGAACGAGGCAAGTCTACTACTACTTCTCGGCCTTCTTTAAAAGCCTTATACCATTCATAAGCCCTTGTTTTCGATATACACGATTCGCCGTAGGTATTTCGCAACATTTTTAGTGATTCACCACATGAAATATCATTTGAAACACAAAATTTAAGGCACACTCTTTGTTCAACAATATTTTCCATTGTAAAAATCGCCGAGGACTCAAAACTATGACCAACAAAAAGTGTAGTTTAAAACAAATTAAATGACAGATCCCGCTCAAATTTTGCGCGCTAAATCAGTACAGTGCTACCAACATGCAGTAAAAAAATTAGAACGACCTCTTTTACGCGGGTCTTTTTATTGACATATTCCCGATACTTTTTACACAGAGTAGTATATAATTTAAGATTATAAAAAAAGTGACTGTTTTTATCAATAATTTAAAATCTCGAAAATAAGCGTGTTCAAGGATATTCCGCATCTTGAATTCCACCGTAATTATAAATTTCCAGGCATATTATCATTATCACTACCATCAATAGTCTATAAACGTACACTACTAAACATAAGTTAGGCTTATCATCATCATTAACCTGTAAACATCCCACAAGAGGAGTATGTGCCATAATCCACCACGCTGGCTGGCCCAATGTGGGATGGGGACTTCACATGCCTTTGAATTTTTATTTCTTTAGCATGCAGGTTTCCTCACGATGTTTTCCTTCACCGTTTAAAAGCAGTCGGATAAATGCACATATGTAATTAAGTTAGGCATATATTAAATGTGAATATACTGCATTTATATTTCCGCAATCACCCTTTCCGTCCAGCTATTCTCCATTCTCCTATACCCAAGCTGGCTTAAAATTACATACATACATGTGCACAGTTTAGATTACGCAAGACGACTCGATGTGGGAGGTGGAAAATAGTTCGCCACTCTGCGACGGAAATATGTACTGATTGACAAATCATCTCGAATTTAGCAACGTCCAGCCCTTATTGCTTACAAATCGTGGGGAAATCAGCTCATCTTCTCTAAATAAACTTACATACTCCATGGGTAAATATTGGTTCGTTAGGTTTCTTTAAATAAATAATATAAATAAATATTTCGGACACTTACACCAATCATCTAGTCCCAAACTAAGCAAAGCATACATAAATATTTATATAAACATCCAAGACTCGGGAATATTCGTATTCATCATACAAACATTTACCCGCAACCGTTGGTTTCGCTGATAGGGTGACTATCCACTACGCCAATCGGTCGTCAATTAATTGTAAATGTAAATTGTACAATATTTTATCATGTTTTTTTACCAATACTGCAAACGTAGCATAAGTAGCGAAACGCTGTTTGGAATCAAATTCATTAATGAGTAGATTTATTCTCGTTTATTGCTCTCTATACCTACAGCTGCGGAGAGATTTATCAGATCAAAGCCCATCGGAACATTTTACAACATACACAGAAGCTACCAAAGCTTTTAAATCAAAAGAATGCAGCAACATAAAAATTTAACGCTAACTAGAAAGTGTTTCAACATTTAAAACCCGATTTGTTTACTCATTAAAATTAATTGCTCGCACGATTATCTAATTCTTGATCCCAGACAAATTGATGGGACCCGTCGCCTACATTGGACATGGCCCCTGTCAAAAAAAATCGATAACAATCACCTTGGCCCGACCCCTATTCGGACTCACTTTACACTGCCGCATTTTAATGCTCTATTTCGAGCTTTGTTGAAATACACGAGTAATGAATGAGGTGTAAAGTGATAAATACGTGTAGATATAGTTTTTTTTTCTCGGTTATTTTGAAACAGTATTACTGCCGTGACGGGTAGCTGCCGGATGCAGCAGGTAGCGGGCACACATTGAAAAGGGATATTTGTTAGTAAATATGAGACCGTGCAGTTAGCAGGGTTTCGTTTCGGTCGAAGGAGTATGTATGTAAGTAGATATTCTTTACTGTCTTTGTTCATCTATTGTTATTAATTAATCAAATAGCGGACAAGTTTTTGGAAATGTTTTTAATTATGTTGCAATTAGTTGATTGGTTAGGTAGATGTAGTTCAGGAACAAATTTTATGAATTATTAGCGCCCCACGCCTTCGCATATTCAACATTAGGAAAAACTTCTCCAAATGATAATGAAAACCACATCTATATCTGTAGCGTCTAGTTTCGAACAACTTAGCGCACAAATAGATTTAGTTATATACTATTTAGAGAAGCGATTGTGTTGTTTTGTAAAGTCAAAGTCAAAACTTTATTTTGTAGGTACACAGGGTACACTTAAAATAGCCAGATTTGACATTTTTAAAGCTACGGCTTGCTCAAAAGGCAATTTTCAAAGAAGAAAATGCCAGAAACTTGAGGGGTTGCTCTTTTTAAAACAGGTTTTTATATTACAAAAGGGCCCAATAATATTTCATCATTAATTGTGAAATAGCCTGGTTATGTAAACAAGCTGGTTATATCCATGGGAGTTTATTATCTAAATAGTCTGATATGTACATTTATGATATAGTTTCTGTCTTACAGTATCTTGAAATATTTCTTTTGTTTGTAAATATTTGAACCGCCAAAAACTATCAAAACAACCGACTTCAGTAAGGTTCCATTCTCTATATCCAGAGTGCATTATCAGATCCAGATTGAAATGGGACCACTCTGGCAGTAAACCCTTTTATTTATTAGCCAGGTTTATTGCACTGCTGGGCAAAAACCTCCCCTATTTTGTGCTACATGTACTATCCAGTGCAATATTTCTCCACTCCTTGGTGAAGGTATCCAACTCATCGCGCCATCGCTTTTTGGGCCTATCTCTGCCGCGCCTGCTGTCCTGTGGGATCCCATCGATGCACATCCTGGCCCATTTTGGCAGTAAACCCTATCAATAAAGAATAGGTTAACATTTGACAGCAATATGGATAAACATACATAAAAATACACAGACGAACATAGAACCTCATTTCATTGTAAAATACAAAGTTGCATCATTCGTTACAGCCAGAGAATGAAATCACTTTCTAAGACTTTATAAACTTAGACACTTTAAACGGAAATCCCCAGGATCACATAGTAGTTGATAATCTATTTCTTTGCTTTAAATCTAGCGTAGTCACGGTCCAAATAGAATTGCTTTCTTTTTGTTCGCCTTAGGCAAGTCTATTGTAAGACGTAGAATTCGGTCCCTTTTTTCTTCTGGTTTTTGTATTGACGGAAAGGTAACGCGGAACCCAAATAGTAATTTTACTAGTATGTGGACATAACAAATTTTACGGTTGACTGCCCATGTGTTGTCTTTAAGTATTTGTTAGAATTCATTGTTGACTACTGTATTTGGATGTTTTACGTCTCCATTTGAATTCAGTTGAAGTTATTTGTAGGTAAACAATTAAATGAAGTCAATATTGATTGTTAGAATATTTTGTTGATATTGATTGCTAGTAAATTAGTAGAACACAAACACTATTTTGTTAAGTAGAAGACCGATTGATCTAGTGGGTAGTGCCTGCACCCTTATTGTGTTTGGAGTATTGTAATTTGTGGGGCTTCATTGAAATATCAAATTCGACGAACTTTGAAATTAGACAATAAAAACGCTGGTGCCTTCTAAACTACACGTTGGAAGTTGCAGCTTTGTATGATTTGTATGTCCCTGCAAGTAAATATTAGTTATACTTTAGATCTGGTTCCATCTGCTTGGATTTTTACAATTTTCTTTCATTGACCCACATTTTATTAACCCTTGACGCAAAAAGAGGGGTGTAAGGTATAACTTTGACATCTAACTGTGTGTGTGTCTGTTTGGGGCACCGTAGCTCTTAAATGGGTTAACCGATTTGGATGCGGTTTTTTCTGTTTGAAAGCAGGTTTTCGAGCGGTGATTATTAGATAGGTTTTATAAAAATAAGTTCAACCGTTTTATTTTTTTTTTAAAGTACCTTTTTATTTTTAAATAACTTCCCATAATAAACAGCGTTGTTCTTCAAAATTAGTTAAGGTAAACGTATAAAAATTGGAATAATAAGATTACAGAGCATTACAATTCGGTGAATAGGTCCACTTGTGCAAATTTAATAGATTTTACGATCCCACTCGTATAAAACTCGAGTTTTACGAGCAGTCTGCGATTTGATTATTTAACGTTTTTATCACTCCTCAGTTGCGTCTTTATAACACCTACTTAGTTCGGCTTAGTCAATGTTGTAGTCAAATTGGACCACATTGCATTCTTGATCTCAATTTC
Organism: Oegoconia quadripuncta; assembly: GCA_949316235.1. Lineage (NCBI taxonomy): Eukaryota > Metazoa > Arthropoda > Insecta > Lepidoptera > Autostichidae > Oegoconia > Oegoconia quadripuncta. The sequence continues at coordinate 28,814,304 of OX438743.1, read as the reverse complement.
AATGTAACCTTTATGTTGGAGATTAGGTGATGTAGGTAGGATTAGGTAACTTGAACTTTAGAGTCCCGAACATGTTTTCGAAAACCATTTTACGAACTAATAGGTCCCATAATTTTTTTTCACTTTTATAATTCTCACCGAAGACCATTGCACGTTTGACCAACGCATCGTTTGAGTTTTCTGCAGTTCACCGAAGGAATATTAGACCGTAAAACTGTTGACATTGTGTACAATGTCCTACGTCGCTTTTGAACGCAGGTATTGAGAGTTATTTCATGGATCAAAGAAAATAACAAAAAAGGCAAGTTTATGAAAATATTTATTTGAATAAATATACATAAATTAACAAGACTTTATGTATTTTTTAAATCATATGTAATAATATATTATAACAAACGGTTTATAAACTCATATCCTATTTTTTGAACAAAAAATTGACAATACTTTGGATTTCCTAATTATTCTTCTTCTAATTCTAATAATTTCTTTGATCAATGATCTCTGCGGTCAAAAGCGACGTAGGATATTGTACACAATGTCAACAGTTTTACGAAATGGGGTCTGTCCCACGACACGTGTGTGTCTACTGATAGCTATGCACATGGGTCTATCAAAATGGATTATTCTGAGCCTCACCTAAAAGTCAAACCTATAGGATTAGCGCCGCTTTTCATGATAAAAGGATGGTAATGGCAGGGGTGCAATTCTTGAGAGGTTTGATTTACTCGTGGATTTAATACGATCGGAAACAATTTTATCACTCAATCAATCAATCAAATACGCTTTATTGTTTAAATAAGGAAGGTATATTTACATTTGAAAGTACAACTACAAATTAGGGGGCCTTATTGCTAACTATGTGTGTGCGATTTTGTTTTCTATTGGTTTCGTTTTTCCCATTTTTTGAACTATTCGAAAGCTGTGTTGACAATTTCATTGTGAATTAAAATTTATCCATTACACGCAAAACATAACCTGAAGCAGATAAATGTTTACAGCCTTACATAATATAAATTGAGATTTCTCAGGAATGTTTTTTGATACTAAGTACTACTTTAGTATATACCTAGTCGAACTCAGTAATTGCTGTCTCCTTCTTTAATTTAAGAGCTATGCTTTTGTTGGTGGATTAATTGTCACGTCTTTGCTTCCCGCCATTGATTTAATCTCTTGGTACGGACACGACATTCACCTTTTCTTTCACTTGGTCACTGTAATTCCCCCTTCGTCTCTTTCCTTCAATCTGTAATTAGTTATGACACAATTTCAAATTACCACGTTCCGGTTACATTTTGACTAAATCCCTACTTGAAATTGTTAGTCTTTACACAATCGGACACAGATACCATTATGTTACCTATGACATAATTTGATGGAGGAGGATGAAACATCCATAACTCGGGTACATGTGTCTGTATTCATCATACAAACATATTTATGCTCCTAGCGGAATTCAAACCCGCGGCCTTTCAGAATAACAGTTAGGGTTTCCAACCACTACACGAAACACTTTAACTTCCGCGTTTCATTTGTCGTGTGGTGGTATCCCTAGGTGGCGCTGTAATGAGTTCAACAAATTCACTCGATACACTAATGTGGAAACTCGTGTTAGGCCCACAGCAAAGAAAAATAAAGCCCATTATTGTGGGTCAGGATTGGAATAGAAATAGGATTGGAATTTGGTGGAACAAAATGACTTACAGCGATCAAGCGCTTGTCCGTGGCGATAGGGAAATGAGCTTTGCCTGATAAAATGCGCCCGTGCAGAAACGCCGGCTTTGATCTATATAGGATTAATTATTTTTTTTCGCTGCATTTTTTTATGCATGGACTGGCAGCGCTTGACTTCAATCTGATGTGATGTGAAGATGAGACCGAAGTGGAAGCTCAACTTATTTAGGGGACGGGGTGTCTTATTCTTTTTTTTTATCCACAGGTGTGGTTTCGCGCAGTAGAACCAACTCGTGTCTTGTGTTGTGTGTCGTAAATGGCGAGTATGGGACTTTCCATCAAAAAACATCTATATATTTTTATTTACATAATCTATATAGATTTGTACGTTTTAATGGCGATGGGCTCACCCCCTGTCACGTGTGCTTTTCTGTATATAAGTTGAATCGTGGATGTTGTTTCAAGCATTGAGCTCTTAATGTTTGGAACACAGGTTCCGGGTCAGTACGCTTCCACCTTCAACCTCATCTCCACATAACATCAGGTGTGATTGAGGTCACGTACGAACCCGTAGTGCATAAAAAAAACACCCAAGCATTAATATTTTGCACATCTCTGACCACCCGTTTTGGGATAAGGTTCGTATTGACAGGTCATGTACAAAGTTGGATTTATTGCTACAAAAAATTTATTCCATCCAACAACGTGATCATTGAAGTAGGAAAAGGATTTGGGATAAAGAGGTGCTCGTAGCAAAATGTCCTATGTTTTTGGTCCTTTTGTTAAACCTGCCCATGATCGAATAGTAGTCAACCACATGCATCGAACTCGATATAGCTAAGCTAATCGTCTGAACATTCAATCCGCCAATAACCTCGACTTGATCTAAAAATAAACAGAACAAAGGGAAAACAGGAAGTAATTGATGATTATGAGTGGACAAAGCTTGGAAACGGTGCTACAAATATGTAATAAATAAGAATGATCATATTTTTAAATTCACCCATACACAGATCAGTAGCACTTGATTTCAATCAATTAAGTAAACTTTATTGCATAACAAATACGGAATACATTTGTTAAACAAAATTTGATTTGTTAACGATCTTTATGTGCGCTAGGCTAATCCTGTTTAATCTCCAAGGGAAGGGCATTGTATGCTGAACTACATGTTGCATAAACCTAGTTCGGCAGCTATGGCTTTCGTATTAGTGGTACTAAGTATAGCCTAACATATTTAGTTTCAACTATGTAACATTTTCTGAATAAACATTATTCTTATTCTTCTTATTCTTATTGCAGAATCACTTTTTAATCATGCGCGCAGAATGCAAAAAGCCAGACAAGAACGCCCAAAACAGTGAGACTAAAAAATAATAATAAAAAAAATAAATCCCGACGTCCTTGATACATCGTTACCCACACGTTCCGAACGTGGATGACGCATATTCCCCGCCAATGAGAAGGTTGTATTTTAACATGAAAACATTGCAAGTTACAGCTTTATTTACACAGCCTCAAGGCTTACCACAGTTTCTTGAAAAAACCTTTCGAATGAATCTTGTTGATACTTTATATAATTTCATCTGTCTGGTGGCGATGACCGCCTAATAAAGAATTTTAACAATTTAATCTCGTTCTAATACTCGATTCGGAATGACTCAGGCAGGCAGACACTTATCCCTTTCGAGACAATGAGTAAAGACAAGATATTGTTGTGAAGAATATGCCAATAGCATTAAAACAATTTGAGTTTCTAACTCAATAAATTCACAGATATTTTAATTTTAGATATTTGAGTGTCTTTGTAACGTGATGCTAGGATACAGAAATTCAGCTATTTTCATATTTTTTGGGATATAAATTAGAACCATAGGTAAAGCAGTCTCTGTGTATGAGAAATAAGGATTCCAGCAACACGAGACGCCAGAATAATCACTTAAAATATTGAATAACTTTTAAACTACACATAGTGGCACCATATTTTTCCTATGCACGATCTGAATAAAATTGTGTGAATTCTTTTCATGAGTAGTTTGTCCATTAATTGGACATCTGTGTATACAATACAATAATATTGACTTCCGGTTAATTCGTTTGTGCGACGGAATTTATAATAAAGTAAAGTATATTTTTAGCAACATCAATACCCAAATAAAGGTAGTATAAAACTGCAGAATACAAGTGGTCTCAAAATTGTATCTTCTTCAACGGGCTACATAGGTCTCTTACCGCCGCCTCAACCTCAACCGCCTCCGTGGCTCAATGTAAACAACATTGGGTTTACGATTCGGAGGTCGCGGGTTCGATCCCCAGCGGGGTACATGTTTAAGTACTCGGTTTGGTTGGTGGTAGGGCATTTTAAATGTCCGCCTGGCTATCTACCACCATCTTATCTAAATCTGCCGCCAAGCAGCAATGTTAATAGCATTGTCGTGTTCCGGTTGTCAGAGATAAGATAGCCAGTCCCCCAAATGTGTTGGGGTTTCCGGGTCAGTACGCTTCCATCTTCGACCTCATCTTCACTTAACATCAGGTGTGATTGAGGTCAAGTACCAACCCGTTATGCATAAAAAAAAAAAAAAAAAAAAAAAAAAAAAAACCTATGCCTTGGTTGATGATTTAAGAAGTGCTTGGTGTGCCCTATTGAAGTATTGCTCACGGAGTACCCGTTATAGATTTGGAGGTCACAACCTTTTGGGGAACGATAAGATAAAGGGGTGATTCTGGGATCGTAGGACGGAAGAGAGCAATTCTCTGGTCACAAATATGACGGTCTACCGGCGCTAAGTGGTTGCGATATCTATTTATGGCGTCAGGCAACTCCTTATCGTAGTCAAAAAAAGATGGATATACTTATTAGTGATCGCTCACCATACTTATATTCTATTGTTATAGGTATTTACCTATTATTTATCTACAACATTAGTTGTTTTTAATGTTCTGACAAAACAGAACACTGATGGAGTCATCTCGACGTCTGTCCGTCTGTCTGTACGTCTATCTGTCATAGTCATTTATTTCAGGAACACGTTTTAGAATATAGTTGTAGAAAATGATGGCCTACATATTTTTTTTTAAATTTCTTTTTTAACGTTTCGAACTACTGTAGGTACCCCAACTTATATATATACAGGGCGTCCCAAAGTTATGGGACATGAAGGGGAAGTACCTTAAATATCGTAGATAGTGAATTTTGCTCAAAGAAGACTTTATGTTATTTTTAAAAGTTAGTAATTCTGCATTCATAGATTTTCTAAAAATTACTTGCTTCGGCTGGGAATCGAACCGACTTAAATGTGAAAAAAAAACACCCTACTTTTATGATGCCAATCGAAAGAATAGCTAAAAAATAATAACTCTGCCTAAGTAACATAGTATTTTAAAAGAAAGGAACAACATAAAATGATTGAGTCAAATTTCAAGAAAGTTATTTATTGCCGACGACGTTCGAAAAGTAGCGATATTATCATTCCAAAGATAGCATTGATTATTCGTAAATAAGTACCCACTTCATAAAATAGGTACTAACATAGTTTTCCTTATTATAAGTGCACGTGTAGATGAAATGATAAAACTTGTATTTCAATACGTCCTCTGTAAGCTAGACAGAAGGCAAATTAAAAACAAAAATAAATAATTTATAATTTGAAAATGGAACAGTTTATGACAGCGTTTGTTTGAATGCATACTTTTTAAGATATTTTAAAAAGAAGTGATATTTTTAAATGTTGTTCTTAAATTTGAAAATGGAACAGTATGTGCGAGCGTTTGTTTTTCGGATATTGATCTGTTTAGTCTCAATTCACTTACACAAGTGTTATTGTGTTAATTTATTGCGAACATGGCATATCAAGTAAGTTTTGATCTAATGGAAGCATATTTTTTGAACGATAAAGATATCTCTAGAAGTTTGCGGTGGTATGGCGTAAAATATCCTGATAGACAAATACCGTCTCGTAAAGTTTTGAAAAGGCTTGTGAACAATTTGAAAACTCTGGGACGTTTCGATAAACGCCCAAGAGAACCACAGCAAGAAAACCATACGATCAACGACGAAGAACTTGGTATTTTAATTTACTTTTCGGCTTTTCCGAAAGCATCGGTGAGAGAAGGAGAACATGAAATTGGAGTTTCAAAAAGTAAAATACACCGTGTATTAAAAAAACACGGTTTTAAGAGTTATGTTGAAGGACGATTGGTTCAAAAATTACTTCCGGGCGATACAGAAAGGAGAAAAAATTTCTGTCTTGATATCCAGGCACGATTGCTCGAAGATCCAAATTTTTTGGATAATATTATTTGGACAGACGAATCTAACTTTAGCAATAACGGTATGTATAACCGCAACAATAATCGTATTTGGTCTAAAGAAAATCCCCTACGAGTGACTGAAACTAATAACCAAGTGCGTTTTTCACTCAACTGTTGGTGCGGACTTTTAAAAAACCGGGTTTTCTTAATCCATTTTTACCAAGGAACCTTGAACACAGAAAAGTATTTAGGAATACTTCAAATTTTAAGGGATAAGATAAGAAACCATTCCGCGGCGGAGCAAGAAAACTTAATTTTCCAACAAGATGGAGCTCCGGCTCATAATAGTCGGAGAGCAGCAGATTTTCTAAATGAATGTTTTCCTACATGGATTGGTACAAATGGACCGATTAGATGGCCGGCCAGATCCCCGGACCTCACACCATTAGATTTCTTCTTTTGGGGATACGTGAAAGATATGCTATACAAAAAGCGATACGAGAACGTAGGCGAGTTGCAAACAGAATTGTGCCATATCACATCGAGTGTTCACCATAAAATGATTAGAAAATCAACAGGCAGCGGGCTCATTAAAAGATTGGCGATTTGCGTAAGACAAGAGGGATCACATTTTGAGCATTTAATTAATTAATTTACAAAAAAATACCTACTTAATTGACTACGGCAGTTTCATGTATGTTTTTTATTTGATTAAAATGATTAATTTCACGTTGTTCCTTTCTTTTAAAATACTATGTTACTTAGGCAGAGTTATTATTTTTTAGCTATTCTTTCGATTGGCATCATAAAAGTAGGGTGTTTTTTTTTTCACATTTGAGTCGGTTCGATTCCCAGCCGAAGCAAATAATTTTTAGAAAATCTATGAATGCAGAATTACTAACTTTTAAAAATAACATAAAGTCTTCTTTGAGCAAAATTCACTATCTACGATATTTAAGGTACTTCCCCTTCATGTCCCATAACTTTGGGACGCCCTGTATATATAAAATTCTGAAATAAATGTGCCTATGGAGATGACGAAAAAATCATTGCCGGAGTCCCGACTCTCACTTGGCTGGTTTTTCAATAACCGAATTTATAATGTACAGCTTTCCGCCCGCGGCTTTTCCTGCGTGGAATAACCTTATCGCTGATATGTTTAATTTGGATATCCCGCGGGAACTAACTACACACTTTATAGGTATAAATATCAAATGTCATCCAAATCCGTTCATACGTTTCGCCGCGATTGAGCAACAAATAAACAAACATCCAAACTTTCACATTTGAAATGAAATGAAATGAAATCTTTATTATTATGACATTAAACACTATAGAACTCAGATTTTTTTTTACCATAGGTAGGTATATTAGGTATACCATAGGTATATTTAAACAAATGTTGTCCTGGCATCATTATCTGAGAAGTATATTACTTAAACTCTGTCTCCTACACTAGACCTAGAACCGTATCGCAGGAAGACAGTTGCCGTATAAAAACAAATAAGTAGCCTAGTTACATTTTTATACAATCTGTGATGCAAATAAAGATTTTTTTGGATATTAAATTTAAAGAAAAAATAAAGAAAAGAAGAAAATGTAACATCTCTGCAAGTGTAGTTTTGTGGGAATACATACGAGTGTTAATGTATATGTGTTATTTATAATATTAGTTAGATTAGATGATTCAGAGGGATGATTACAGACTAATCTTAATACTCATTTATTTACAGAAATAGAAATGGAATTCACCAAATATCCGGAATCTGTCATTGCGCCGGTTGGAGATCAAGTTACTTTCGAGTGTGCGGTGAGGGTCCCTGGTGAGCGGCTGGCCTGGCGATGGAGACCCGTGGACGGACCTGATGACGAATGGAAGGAGGTTCCTGGCGTCAGTGATAAGGAGAAAGTTTCTACAAGGCTTGTTGTGGACCTTAAGGATGATACACCCAGTGCTTTATATCAGGTTTGAATGCATAAACTAAAAATATTATAAAACAGTACTGTTTGGAATATGTCTGACCACCCCATTTGGGATAAAGGTTTTAAAATTAAAAGCGTTAAATGTCGTGTGGGTTCGGCACGTAAAAAGGATAGAATCAACCCATCTCGCCCCCTGGGTGTCGTAAAAAGCGACTAAGGGACTTTTTACCAAAAAACATCAATATACTTGCAAGTTTTTTTTTTGTTTATCATGAAACAAACAGTCGATTATAAACAAATTCAAAACTTAAAAAGAACTAAATTTAGACCTACAGTTTTCACAATTTTTATAAACTTATAAATATTACAATTTATAAAGTGCAGTGGTAAGCCAAAAAAAAAACAGTAACAAATAACATTGGTTATCGTGAGGTACAGTCTACGATAGCCTATTGTTGTAGTTAGTTTTAATGGTAACTGGCTCACGCCTGTCACGTGTGCATTTTTGTATATTTGGAAACAAACCGTGGATGGTGTTTCAAGCATTCATTTTTATTTTTTTATTTTTATATTATTATAAACATTAAAAGATTTGACAACTGATTGGTCTAGTCGATAGTGACCCTATCAGCGAAACCAATGGCTGCGGGTTCGAATCCCGCTTAAGTAACCAAACGCTTAATTTGTGATATTACTAACCATTAGGGATAAATTAACGTTATGTTTTTATTATGATCACTCAATTATTCCATTTATTGCCCGTGGTACCGGGTAACCCGTGGTACCAGGGTTACTACCAGTAAAAACGGGTAAAAACGGGGTGCGAGTAAAAAAAAATTCCCGTAGTACTACCAAGCGATCCAGTAGTACCACCGGTAGTTTTTTTTACACGTGGTACACCTACATTTTCAATAATAAATTTAGGACTTTTAAGTAGGTATACATTCACCATCATCATCTTCCATCATCATACACGAAAACATACAAATAACGTAGTACAATGAAGCAAGCGTACCAAATTCATATGTGGGGCATTATCTACATGACTGACGCATAATCTGCAACATACTACATTAGTATTTGTTGTAAATTGTCTCGAAATACGTCATAGGTACTTAGGGACATAATGCCATTTGAAAACAATAATGTATTATCGACTTTGCCAGACGAAAAACGACAGATGTTATGTGTTTCACGGCGTTGTGTGTAGCCAGTCCAACTTTATGCATAACGGGCTAGCACTTGACCTCATTCACCTGATGTTAAGATGAGGCCGAAGGTGGAAGCGTACTGGCCCGGAAACCCCATCTTATTTGGCGGGCTGGCTATCTTATTTCTGAAAACCGGAACACAACAATGCTATTAACATTCCTGTTTGGCGGCAGACTTAGATAAAATGGTGGTAGCTAGCCAGGTGGCCTACCACCAGCCAAACCGCGTACTAAACATGTACCCCGCTGGGGATCGAACTGGGGGTTGTTAACATTGAGCCACAGAGGCGGGTTTTTTTTATTAAAGACTAAACGAAGGGACAAGTTCGTTTGTTCATGGCCTTTCGAGGGTTTTCTGAATTTACATCTTTTTTATTTTTAATATTAAACGCGGGGCTATGTCCTTATCTATATTTTATGGAAATCGGTTAAGTCGTTTCGAAGATTAGGTTTGGTCCAGTTGGTTTGCTCTATCTTGATGATATACATACATCCATAGGACCCATACTTCCACTTGCTACGACGATCCTGATACATCCTTGATGATATAATCGCTAGTTATCTGTGGGGTTTTCTACATTTTCAATTTATAGTTATTACGAATTGTGTGTGGTAGATGACGGATGGATGATGGACGGATGATATTCTAAACAAATGTGATTCTTTAGTAACAAATTAAATTGACCACAATTTGTGTTCCTATTTCAGTGTGTGGTGTGGTACGGCGCAGTAAGCTTAGCTTCGATTCCAGCTAGGCTGTCCATAGCTCGTCTGAACCTGAGCAGAAACAATGGAGCCAGGCGGGTGATAACAGCGCCCATACATAGCACAGTCGCGCTGCACTGCTTGGAGCCCGTATCGGAACCACAGGCCGTATTGTCATGGTGGAAGGATACTGGGAGAGTAAGTTTTTCTTGTGGACAAAGGAAGAAACAATTTAATTGTCATTCATGTCTCTCTAATACAAAGTCCATTACAATTTCGCTTTTCCCGGATTAGTAAGAGAATATAATAAAAGCATGCATCGTGCATTGATAGTGACATTATATTTCTGTAAATAACTCGAATGGCTACGGGTTCAGTATGTAACAGAACGGCCCAGTGAAATAACTATTTAAGTATTAGGTCCTTACCTATGAAATTGGCGTTTTGTATGAAGAATTTCATTAAGACTGTTTTCTCCACACAAACATTTTTGGTTTTTTTTGGGAACGGCATTTCCAAATTTAGCTAAACTTTGTGTGTATTATTGGATAACATTAAGTTAAGTATAGGCAGCGTTAATTTTTAAAAGTAACCGCTTTATAAAAGTTTCAGCGATTCTAAGAAATGATTATGGGAAGCACATGAAAAGAGCTCTGTTCAATTTTTTTATTATGTGATTTAGCCCAGAAATTTAAAAATATTTCATGTGAAACCTTGAAATAATATTCCATTTTCCAAATAAAAAAGAATTTTGGATATAGCTTTGAAAATCGCAGGAATTGGAACATAATGATTAACGAAGAAAAAAAAACTCCAATTTCATAGGTAAAGACCCAATATTTAAAAACTAAAGAACCCGACAGCATATTTTGTATTTTGCAGACGCCATGTTAGATGTTTTACTAAAAAATGTATCCTATGACACTCCAGAAGGGCAATTCTCGTAATATTTCTTATTACAATTACAGTCAAACTTCAGTTCGGATCTAGTCTCGGTCTCCAAATGTCAAATACGTCATTCTCGTACTACAATATAAAGGTTTGTAATGTGATTATATCGAAATGTGATCTAAAGTTGAGCAAAGCTTTTAACATCAAGTTCGAGTTTTAAAAAATGGACAGTTCGTCAAATATGCGCTTGATTCCTGCTATTTATTCTCTTTCACATTTGTCAAAAAACTACTTATATCACTTCAGCTGGGCAATACTGAACAATTAATAGTGAGAGCTTTGTTCAACTTTCGATCACATTTCGATATAATTACATTACGAATCTTTATATTTAATGTCGTATTTGACATTTAGGAGATTGAGACTGGATCCGAACTGAATTTTGACTGTAATTGTAATACGAGATATTACGAGAATTGCCCTTCTGGTATCAAGAGGAATCTAACGACGTCATGCACTTCGAAATCGGTCGAGCCGTTCAGGCTAAAGGATACGCGAAAGGAACAGACATACTTACATACATACACTTAAAAAAACATTACCCTTTTTCTTAGGCAGTTGGGTGAAAATAACTAATTCGGGAATTACTTACCACTACCCACTACCAAGGTCTACAACAGAACAAACGTCGATGGATAAACTATAGATTTATTTACAAAAAAACCTTTTATCATTCGCAGGGTTCCAGAGAGCAGTTGGATACTCCTCACGGCGTTCTCGTGATCCATAATTTGACGTTGGCGGACAGTGGGAGGTACGGTTGCATCGCGAGCAATGACCTTAGCGAGCAAAGGGTCGACCTCCCGGAGACCACGCATCTGAAGGTTGAGACTGAATGGAATAGCGGATTGAAGTAAGTTTACAGTGGGAGAGGGATGGGAAAATAAATAAATAATATAAAATATCCTTAGACATACACACAGCGCCATCTAGTTCCACAGTAAGCAACTATAAGCTTGTGTTGTGGTACCAGATGGTTGATATACTACATAAATTCATTTTTTTTGTAAATAAATACTTATTATAAATGAAAACATCCATAACTCGGGTACACATGTCCGTATTCATCACACAAACATATGCCCCTAACGGGATTCGAAGCCGCAACCTTTTGGTATACCTACTGATCAGAGTTTCTAACCACTATACCAAACAGGTCGTCAAGTCGTCGGAGATAAGGAGAAAAAAATTGGTCCTATGCACTTAATCTGCAATTGATTGCTTGGTGCCTCAACCCGCAAGATCAGCCCCCTTTTTCTCTAACTTCAATGCTAATTCAACCAATGCCGAAGGAGGTGGCAATAAAGTTATCTACCATTGAGGTTGGACAATAACACCGCAGGGTGGAGGTTAAGGTGCGATGATTTACCATAATTTACTTCTGAGATTTCCAACCACTGTTGTCTATGGCTATTCAAAGTGGATTTATCCTAACGCTTTTGATTAAATCTAGAAACGTTTAGATAAATAGTGATATACACACAAAATATACAAATAAACTTGCTGTTCATGTTAGTGGTTTACACGAAGTCACTAAGGAGCAATGTACCTGTATGCTTTTATAATGAGAACACATTCAAAATTTACCATTAATAAATTCAAAACCGCTATAAAACAGAAACTATTTACAAAAGCCTATTATAACTTTTCTGACTATAAGTATGGACATAAGCCGCTCGGCGATATTCGGTCTAATTATACAATATACTTATACTGAATGAGTTTTTTTACCGTAGGGGAAAAAATGGCATATTAGGGTAAGTGAAATAGAAGGTATTGGCATTTTAATTGTCTTTTTTAAAACTATTTTTTTTATGCCCAACGGCTTTGTACTTGACCTCAAACACACCTGGTGTTAAGTGAAGATGAGGTCGAAGGTGGAAGCATATTGACCCGGAAACTCCAACACATTTGGGGAATTTATCTTACAACCGGAACACAATAATGCTATTAACATTGCTGCTTGGCGGCAGATTTAGATTTAGGCAGAGGCGGACATTTAAAATGCCGTACCACCAACCAAACGAGTACTTAAACATGTACCCCGCTGGGGATCGAACCCGCGACCTCCGAATCGTAAAACCAATGTTGTTTACATTGAGCCACGGAGGCGGAACTATCATCGAATAAAGCGTTAATTGTGTCATATGAAGGTTGCGTTTGTAGCCTATTCCACATAATTACATCACTAAATTAAATAAATATAGAATACTTTGAGAAAATATGAGATGTAAATAAAATTTCGCATGATAGGGACCCCTACAAATGCTGCCAGTCGCATATCAACATCCGGCAGGCGCGTGCGTTTAAAAAGAAAAAAATATTAAACTACCTATGCCAATAACTTCTATTTCACTTACCTAATAATTATGCCCTATTTTTTTTCTTACGTTAAAAAAACTCATCGGTATATGTATATATTATTATATACATTTTTATATATTTTTTTCCTAGTTTCGTCGAATAAAAAATCGTAACTCAAAACCTACTCAAAAAGAGCAAAACCTTGAGTTACTTACTCGTTAGTCTCTGGGGAGTCAACTTTGTGAATGAGCAGTAATTTTAATACGAAACCACAGTTTACTTAATATGTACACAATGTGGGCAACAGTAGGGCTTCTGTGGATCAAGACGATACATCATCATGATAATATAATCCACGAGACCTCCTCTGCTGAACATAGGCCTCGTCCAAAGATTTCCAGACCGTTAAAAAATTTAACGTGTTCAAGTGATACATCCTATGAAATAAAATCTTTTGACTTGTAAATAAATATTTTTCCTTTTGATGTCTGACATTCTTGCTGATTATTCTTTACTTCCAGGTTCCTAGAGACAAAAGAATATGTTGGCACAATAGACAGCGAAGGTGTACTGACCGTACCTGTCAAAGTGAACGACGCTCTGCGCTTATGGTGTGGCGCTGTGGATGTCCCAGCACCGAGGATATCCTGGACCAACCCCCAGGGCAAAATCATGTCGCAACACCACGAGCATTTCGTTATTGAATCATTTACTCCTGCCGATGAGGTTTGTTTTGAATATTGCTGTTATCTGCTTTGAATGTAAATGAAAGGCTTAGAGAAGATTCTACACTATAAGCCAAAAACATCTTCCGTTATATGTACGATATGTCGAATACCATATATACCATCTGTTACGTGTCTATAGTACACATCTGAATATTACAAAGTTTTAACATAATGTATTGAAGGCCCATGATATTTGGACTCCTAAGCGCTTGTGTTTGGGATGTTTCTGACCTCCAATTTGGGATGGTTCTCGTGATACTACTATGTATGTAAGCTGGGCTTTTCTTCTATGTACCTTCATGAATGAACAACTTTTATTTAGGGTAAATGGGTACACTTTTTCTTACTAAGTTATTTTTTTTTCTTGTTTTTGAATTTAATAATTTTTATGTAATGCAATGCATGCAAAAAAAATAATCTATCTGATGCATGCGGTGTTTACATATACTTGTTTGTACATTTAGCTAATAACTAATATACATAAGGCTTTATTACTCTAAGCGATGCAACAAGCGTTTGCAAACCTATTTAATAAAATAAATATCATACCCTTCGCATCGACTTTATTACCACTTTGTTATAGGAATGGCGAAGAGCGGTAGTTCTAACTATTCTATTAACATTTGTACTTTGAACTACCAGCCTGCTCTTAAAGATTCCACTCCCAGTCCGTAAAGGTTACCTGGATGAGATTAGTGATAAGGTCGTCTAACTTAAATGTATTGTAAAATGTAAATTTTTCTTTTGCGAAACCAAGTGTATTTACCTATTCTGTTGTATCTCAAATATGCTTGGAAATTTGTCCATTTTCGATTATATGATACAACATTTTCGATTTATTGGTCAAATACATGCGAGCAGCGGCCGGCAAAATTGTATAGTTTAGCAGTCCAATAAATTACTATGTATACTCATATTTGCCGTGAAATTTAAATATGGAACTATTTTTTTTACTCTGAAACATGGCAACTACAGAGGTAACTTATTGAAGGGTTTGTTTCGAACTGGCTTGCGAATAGAAAGCTGATTGATAAAAAAAAACAAATGAACATTTTCTTTGGCGCGCGAAAAATTATTGTTGTTCGTCATTGATTTTGTTTGGAATTTAATTGTTTTGATAATTTGGGCAATTTTTCAAGCGAAGAAAGTGAGTTTGATGAACATACTTTGACGCCACCTGAAGTTCAAGAGAAGAAATGTATTTGAAAATTTATAATAAAACATAGGTACTACACATTTTGAATTTCCGCACATTATTTGACAACAGAACTATACAAGCTTGCGCCAACGCAACCAGGCATTGACTTACGTATGTGTGCCTAGGCTTCGCCTCGGCCCACTCACATGTTCGTCCATCAATGCCCCTTTTCCAAGCCACGGCAGTTATGTACTATATTTGATCCAACAGGGGGTATACACCTGCACAGCTGGAACGGTCCATCCAATCCGTCGTTCGTGGAAGGTGGTAGCATTGGAGCCCCCAGCGTGGGAGGACACTGTTGCCAACGTCAACGCAAGCGAAGGAAGCAGCGCTCGCGTCGCCTGCGGGACTCCTATAGGTCATCCAGCTCCAAGCATCCATTGGTTACTGAATGCTGAACCGTTGAGAACTGGAAAAGGGATTCGGGCTTCAGGTAATAATAATAAATACCGCGTCAAGATTTTTTTTTAATGCATAACGGGTTAGCACTTGACCTCAATCACATCTGATGTTAACCCTAGAAAGATAATCGGTGAAATGTTGCTATTTTTTTTAACGGTTAAATGCTGCGCGCTGTCTCTCTCAGCCAACTCAGCCGTTGGTCGGAGCTAAGGGCTGGGTCGCAAAGGTAAGTCCTCTCAATACCTAGATATCGTTATGTCGTACGTCCGCTAGACGTATAATTATCTTTTGTGTGACTATTTACTTTTTTTTAAGTATACTATTTTAGGTTCTCTAATTTTCTACTAGATAAATATAATAATTAAAAATGTATTTTATCATGCATATACTAACAGGTAATATCCTGTAAATGACTAAAATTATATATTTTTCACAATAAACACTAAAAACACTACATAAACATATCGTATGTCTCTGAGACGTATGTTTATCTTTAACGCACTCCAGAACATGATTATCTTTCTAGGGGTTAAGTGAAGATGAGGTCGAAGGTGGAAGCGTCAATTCATATGTAGTTATCACTTATCTCTTTTCCCTTTTAAAGAAACTAATATATATTTTTTTATTTTCCAGGTGCAGATTTGTTTATCGAGAAAGTGGAAAAGCGCCATGCCGGCATAGTGCAATGTTTTGCTTGTAATCAATTAGGGTGTGCTTATGAAGCGGCTTTGCTCACCGTCGTTCCAGTCCAAATATCTGAACAGGTGTGGTTAAACTATATACTATCTATTTATACCTGTTTGGTGTAGTAGTTAAAAACTCTGACTGCTATACCAAAAGGTTGCTGGTTCGAATCCCGCTAGGGGCATATGTTTGTATGACGAATACAGACATGTTCCCGAGTTATGGATGTTTTTCATTTATATGTATTTATTTACAAAAAAAATGTATTTGTGTAGTTTATCAACCATCTGGTATCCATAACACAAGCCTAGATGCTTATGTGGACCTAGATGGCGCTTTAAAAAAAAAAGATAAAAAGATAGAGATAAAAGATATCTACGCTTGTATTTGTACGAGTATAAGATTAAACCTGATTTTATATTCCAGGACCCGGCAGAGGTATCAACATTGCATTTCCCATCACAGCCACCGAAGAGGCATAACAGGAAAAATAATAGGAAACATAAAGGCAAGCATTAAAATTTGTATGTTTGTCCTTGTAGAGCTATCAGCACTATAAATTATTTATAAGGCAATTTTTATGTTTCTTTTGTTAGTTGATATTTGAAAGAAAGAAAAATTTATTTAAACCCATCTCATGACACCAACAATCAGGTACAAATATTATACAGTCAAGACACATGCAAAAAATAACATTGTGTTTGCCATCAAATTGTCGGTGTCGCAAGGTGGAGTCAAAAAGGTCTCCAACTCAGCATGGGTTGTAGCAATTCACTACAACGCTGGTTTTCAGTGGAGCCTCCAAATGAAATGGCATTCCGAAATAGATATAGAGATCACATAAATAGATGAATATTTGTACCCTCACACTAATTATTTATTCCCGAACTAGGCAAAGTCTGTGGATACTAGAGATCACATAATAAACATACATAAGCATTTGGGAATCATTCTTCTTATTCATCATATAAACATTTACCTCTAGCATGAACCGAACCTGCAATCGTTGATTTCGAAGATCCACTACTCCAATCGTCAATAATATGTAGTATGATCTAGATTGAATTCAGCCTACTTAAAGTCTCCACTTTAACCCTCCTCTTCACTTAAGTTCAACTATGATTGATGTAAAAAAAAAAATTTTTTTTTTACAGCTGTAATGATACCACCGTCAAGGCCAAATGTAACGAGGATGTCTGATGAGAGCGTTATGGTGTCCTGGTCACAAGCTAATCATGGTCTGCCCATACAGTTCTTCAAGGTGAGATATATAATTTCTATAACTAAAACTCGCCATCAGAATGATGTCGTCTAAGAGAAATAGTCACGGCGGTACTCATTTAAATATTAAATTATTTAATTGACCATAAAATTAAGTTTTGTGTTGAAAATAAGGAATAGTATTATACGCTCCTAAACATTACATCGATGGAACGGAACGATCGATATACGGTTCAACCAAATTGATTCACTTTGGTTGAAAGGCGCTGAGTTCAATGGTAATGCCATTGAACATTGGCAGTGATCGATTCACTTTTATGTTTACATGGTTCACTTTGGTTGAAAGGCGCTAAAGTCAATGGTAATGCTATCGAACATTGACATTGATGGATTCACTTTTATATTTACATGATTCACTTTGGTTGAAAGGCGCTGTAGTCAATGGTAATGCTATTAAACATTCACATTGATCGATTCACTTTTATGTTTACATGATTCACTTTGGTTGAAAGGCGCTGAAATCAATGGTAATGCTATTGAACATTGACATTGATCGATTCACTTTTATGTTTACATGATTCACTTTGGTTGAAAGGCGCTGAACTCAATGGTAATGCTATTGAACATTGACATTGATCGATTCACTTTTATGTTTACATGATTCACTTTGGTTGAAAGGCGCTGAAGTCAATGGTAATGCTATGGAACATTGACATTGATCGATTCACTTTTATGTTTACATGATTCAATTTGGTTGCTTCATCCAAATTGAAAGGCAGAAGTGAACCGTGTAATGTCGCCTTTACACTCTTACTTTGAAACCCTGTTGAAATTTTTATTTAAAATGAACATCAAAAATTAACTTAAAATCTACGAATTGACATCCTAAAACAGTTGATTCGGACATACTCAGGCAGGGCAGAGACCTCCCATCAGTTCAATGACCTCGCTCAATTTTGCTAAGTTTTTGACAAACGTTGAAGTTTTTGCGTACTACCCAAAAAAAGAAATAAACTAAATTTTGTTGCATACCGCGATAGGGTTGTGACACAAAAATTACCAGGTTTTGGTGAAAAGAAAATAAAGTATTATGCTTGAACTGGGCATAAAACTAGAACATTTGCCAATACACTTTCTATAAATTTAATTTAACTGGACTTAATTTGGGATTTAATTTACAGGTGCAGTACAGGGAAGTGAACGACTCGGCCAATGTCCAATGGTTTACATCGAACTACGATATTCCTCCGCACATTCATTCGTTCGAAATTGATGGGTTGAAGGCAGACCGATATTACAAGTAAGAAAACGTCTTAAAGTCCTGGGGACCAATCGCGCTATTTTACAATGGTTTTACTTTTCGAACGGAACGTTTTTGGTTTTGGTTTAGCTTTAGTTTAGCTTATGTAAAAATGATATCGCGTTATTTATTGTGAATATATAATTATAGTGTTGACGCTACCAAAGTAAAAGCAAACCCAAAATGTTTAGAGCTAACGACGAGTATTAATTAAATTATCGCGATACGAAATGTGCTTAACGTAACGTTTTTGGTTATGGTTTAGCTTTGGTAATGGTGTCGATTCGGATGTACACCAACTAAACTAAAACCAGTTTGAAAGTAGTACTGTCTCTTTCTCCCTGGAACAGTATGATGCGACGGCACCACTCCAAAACTGGATATAGTTTGGTTTAGTTTAGTTTAGTTGGTGTACATCCGAATCGACGCCATTATCACACTTAGCGCGATCGGACCCTAGGACAGATATGAATTGACATTAGGAGAAACTGTACAGAAAATACTCAAAAGTCAAGTGATGTACATTCACCAGCATCAGATGTGTTAGGAAACCATTACAAATCTATGAAGAACTCCTCAAAGTTGTTGCTTAAGAGAGTTATCCCACACGGCATTCCACACAAACTATCAAATTCAAATTCTTCGAACTGAATAGACCGCTTCTAATGAAAATTTATACGTTTAAGTAGGTTACACAGATCTAAAAAGTAAGTGGGAAACATTTTCAAAATATCGAATTTTTATTGCATTTATTGCATTTTTTCTGTTACTATGGAAAACTTAAAATATATGTAGTCATATTACTCTTTTTAGAAAATATTCTCTACTAACATTTTAGATCTGTGTACGTGCTTTATGGTTGTAAAGTTTCATATGGAATCGGTTTATTCATTTCGAAAATGTTGTGTCTGACAGTTTGTATGGAATACCGCAGGGGATAAACCCTCTTAATGCTATTACATTAATGAATAGCGCATACACACAAAAATAGATACATATATTCTCAACACACTCACATACACATACATTTATTTCCATAATTATATTATCTATATTGTTTCCACTTTTAAATTATATTTGTTATATTTCAATCATGTATCTGTGTATTAAATAGACGACCTGTTTGGTGTAGTGGTTAGAAACTCTGACTGCTATACCAAAAGGTTGCGGGTTCAAATCCCGCTTGGGGCATATGTTTGTATGATGAATATAGACATGTGTTCCCGAGTTATGGATGTTTTTCATTTATATATTTATTTATTTACAAAAAAAAATGTATTTGTGTAGTATATCAACCATCTGGTATCCGCAACAGAAGCTTATAGTTGCTTAATGTGGAACTAGATGGCGTTGTGTGTATGTCCAAGGATATTTATTATTATACATTGTTGCTACATGCGACACCTAGGGGGAGAGCCGCGCAATCTGAAAACAGGTTTATTTTCAAGTATCAGTCGCCCACAAGTGAAATAGTAATGCTTTCATTACTATCCATATACTATCTATTATCATTACTTACCTATTTACTTTGTGTGAGAAACAATAAAGATTATTCATTTATTATTATTATTATTTAATTAAATCCAAATGCGTCATTCAGTTCTACGAAGTAATAAAATAAACAATTAGATGTATTTTCATTGGTCTATAATTTTTACATTTTGTCTCAGGTTTCGCATAGCGGCAGTTTACTCCAACCAGGATAACAAGCAAGGGAAGAGCAGTGCCAAGTTCTACTTGCAGCGAGGAGGTTTCCAAGGTCCTAGGGCTCCGATACTTGCAAAGGCTGTGGCCATGTCATCGAACAGTATACTACTTGAGTGGACGGTAGGTGGCATTAACTTACCATCAAATTTATTTTTCATGTCGCTTTGATGATCTGAGCTAAATTATCGATTTTCTTGGTTCTTAAGAGATATCTAACTATATATATCAGGCCTTGTTCACTGGTTTATTTTAAAACCTAAATCAGCGTTAAGTACAGAGTGTTTTATTTAGATTTGGCTCTATCTTATGATTAAATAAACCGGTTTTCTTAAGGGGCGAAACCAAACGGATTTTTAAGCGGTTTTTAGGGATTATCATTTCACTATTACCGACGAGTCCGTCTCTATCACTACAGACGCGTGCACTGTCTGTCTGGATTAAAATGGTTTATTAAGGTTTTAGTTGGCGCTCCGAACGAAACCGTTTCGAAAAACCGGTATAAACCATTATTTACCGGTTTTTCGAAACTGGTTACAAGCCCTGTGTGCGAAGTGTGAGTTTTGTCTCGTTTTTAACTTTACCATCGCGTTCGCGTTTACGCAAAAAATCCCTATGAAAAAAAATGTTTTGCAAACTATCCGCTAGAGGCGCTGCACATTTCGCCGTACAAATATATAATATATAAATAAATAAATATCCTTAAACATATACACATCGCCATCTAGTTCCACAGTAAGCAACTATAGGCTTGTGTTGTGGATACCAGATGGTTGATACACCACATAAATACATTCTTTTTTGTAAAAAAATACTTATTATAAATGAAAACATCCATAACTCGGGTACACATGTCCGTATTCATCACACAAATATATGCCCCTAGCGGGATTCGAACCCGCGACCTGTTGGTATAGTGGTCAGCTAACCACTACACCAAACAGGTTGTCGAATCGTTGAATCGTCACGTAAACGCGGTAGTAAAGTTAAGTCGAAACAAAACACACTCCGCTCTCGGATACCTGTAAAACGTTAAAATTAAAATAGATTTCGTTGATATAAGAATAAGTTTTAACTTTGAAATATAAATGTCAAATGGAGTTAAACAATGTGTTAACAAGGAACCAAAAAAGGCAGTGTTTTTTTATTTGTGTGTTTAGTTATTTGAATGATATTTAACTTCTGACACAGTTGGTCTGATTTGGAGTGAAATTTTGCATCTAAACAAGCGTTTCTAATTTTTCAAAAGGTAACAAATACTTTATATTTGTTACCTTCATGTTGTATTTCATCGAACATAGTCGAACTCGAAACTATGTACAATAACGTTTCCAACTTCCAACATAGTTGTTGTCTACTACTTTTTTACCGGCGGATAAACTATTAAATAAAATTAACTTTTATTACCCTATTAAAATACTTCTGGCTCAAAGCGGATTATTATTCAATATTAACAAGGCTCTGCAGTTTACATACTTTAATCCGATTCCATGGAGTTATAACGTAGGTAGTAGATAAAATAAGCAGTCTGTTTAGTAACGGGAACCTTCTAACTTGAGTGTAATATGAATAATTTCAGGCTAATTATACTTAGCTTATTTAAGTGAACGTGCGGTAATGAAAATGTGCGGATATTTTAAGTAAATAACTATAAGTATTTAAAAACCAAAAATCGCGATAGCATATTTTGCATTTTGTGGACGCCATGTTGTATTTTTTTTTTATAATTGACTGGATTTACATTTGACCACAATCTCACCTCATGGAAAGTGACGATGTGGTCGAAGATGAAGCACGCGATCCCAGTAAATGCCTATTCACTCTGCTCTTGAAAATCCCAAGGTTGTAGGGTTCAGCAAAGACTGACGCCGGAAGGGAGTTCCATGCCTTGACTGGCTGGTTGTGATTTTTTATCAAAAAATGTAGCCTATGACACTCCTGGCATCAAGACGAATTTAACGACACCATGTACTTCGAAACCGGTCTAGTCGTTTAGGCTATAGGATGAGCTAAAGGAATGGACATACATACATACTTACATACACTCGAAAAACATTACCCCTTAGGCAGTCGGGTAAATATATAATTGATGATTTCACGGCATTGTATCTTAAATGTGGACAGTTTTCACTTTCCTAAACTTAGGTAGGTACCAAAACTGAAAATGTTCGCATGTAATGAGTGAGTAGGTATTCCATAGCGACTAGGTCTTCTTTCTGTCTTATTTATTATGTAATATCGCATCAACGCCCCATTTCAAATGCCTTATATCCAAGGGTCGCGTGAATGATCGCTTTTGTGATTAGGTCTTTTGTACATTATACAGTTAGGTGTAACTACTACTGAAGATGTCACAAAGTGTTAAATACTTGATAGAATGGAACAGAATATATAAGTACCTATACTGCATTTGAATACACATATACCTACGTGACAATTGCTTTGGAACTTATGGTATGTGTGTGACTGGAGATACAAATAAACGATCTATCTATCTATCTAATATTTCTTTGCTGTAACATTCTTTACAACCACGAATTGTGATTTATTATTATTAATACTATTTCGGTATTTATTTATAGCCCAAACCTCATATGAGGATTGTGATCCTATGTACCTGTTCTTTATTCCAGCCGAGTATTAAATAGCAAATATTTCGGACAGTTACAGCAGTTATCTACGAGTAGTCCCGACTAGGCAAATATGTATTATAGATAATTGATAAACGTACATGTTCGTATTCATTACACACACATTTACCCCTAGCGGGATTCGAAACCGCGGCCATTGATTTCGAAATCAGCATCCACTACACCAATAGGTGGTCAACCGATTTACCTCAAAGCTTTTTTCCCAAAGGTCGGTAACGAACTATCGCAACTTACTTGATGATTGCTTATGTTTGTGTGTGTATATGTGACCACTACTTATGAGGTGGGTTTTCATGTTTACATTTTTATTTATATAAAAATAAATAATACTCCAGTCAATGCGTCGCGCGTACCCGTACGTGGCTGTCACACAGCCGTGTACCCGGGCGAGCTCGCCATGTATCTTCTTAATGAAGTGGCTTACAGTTGCTAATAGTCGTGCCCCAAAGTAAACTTGAGGCTAGCACGTAGGTCAATTTCGTCTTGTCAATATTTGGGCATGTCACGTGACCTATAAATCGGGCATAAATGACTTCTGGCTTATACAATTACATGAACGATCTATTGGCATCTGTCAACGTAGTAACGCGTTAGCGAGGAAAAAATAATAAGAAATATGTACACGGGGATAGAAATTATATCATATTAAGTGTTATTTGCCTGAAGTACCTTTTTTATGCACAACGGGTTGGTACTTGACCTCAATCACACCCGATGTTAAGTGAAGATGAGGTAGAAGGTGGAAGCGTACTGACCCGGAAACCCCAAGACATTTGGGGGACTGCCGGGATCTTATCTCTGACAACCGGAACACAACAATGCTATTAACATTGTTGCTTGGCGGTAGATTTAGATAAGATGGTGGTAGCTAGCCAGGCGGACATTTAAAATGCCCTACCACCAACCAAACCGAGTACTTAAACATGTACCCCGCTGGGGATCGAACCCGCGACCTCCGAATCGCAAACCTAACGTTGCCCACATTGAGCCACGGAGGCGGTTGAAATTTTGTTGTTAGTCCAGTAAGCGAACGATTTTTACTTCCGATAACCTTAAAGTTCCTAATATTTTTCATATGGGCAGAGTAGTCGTAACGGTTGTTCAGGGGGAAATTAAAAAAAATATATATAAAGCTATTGATAAATTTTTTCAAAATAGGATTAGATCTTAGTATTTTCTTTAATTTTCTTTAACGCAATGAAGTTGACAGTGATAATTTTAATTAACCGACTTCATTTAATATTAAACGTTTTATAACTAAATATCTATAGGTACTAAACCCGAAACAAACAATCGAGTTATTAGAGAACATTTTTATTTTATCACTGATAGGTATAGGTACTCTATCTATGCGCAAAAAAAAATTAGTAACTTTAAGATTTTATAGGCAGTTATGGCCCAAAATTTACGTCTCCTTGCTGGGTTTATTGTATGAATACGCGACATTTGACTTAGTTAACTGCGTGTTACCTATGTAGTGTCTCGTTGGCAAATCATGGAATTGCAATATGAAATCAAGTCTGAAATCGCAAAAAAAAACCGGTGATTGATCAATGATCACAAGTAGGACACTTGTGATCCCTTCCCCTTTTTCAAAAAACAAGTTTTATAATAATATCAATTAATTTCATCAACAGTGGTCAAGCGATGGCGGAGTACAAGCGGTGGGTTTCTACGTGTACTACCGCGTGTCCACCACCGCTGGCGCATATGAGAAGATGACAGTGAAAGGTGGAGCGCATGCGAGGTCTGTGGTACTGTCGCATTTGCAGCACGACACGTCCTACGAACTCAAACTTCAAGCGTACACTGAGCAGGCCCCGTCAGATTTCAGCAGTATTCTGGTAAGTATGGACAAAACGCATCTACCATAAAGGCCATACAGGCCATACTGCGCCTAATGTTTATGTGCAACGGTGTTAGCACTTGACCTCAATCACACCTGACGTTAATCGAAGATGAGGTCGAAGGTGGAAGCGTACTGACCCAGAAAATCCATCTTGTTTTGGGGGACTGGCTATCTTATCTCTGACTACCGGAACACAACAATGCTATGAACATTGCTGTTTGGTGGTAGATTAGATATGATGGTGGTAGCTAGCCAGGCGGACATGTATATGCCCTACCACTTTCTTGTTGTTATTATTATTAATGCTGTTGTTGGTTTGGTGTGGCGTCAAACACAGCACGTGGTTTGGTGGTGGTTTGCTGGTTTATGCATAACGTGTTGGTATTTGACCTCAATCACACCTGATTGTTAAGTGAAGATGAGGTCGAAGGTGGAAGCGTGCTGACCCGGAAACCCCAACACATTTGGGGGACTGGCTATATTATCTCTGACAAGAACACAACTATACTAACATTGCTGTTTGGCGGTAGATTTATATAAGACGTTGGTAGGTAGCCAGGTGGACATTTAAAATGCCCTACCACCAACCAAACCTAGCAATAAATATGCACCGCGCTGGGGATGTTGTTTACATTGAGCCACTGGAGACGGTTATTGATTGACTGTACCAAATTAACTCTGTCTTCCAGTTGAGCTATGAGGGAGGCGCGGTACGACATTCCAATTGGCTCTGCCAGGGTTGTTATTTGCGTGTCTTTCACCGAGCCAATTACTGCGCAATAAACTGACAGCACTAATCAATATGATTCCAAGTTTTTGGACATCTGTTCGATTATCGTCGTACTTCTCTCTTTCGCACTCGAATTTTTAGTCGATGAACATCCATAGGGATTTCAGCTACAAATTTTCCAACCTCTCAAAGTCTGGAGCAATGTCTTGTTTCATCAAAATATACGATTGATAATTTTAAGGTCAATTTAAAGGTGTTTTAGGTATGTACCAAATCTCTTGGGTTAATTATATTTGCTAAGGGCTAAGTTCACTTGAAACATATTTTAGGGAGATGCGATTTTTATATCAGTATAGTAACTATAAGTATACAATTTTTTTAGTTTTAATAAATTTTACTATTCTCAATACTGGTGCCGTGTGGTTTTGCACATAAAAGGAAGAGAACCAACCCGTCTCTTTCCGTGGGTGTCGTAAAAGGCGACTAAGGGACTTACACCAATAACATCCAATCCATACTTGCACATTTCAACATTGTCACGTGTGTATTTCTGTTTGAGTTTTTTCTGTAGCATTAAACTTTTAATATTTGGAACACCCAAACGCCAATGTTTGGGATATCCCTGACCACCCTATTTGGGATAAAGGTCGTGACATTATATTATTCCTTTCATGTCACCAATATTGGACACCTAAGCGATCATTGGTAAAATAAATATACATAAATACGGCCAGTGTACAAGCAATACAATTTGGTTACAATAAATTAATGAAATTTCCAGGTGGCAAGGACTCACAAGTCTACTAATGCCCCCGGAACCACCACAGAAGCCCCACCTGAGGACGTGAAGAGCGACGGTCGCGCTCCGGGGGCTCTTGTGACGGCTGGCGGAGCCCTGGGCGCTGCGGCTCTGCTCGTGATACTGACTGTCACCCTTCTGCTGTGTAGGAGGGCGAAGCGACCTCCTGCTAATAGTAAGTTACAGATTAACAGATTTTAGAACAGAGTTCACCAGATTTTTTTGTCTTGTAGACCTCTTGCCATGTCTTTGGGGAGACCCCTGCTTACCTAATATTATTTTTATGCAATATTCCATTTTATATTAGAATTTATTTCTATTGTGCCTGAAAAAGATTGCAGTTGTTCAAGTTTAATGGACTGTTCCATTCATGGAAAGCCAGAATTAAAGTCGCTACTTGGTTGAATGAGATCGACTAATAGTGGCTAATTTTTTTAATTAATTTTTGCAAGTCGTTGTCGATCGCTGGGGGTTGATATAGACCACTTTAGCTACTACTGCTTAACAACATCTTTACGTGTCCACTATTACAGTCTCCTCTGACTAAGAGAGGGTATAGCCCCAGTGCGGATTGGGAGCCACGAAGTCTCAAGCCGCCATGTAGGCCAACACCCGGGACCGGCTATCATATAATGAGCCCTCCGGAGCACGGAAACACTCGTTCGAAAACGCCACTACTGATCACCCAAAGAGTGGCAGTGCTAGTCATTGCCGAAAGTGAATACGACTGCGCCATGAGTGCTTCACCAGGGCTACCTTAAAATTAAAATTCTTTTCAGAAGAGAAGGGGTCAGTTCCTGAGACTGGAGGCGCTAATGGGTACATACCTGCCAAAGTGCCTATCACTATTACAGCTAATCCAATGCACGCAGAGGTTAGTGTCTAGTTTAGAATAACAGCGGTCGGCGGTTAAAATATATTGTGGACAAGAAGTTAAGTTTCTCTTAGTTGACAACCTGTTTGGTGTAATGGTTAGCAACTCTGACCACTATACCAAAAGGTTGCGGGTTCGAATCCCGCTAGGGGCATATGTTTGTGTGATGAATACGGACATGTGTACCCGAGTTATGGATGTTTTCATTTATAATAAGTATTTATTTACAAAAAAATATGTATTTATGTATTATATCATTCATCTGGTATCCGCAACACAAGTATATAGTTGCTTACTGTGGAATTAGATGGCGCTGTGTGTATGTCTAAGGATATTTATTTATTTATATTTATCTTAGTACCAACCAAGAAGTTCAACCGCCTCCGTGGCTCAATGTAAACCACATTGGGTTTACGACTCGGAGGTCGCGGGTTCGATCCCCAGCTGGGTACATGTTTAAGTACTCGGTTTGGTTGGTGGTACGGCATTTTAAATGCCCGCCTGGCTAGCTACCACCATCTTATCTAAATCTACCGCCAAGCAACAATGTTAATAGCATAGTTGTGTCCGGTTGTCAGAGATAAGATAGCCAATCCCCCAAATGTGTTGGGGTTTCCGGGTAAGTACGCTTCCACCTTCGACCTCATCTTCACTTAACATCAGGTGTTATTGAGGTCAAGTACGAAACCGTCGTGCATCAAAAAAAAAATAGTAACTTCTGCGAGCCTGGTAGTTTTTAATTAAAATGCTGTGCTGTGCAACTTTTAAAGTGTGTTATGAAAATTTATGCCATAATGAAATATAACACAATACTACGGTACAAAATCTAATGTTTGAAACAGTTATTTAGTAGAAATTGTACGCTTGCTAATTGTAAGGATTCGTGTATATTGCGACGATTGCAACATTTTTGAACAATAAAATTACCTTACTATATCCTAAAGTAATAAATATCCTTGACATACACACAGCGCCATCTAGTTCCACTTTAAGCAACTATAGGCTTGTGTTGTGGATACCAGATGGTTGATATACTACATAAATACATATTTTTTTTTGTAAATAAATACTTATTATAAATGAAAACATCCATAACTCGGGTACACATGTCCGTATTCATCACACAAACATATGCCCCTAGCGTGATTCGGACCCCAAAACCTTTTGGTATAGTGGTCAGAGTTCCTAACCACTACACCAAACTGAATTGTGTGAGTGAACTATATTCACATAATATTAAAAAAAATGTAAAAATGCATTAAAGAAGTACTTTATAGATGGAACTATGTAGGTTTCCAACAAATTTATTTCGATAGAGAGACACGTCTACTTGCTTTCGCTTATCATCTTATGTATCTTATGTATGTATGTAGATATGTAAGTTATCTTTTTTCAATAATTAAAAACGCGGCGGGTCAGTGACCTCATTCGAACTACACACAAACCTTTACAGGTTTTCGTAGGCGTCTTATAGTGAAGATTGTTCAAATAATGTTCTATGGACAAATAAATCAAAAAAAAAAATACAAAAGTCTAAAGTCGTCGATAATCTACATTACAATCTAGCTAGCTAAAAGCAGATTTTCACACTTTACCTTCTGAAATGGGTGGTGCGAAAGACTTCGCAGACTTTATCTAAGTAGACGAGAGTTTGATAACATCTTGAGTGGCGTATCTAGTAAACCACTTAATACCTAAGACCCCTACTCCCTAGATAAACTCATTAAATTGTTTGCCTGATAACTCCCAAACAAACTTTCCTTTGGTTTAGATTTTTATATAGATTTGTGTTTACTGAGGGAAACTGGGATCTATGAGGTTTATCGTAGGATTATGTATTTAGAAGTAAATTAAATATTTTACAAATTACTTAGTATCAATGTTCGTGAAAATAAGGAAATGGAAGGAGTATTAAAAAAAAACAACTAGAGATGCAAATAAAGGATCAGAGACTGATACCTACAACAGGTGTTATGCAAAACCGATTGGTGTAGTGGATAGTGACCTTGTCTACGAAACAACGGTTGCAGGTTCGAATCCCGCGAGGGCTAAATGTTTGTGTGATGAATACGAACATTTATTCACGAGTAATGGATATTTATATCAATATTTATGTATCATCATCATATTTAAGAGCCATGCTCTTGTCAGTTGAGTTATACCTATATCTCTCTGCTCTCCTCCTTCATTATTTATGTATGTTTATCCCTTATCTAAGTTTTGCTTAGTTTGAGACTAGATGATTGGTGTATCTGTACAAAATACTTATTTATTATTTAAAAATTGAATTTTGCATCTATTTAAAAAAAAATAATAAGCATTGGTTCACAATCAAAGCATGTAATTTTGTCCGCAGGGCGGTGATGGCAGCGTTGAAATGTCTTTTTTACATAACAATAATTGTGGCAACACAGGCAGCAATGATGACACTTTACCACATTCGAGGAAAAATGGTCCAGCTAGACAATACGTGTGAACGAGCTAATACATCTAAGTAGACTCTATTGTAATGTAATTTAAGGGGCTTTTTGGCGGGAATAGGAGAGTGATGTTGCATTTTTCTTTATATTTCCTGCAATTTGTATATTTTGAGTTTTGGTGTGTAATAAAGGCAGTATAATGCAGTAAAAGTCAGTGATGGTGTGCAAGTGCAGTGTAAATATGAGTGATGACTGAGCTTTCGTGTTCCCACCATCTTCCCAATGGTACTACTGTCACCTTACAGAAAATCAATGAAAATCACAGAGGTATATAAATATTAGCAGACCGATCATAGTGATTAAATAGTGTAGTCTATTTCCACACAAAAAGTATTAGCTACGTTTAGGCTTTGACCTATGAGGAAATGTCTATTATGTAACTTAACATATTGCGAAATTACTAACACCTTAACTAATACATCGTAATTGGAAACTCTGCTACTATTTCTGTGGTAAGTCTGTGATGAAAGTTCAATTTATTCATTGAAATTATTACTAAACAGTAACACAAAAAAATACATGGGATTAGTATAAAAAATTAGGCCCGCGAGGCGAGGTACACAAAACGTTGGCAGCGTTTCCTTGCTGAATGCAGATATAAGCGTTGAGCGAGAAAATAGTTAGCTCTCGGGTTCCCAGTGACACCAGCCAAAAAAAATAAGAGCGCCCGGCCCGTGTAGTTATTACAACACTCAACATTAGCAGACATGTCGCCCGAATGGCAATATTAGGATGAAAGAAGAATGCAATAAGAGCTCGTTACTGTTACTTGAAAAAACAGTGCTACGTTATCGTAAATCTACCAAAATGGTAGGATTGGCATTTAAAAAATGTGATATCGACTTAATCGCCATATTTTGAGGAGTGTACAGACTTAAACAGTACAAAATTTTATTTATAAATTTTAGTGTATTGTGATTTATAGAATCATGTGTGCGAACATGAAAGCGATTAAGTTTATAATTAGATTTGTGGGTTTGTAACTTTATTGTTGGACTTATGACTTAGTGGATACTTTTATTGATAAGATCGTAATTTATTATTAGCACTTAAAGCCTGACTTAAAGCTTCAAAAAGCAATATAATTTAATGATCGACGTTCCATAAACTGCATTAAAGATTTTTTTAAGAACACGTAGAAAAGTAGGTAGGTACACTCTAAATACTTTTTCATGCTATTCGCCAGGCTTTATATCACAACTTGAGATCTTCAATGTATAGATCTGGGAGTTTATGTAAGTACCTACATTGTGTAGTTTAAGACTTTAGGAAACCGAATTAGTTAAGTTGCAACATTACGTGTATCTATTTAGATTTACAAACTTAAGTTTGCCATGCGACTATATTTGATAGAGTACAAGGGAACTTGAATGGCAAAGTACTTAAGAAGGGAGAAACTGATCGAAGTTTTGTTTTTTTTTTATTATTGTTATCACAGTAAGCATTTAGATGGAATCTCCTATTTTTTTTTAATTATGGTTGTGAAAGGCTCGGAAATTTATGTGTATTTATTAGTTATACATGATTTATATCAAGTTGTACTTATAATGTTTTTATACAGGGTGTGTATATGTATATACTTAAATGAATTACATAATCAAGGAAATTGTTCAGTCGCAAGAATAGAACACATTTTATTTCAAAGAAAAAAGATATTCATTGGATCTCCATGATTTTTTCTTTCGAAATATGTTTTTTTTTCTAAACTGAATAGCCCCTTTCGTTATGCAACATATTTAAGTATATTGTACTAATATAAAAATATAGGACAAGACAATGTTATGCATCACCCCTATGTTTATAATATACCGGATGAGTTTTTTACCGTTAGGAAAAAATAGGGCATTTTAGGTAAGTAAAATCATAGAGGAATATGGCATAAATAAATAAATATCCTTAGACATACACACAGCGCCATATAGTTCCACAGTAAGCAACTATAAGCTTGTGTTGTGGATACCAGATGGTTGATATATTTACATTTTTTTTTCTAAATGAAAACTTATTATAAATGAAAACATCCATAACTGGCATAGGTAGTTTATATTTTTTTTCAAAACTATCATAGAATAAAGCGTTAATTATGTCATTTGACGGTCGCGTTTGTGGCCTATTCCACATAATTTACATCATTAAATTAAATAAATAAAGAAAACTTGGCGAAAATGTTAGTTCCAAATAAACTTCGCATGATAGGAACTCTACGAATCACGGCAGTCGCAAATCAATCTCTTTTGTATCACGTTTTTGAAAAGAAAAATAAAACTCCCTATGCCAATAACTCCTATTTCACTTACCTAATATGCCCTGTTTTTTCCTCATGGTAAAAAAATTCACCGGTATATAATTCTTATTTACATGACGAAACTATTTACCTTAGTATTCACACTGATAGTTATTTATTATAATGAATAGGATACGTGATTTTCCTATACCAATGTAATACCTACACATAAAATTTTGTAAAATAACGACGTGATAGAGCCTATTGAGGCGTAAATAAAATTACCATTTGGCCTGAAGCTTGTTTGATATAAATATTGCCTTTATACGTAATTGCATAAATTACTTTTTCTGCGACATAATAATAATTTGAATAAAAGATAAAGAGTAAATTACGAAATAGGCGAGAAATGTGTGTTCGAATTTGATTCGAGAATCGAATCTCTTAATAGCTTTTGTTATCCTGGTACTTGTAATAATTCGGTACAAATGTCACTCTGAGAGTGTACAATATAAACCAAGTACAGAACAGCGTACTTCGTTCCAATGTGGGAGTTTCAGACAGTTTGTTTGGTTTCCGCATTCATGGCGAAACTATAACGGTTCCCAGTTGGACTGCGGTAATCTAAAAATACCGTTTCAATCTCCCACATTGCAACTGATGACTGGACCAGTCATTTTACTCATAGACTATAAATACTATGAACCTGACATTTCGTATTATACAAGTGAATTTGAGTTCATGTAATTCCCATTGTGGTGACGCCACTCTTGATTACGAACACCTTACCCCGAACCATAGTCGAGTTCGATCAAAAAAATTTCATACTCATATTACAAAGTAAACCATTCTGAAACCACCTTTAATATGGAAGTCCAACATATTTCGGCTGAATTCGACTATGGTTCCTAGCGGAAAGTTGTTCGTAATCAGGAGTGGAGTCACCAGCTGAAAATTGTTGGACTTCCACACTAAAGGTGGTTTCAGAATGGTTTACTTTGTATGGGTAATCGAATTTTATGTGATCGAATTCGACTATGGTTCCTTGGGGAAAGGCATAATTCAGAAGCTGTTACAGAAAGCAAAAAAATATGACCTTTTTTTTGTAAAATTACTTATGTCAAAAATTTCAAGGTGTCAATCATATGAAAAATGACGCCTCGGCCTTGCTCGCCCAGGTGATTAACAACTCAGCTGGTGGCCTAGGGTCATCAACCGTGTATATTTTAAACTACTTTAGGTCATATTTTCATCATCACCATAATCTTCTTGCTGGTCCCAATTTATTACGTCTTTTCCTCTGCCGACCGTTACCTCTTGTTTCACGCCGGTTTCGTTCATATCATCCCAAACATATCCCTTACTCTTTTCGGTGGATGGAAAGGAAGACTTTCCATCTATATCTCTATCTTAGTAACATACATTCATCCCTCCTCATATTATGCCCATACCAAGCCATACGATATCCATTCATCTTTTCTGTCCCTGATACCATTTATCCATATTTAAACACCCTCTTATATACTCAATTATCCATCCTAGTCACTTCACTCATCCATCTCAACATTCTCATTTCCGCTGCGTGCTATTTTCTTTCATCCGTCTTCTTCATGGTCCAACACTCCGATCCATTCATTACGACAGGTGTTATTACGGATTCAGCAACTTTGCCCTTAAACTACGTCTTATTTTATGATAAGTAAATTTTGTTAGAGCTGAAATCTGTTATTCCGATAAAATTACTGCTTCCTTTTCTATGGCCCCTGCATACACCAATATACGGTATATGTACAGAACTTTGAGAGGTAGTTACTTCACTCGCTACAAGACAAGTAGCAACTTTACTCTATGGATGAAGTGCAAAGCAGTCTTACAAACGAGGACATTACAAATATTCAAGTATGCAAGGAGTTATAGGTAAGTCGGCTTTTATTGAATTTGTAATGCCATGTCTTGTTTCATATGAAACAAGACATGGCATTACAAGATTACAATATTGTATTCTCTTCGAAGCATTTCGCTCGTTTTACTTGTATAAGACTGATGCTTTTATTAGAGTACATGCTACTGCAACTGCATACTGATGAATATAATAATATGTAGATCAGTTTTAGAATAACTCATTGAACAATATTAATTATTATAAGACACTATCTAGTTTGTTAAACGCCCACGATTTGACCTATGTGTAATTAGTTTGACAATTTTAAGTAATTATTTAAATGTTCGGGATAACAAGTACCTATCTATATTGTCTATCTCAGTACCCGTCTTAGCGTGGTGGAGTAACAAATATACACATGTCTTCACACAATTTCAATTCAATTTAAGAAGGATTTTAAAGTGACCTCACCTAGAAAGCACCTAGAAAAATTCTTTTAATCGTGTTTTGAACCTACAAGGGTATAAAATTGAAATTCAACAAAATTTTGCATTGGACCATAGACACCATAGTGTCTAATGTTTCATTTTACCCTATACACTCAATTTAATAAAATTTTAGAAAAAGTTTTTATTAAACTGAGAAAATGGTAGAATGTAGAACTGGCATGTAGTCCAATGTAAAATTTTTACTTTTTTCCTCGTTCGAAAAGGATATACTTAAGTCACATCAAAATTTTGATTAACTTTGATAGTTATCATACGAGGGAAACAGTTGTACAAATATACCTATAAAAATTCAAAAGAAGACTGAATAACTCAATTGATTTAGGTGTATACAAATACACGTATAAAAATTCAAAAGAAGACTGAATAACTCAACTGATTTAGGTGTCTACAAATACACATGTAAAAATTCAACAAAATTAGACTAATTCAATTGCTAAATCAATTGACTTATTTCGTTTTTATTTATAAATGTACTCGGTTCTTTATGTACTAAGTTTTTATTTAGATCCATTTTTTATATGCACATTGATAGGTACCTGTTTTTTAATTTCTTTCGCCGAAACCTATTATTTGATACCCATCTCGATGTGGTTCTGGAATTATTTGATCAGGTGAGACAAAATGGCTGCTAGCGACCGCGATAATGATTTATCATGATGTGATCATACTAGTACGAACGACACCTAATTTGTCGAAATCGCCTGATGCGTTTAGGTTGTTAGTGGTAACATATATGCTTACAGACGTGTTGAATACATAACCCTCCTTTTCTCTTTGCCGTAGTCTGGTAAAAAGAACGTAAGTCGCATACATATAATACGGCAGAATTTGGCTTGTAAAATAGGTCTACCTCCAATCTTTGGTCATGG
This sequence comes from Oegoconia quadripuncta, assembly GCA_949316235.1. Classification (NCBI taxonomy): domain Eukaryota; kingdom Metazoa; phylum Arthropoda; class Insecta; order Lepidoptera; family Autostichidae; genus Oegoconia; species Oegoconia quadripuncta. The sequence goes on along the minus strand of OX438743.1, from coordinate 28,779,178 downwards.
GATACATATTATGGTACAAATTCCAACATGGCGCCCGCAAAATAGTAACTTATTTTGTCGGTTTTTATTTATTAAATACTTAAATAAGCGTGTCTTTTGGTCTATCGTTGGGTGGGGAACACGTCGACTAACAAGTAGAAAGTTTTCCTCTTCGAGTTACATTAAGTGGTTGGAAGGAAAATAATGAAATCTCCAAGGGATTAAATGAAGTTTACTGAACGTAACTAGATTTAGCATTGTCTGGTCAATTGTTAAGAGCAGTTTACATACGGATGTCGTGGGTTCGCTACCCAGTGGGTCTAATAATAGTATGTGTGATAGATAATTTTTTTGGCTCTCAAAATCGGAACTTGTCATATCCGTCTATCTGTATGTGACAGGCTTATGATATGAGTCAGCTACCTTTCGAAATTACCAGAAAGGTGTGTCATACGTAAACCGCTACGCAGTAGGTAGTAAAAAATTTAAAGTTAAATGAAAAGGTAAAGTCTGTTTTGCGCACGCCATCAGACAGCTGTTGTAAAATGATAACAAGGTTCAAGTAACTTTGATCTTCATATATACTTCATGAGATACACTTCTAAAGTCTGTGTCTCAGCTTTTAAAACATTTCTACCAAAAACAATTAAGATAATAAAAACTTTCAATAAAAATATCAACAAGTTTTTAGATATTCGCAATTTTCAATTAACAACAAACTTGATCTTGAAACCTTTAAAATAAACCTTCAAATTTAAAAAGTATTGCAAGTTCAAGGCATGCGATTTATTACATCCTACGGAACCCTAAGATAATGCGTGTCCGACATGTACTTAGCCGGTTCTTTATTTCTATATTCTCTTGCCTACCACCGGCTTATCTAAGTTTGCTGTCAATCAGCATTCCGGTTGTTGATTTCTAGTAGAGGGAACGAGGTGTTTTACCTATTTTGCTAATAAATAGTTTTCAACACACGTTTATTTGTTTATTATACAAAGATCTCTAAGAGACATACAGTTCGTCCACCTACTGCGGTGGTAGCATGACAACTTGAGATATAGTTTATTACACATTTTATCCTGGTCAGCTGTCAAAATGAGCGACATTCGTCGTACAGCAGCATTTTGACAGATGCTCACGATATAAAGTGTGATAAACTATATCGCGTGTGGTGATGCTTACCCATACTGGCCTCTGATTCTCGCATGCCTACTCGATATTTAAAAGTTGATACAGGGTGAATTTCAATTCGTGTAATTCTCATTAACTGGTGACGCTAGTCCTGATTACGAACAACTTCCCCCAAGGAACAATTGTCGAATTCGATCAAAAAAATTTCGATTACCCTTATAAAGTAAACCATTCCAACCATTGGTTGGTGGTAGGGCATTTTAAATGTCCGCCTGGCTAGCTACCACCATCTTATCTAAATCTGCCGCCAAGCAGCAATGTTAATAGCATTGTTGTGTTCCGGTTGTCAGAGATAAGATAGCCAGTCCCCCAAATGTGGTGGGGTTTCCGGGTCAGTACGCTTCCACCTTCGACCTCATCTTCCTTAACATCAGGTGTGGTTAAGTACATATCCGTCGTGCATAAAAAATAATAATTCTGAAACCAACATTTTCATTGCCATATTAATGGAAGTCCAACAATTTTCGGTTGGTGACTCCACTCCTGATTACGAACATCTTTCCACTAGGAACAATACCCGAAATCAGCCGAAGATTGTTGGACCTCCATGCTAAAGGTGGTTCCAGATAGTTTACTTTGTATGGGAAATCAAAAATTTTTTGATCGAATTCGACAATTGTTACTTAGGGAAAATTGATCGTAATCAGGAGTGGCTTCACCAGTTAATGGGAATTACACGAATTGAATTCGCCCTGTATACATCGATATGTTTGTCAACTTTGCACTCGCTTGTAAGTGTGAAAGTGATAGACATTGATATGTCTATTGTGAAATCTTGAATGGGAATCTGTTTATACTCGTAAATTATGTGAAAACGTATGTCGAGCGTGCGATAGAGTCCATTAATGTATCTAATTGACCCTTTGCATGTAATTCTGGGGATGATACAATAATATGGTGACATAGAATTGATCTCATGATGTCGGTGAGTAACGGACCCTGTGAATGGAACACTGCTTATGGCGACTTTATTCAGCCGATTGAGTTTTAGCTCGTTTGGCCTGTTGTGATGACTTCCATTCTTATATAGGGTGAATTTTGTAATTCCCATTAACTGCTGACGCAGCTTTTGATTACACACAACGTTCCCCAAGGAACTATGGTTATATAGTATACCTATAGTATGGAAGTCCAACAATTTTCGGCTGGTGACTCCACTCCTGATTTCGATCAATTTTCCACTAGGAACCATAGACGAATTCACCCGTAAATTGTTGGACTTTCATATTGGAGGTGGTTTCAAATGGTTTACTTTTTGATCGAATTCGACTATGAGTCCTAGTAGAAAGAAAGAAAGAAAATATTTATTCAGCTTACAATGGGCATGGAAAATTTTGAGATATTAATGCTAAAACATAATAATGCAAGCGATATAGGTTCCAGCTCAGAATAATGCTGTGACATGAGTCATATAGTACTATATTAATTCTGTGCCACAGACCTGATTTTCAGTTGGCACCTTTGTAGGAGGTTAGGCGCTCATAAAAAAACAAATAAAATAAAATAATCGACTGCAGGTGTTCGTAACGAAGACGACGAAAGTTGTTCGTAATCAGTAGTGGAGTAAACAGGAATTACACGAATTAAATTTCACCCTGTATAGTGTGACTTTTAATTAGTTCTTGCTACCAAAAAATATGCATGACTTTACCACACTTCCATCTTGGCCCTTATCTTCATTATGCTTGAAGTCATCCGCTAAATTGAAATTATAAAAAAAAATAAGAAATTAATATAAAAAAACGTTGTTTATGAGTACATGCATATGTTTTGGTAATTAAACGTACCCTTTTATATAGGGTACGTATACATGGTGTTGGTGTTTTTTTAACTATAGTTTTAAGTTAAAACATTGGAGTTCTGCCTGACGAACTTCTTCGTTTTGACACTGGACTGGACATGAAATTTGTTGAATAATGAGTCATATAAAACTAATTTAAAACTTAGTAGTGTCGATTGATGTGATTTCTTTAAAATAAAACCAGTTTTAAGATAGTCAATGGTGTCTATTCGGATATACACCAACTAAACTAAAACCAGTTTTGGAGTGGTGCCGTCGCATCGTATATACTGTTCAAGGGAGAAAGAGACAGTGGTACTACTTTAAAACTGGTTTTAGTTTAGTTGGTGTACATCCGAATCGACACTATGTTGTGTCTGTAATAAGCCGCCATAATCAGTCTAAAACTCGTTCTTCTTTAGTTTAGTTTTCACTAGGTAGTTTTTACAATTAATAAAATATAGATATTTAACAATGTAAGCATTACATTTCCGAGAATAACTCGCATACTACAAACTCTGTTATTTTAAATTAAGTGGTTCATTGTAACGAGAAATATCGAACAATTGTACGCATCAATTAAAAATTTAATTTATGAGCCAAATGTTTTATTTATAATTTGAATAATCCGATGCGCTGATTGGACTATTCGGTACAGGAGAACATCTGTTTAAAATATGTCTGTTCTGAATTAAAGCCGTGATTAAAACTCATTTTGCCGGCTGTAGGGAACGGATTAACGCCCCTTGCAAACAAATTGGTAAAGTAGAACTGACAAAGGAAAAATAAATCACTTTGTGATAATAATTGTAATAGAAATTGAATATTATTTTCATTGCATCACAATATAATCACAGGTCAATTGTTTCTCTTAAACTTACGTAATTTCGCACTTATCTAAGTTATCTAAGTAAAGTGTGTTTGACGACGTTGTGTGTATGTGTGCCCAGTCTTTGTCCGGATGTATCTCAGTAAAGTGGGTTCCAAAAGATCAAACGATGAGCTTGTTATTAGTTCGAAGAATTTTGGGTTTATCTTGGTGCTATAATAATTTGTTTTGTCGGGGGTTTTCTAAATTTTCAATTTATAGTTATGTAAAACATTATTAGTGGGCAGGATACTGTTGTTCCCGATGTATACCTGTCCAGTATACCTCCAGTATACCTGTACCATGTTAAGATAGCGTACTTTCTACCAATACTTAGGTACTTTTATCCTGTGGAAAACTGAACGAATGACGGATATTCAGTCATACAAAGCACTGTAATAAGGGAGCAGCCCATTTCTACATGGGTAGGTACATACGTATATCCGCTATGATCGGTAGGTAGTACCTACTGCAATCTATAATTTTCTTCTTTTCATCATCATCATAAGATGATGATGGGATTCTCATGTTTATCAGGTTATCGATTGCTGCCATAAAAGTATAGGGTGTGTTTTTGTGTCGGTTCGATTACCGGTTAATGCAAGCGACTTTTCAAAAATCTTTCACCGCAGTTTTATTTATTCAAGTTTTTCTTAGCATGAATATTTAGACATACATAGACATGTCCGCCTGGCTAGCTACCAACATCTTATCAAAATTTACCGCCAAGCAGCAATGTTAATAGCATTGTTGTTCCGGTTGTCAGAGATAAGATAGTCAGTACCTCAAATGTGTTGGGGTTTCCGGGTCAGTACGCTTCCACCTTCGACCTCATCTTCACTTAACATCAGGTGTGATTGAGATCAAGTACCAACCCGTTGTGCATAAAAATAAAACAATATATTTTGTTTGACACCAAACCAACAACAGCATTAATAATAATAACAACAAGAAAGTTACAATACAATACAGAAAATCCACTCTAGCTCAGTATGAGCTGCAGCAGTGCGGCAGCGCTGATTTTCAGAAGAGCCCAGCGTGGAGTGCGTCCGATGTGATTCAGATAATTGTACAAGCTGTGCAAATACATTTTTTTCTCCACATCCTTATAGTATATATTTGGCTTTGTAATAAATATAGATCTCTAAGAAGTTTGTGTTCTCATTTTCACACGGAGGTGACAAAATCCACTGCGGAGCTAAGAACGCTACAGTGTACGTTTTGATAGAAATTCAAAACATTTCGTTTGAACATTAATTCACTAAACTCCAACGTTTCAGTGCTCCATTTACCTTTCGCATTTTCAGGACAAATTATCATATTTATGTCACACTCGAAAACTGTGATGTGTAAGCGTATTCATAGCAATTAACCAGGCAAGCTAATTTCCATTAGCTAGGCTCTTGTTGGCGCATAATGGAATTCTTAGTGCTTCCCGGTCAATTAGTTGCTACACGTACTAATTAAAATGAAAATATAGGGCCACTATTAAGGAAACGCTCGGAATATTAAACTAGGAGATAAGCGAAATAGATGTCGACTGTCGTGTGTGGGACAAGTTTTTATTATTATTTTAGGCAGGCTTAGTGACGCATCGTTCAACTACCAAATTGGAACTGATCTGCCTCAAACTCATCATCACTATGTTATCATCTTCGGCTTTCCGTTCAATGCAGATGGTTTCTTCATGTGGTGTGCGTGCCATACGTGGGTTGTATAAATGGCGACACCCCTATACAGTGGATACCGACATATGTATATTATATTTCAATGTATAAAAATTTATCATAATAATGACGAAACCCCTTGACAATATCTAAGTTATTGATTTGTATCTCAGTTTTATGATGACCCCTACCTATACAATGAATACTATTAGTCTGTTTGTACAATGTGCTACTGAGAAAAGCCGTCAGCTACCAACTTCTTGACGAGTAATTTGTCGTAGGTACCTGTACCTAAGTCTTGTTGTTTTGATATTCGATATTTAAATTGATAATAAATAATTTCATTTCATTTACAAATTATGGATTTCAGTTGTCCGAAATAATAATAATTATTATTACAAAATGATTGAATAAAAAATATCTACAAAGTGACTTAAATTGTAATGTTTTTTTCTTATTCCTTAATCGACAGCGGACGTGAATCAAACTTTGAGAAAGAAGGTTCAAGGTAAGCCGGAAAGATGGGCCGTCAATTTATTTATTCGATAATGTAAGTCACGAAGGTCATTGCTGGAGTATAGAATTATCGCTCGTTTCAATAATCGGCACCCGAACTGAATACTGAAAAGAAACAATTAGTCCGGTGAGTTACGAGTATTTACATTTCTTTCTCTGTTCGAAGTTATTTTGTAGCGATCCGTTAGGCAAATGAGAAAATGCGTTCTAAATGGATAAGTAAAAATGTTTCTTTTGAAACTGTGTAGGGATAGTCCAGTAAGGATACACTTTTAACTTCCTATAATTATAAAGGCCGTGATTTTTTGCACGTATAGTACTTGTCAGTGATTGAATAAAAATGTTTTCTAATCGGTAGCTTGCTTTAGATATAGTATAGGTATTTAGTAATAAAACATAGACTTAAAAATATTGTACCAATACCTATACCTATATAAAAAATAAGTATAAGGAAAATAATGAGGAATTGTTTAAGCGCTGTAGAATATTAACTGTGTACAACAAAATTAAAATGTCAATAGTTTTAGAAAAATTTCCCAACATAGCATTGTTAACAAAAACAAGTAGACCAAGTCATCTACATAATTTGGCATACCTACCACCATATCAACTACCTAAATTTAATAATGTATATGGCATGAGAATATGGGATTATATTTTACCAGATATATTAAATAGTATTCCTGGTGAACTATATTCACATAACATAAAAAAATGTAAAAATGCATTGAATAAGTACTTTATAGATGGAACTATGTAGGAAGTGCCTTTCCAACAAATTTTATTTCGATAGCGAGACACATGTCTACTTGCTTTCGTATATCATCTTATGTATGTATGTAGATATTTTTAGTTGTCTTTTGTAATAATTAATAACGTGGAGGGTCAGTGACCTCATTCGCACTACACACAAACCTTTACAGGTTTTCGTAGGCGTCTTATAGTGAAGATTGTTCAAATAATGTTCTATGGATAAATAAATAAACAAAAAAAAAATATGATTAAAATTGCCACTGTGAATTTTTTTGCGTCGGAGAATATAGGTACTTGGAACTCAAATGGAAATCAATAACTTCTTTATATTTATGAAAAATCTCTTATAGAGATAAGCTCGCCTCTTGTATATTTTTATTATATCCTGGTTTCTTTGTTTTGTTTAATATATAAGCTTCTAAGTGTTAAATAAATAAATAAATTCAACTGGGGCAAATATCACGGCTCAATAAACTATTTTTAGAAAATATAAAGTAGCCATTAATATTTTTTTTAGAAAATTGTTTTAGTAGATAATTAGCATCTTTTACAACGCAATGAAGATCACAGTACTAACTTTAATATTGTAGGTTTTATACTTACTATGTCTAAAGCAAGCTACATAATTGTTAGATTGTTCTATAAAAAATCAGGAACTAAGATTTTAAGACGATACCTACACCACAAAAATTGCGTGTTTTTTCTGCACTAGAAGAGAAACCGACGATTTTGTAGTGATTTACGTCATTGATAGAAAATCTTTTGATTGAACATGGTTATCGTTACATAAGTCGAATAAATATCATTTATTCATTCATCATTGAAAACACTTTGCTCATTCTATGTATTCTACCTACTAGGTAAGAATCTAAGAATAATTTTAGTTAAAAAAATAACTAAAAACATGGAAATACGATGAAAGTATATTTATTTCAACGTGATGTATTCTAATTTAAATCTACTGGAAATATTACTAAGGCTTATTGCATTTATTTGACAGTCAGCACCTATGTGCAAGCTACTACCAGCTACAGGTTTATAGTTAATTACAGCAGAACGTTTTTTCACTACAAAAATAAGGAAGTTTAATTTCGTCTATTAATTGTTCACTGTACCATATTGGTAACCTAATTGTGCGAGATCGACTCGCACTTGACCAGTTTTTATTTTTAGATTACAAGCATTTACAGGTGCGCATGAACAACCACCGACAATAACATCGCTCGTATAGTTACTATCGTAGTTGGATAGATGGCGCTGTTCGAATAATCGCATACGCAACAATTTAGCACACTAACGTCACATCGCGAGCAAGGTACGGACGGCTGGCGGTTACTGTCATTTTCAACTAGATGGCGCTGTGGCGTAAAATCATTATTTCTACATCGCGGTGTTAAGATTTTCCTTCACACACTGACCTGCCTCGCGAACGGTCGCTACGGTAAGACCTTACTTCATAGGATCATTTCTATAGTAAGCTCTTCCAGCGATTTTCACTTTACGTGAGAATTCACTTGCTACGATGAGGAGAAGTAGCGCGGCGTCTTGAGCGTGAGGCGGGCGGTGGTGGTTCACCATCAGCCCTCGATGATCGTTCGCTCCCCTATGGCATGTAGGGGAGGGTGGGGCGCTGTCGCTTTCTGAGTAGTAATTTTTTAATAACTTTTTAAACGATTATCATAGAAGAGCAAGGAGGCTTTCCTACATATCTTTTAACACACAACTGCGAACGTTTTAGGTACCTAAAAGAGTTGAGTAATTAAATTCCTAAACATGTGTACCAATTATTGACTGTGCCAATGGGATTGTACAAAGTGACGCATTTAGAGCTCGCCCTCATGTAAGGTCTTTACCAATTAGAAAAGGCCCTTTGGGCGCATTACGCCCAGTTCGCAAAATGTCCAGTGCGCTCAACATGTCCAATTCTCGCAACGTCTAAATCGTAAATTGTCCAATTCGCTATGGCTATCAAAACTGTAAGAATGGCGGGAGATTTTGGAGTTAAAAGGGTACACATCACATCAACAGTATGTAGAAACCCATTGCTAGACAAGCCTAATGGTGCGATTTGTATCGTTTTCGCCTTACACATCGCGGTGGGCAGTGTTTTTTTTGAGAGGTCTGACGCGGCTCCCTGGCCTACAAGTTATAGTTTTAGCTAGCTGGATTTCCGCAACTCGACGCTGTTTGCGCCTATTTTGCGTGTGGTGGGTTGTTGATACTTCTCTTATTCAATCCCCAAGAAGCTTAGCAGACCCTTGATGCCGACGACTTCTGGAAGTGACCCCGGTGTCCCGAGGTGCTGTGCCCTGTATACTGCCACACCTGGAAATCCTAAGATGACGTGGGTCCTGTTTTTTCTGACTCCAACACGCTCTGTACAGATGGCTCGCTGTAACACCTAGAGTGAACAAGTGTTTGTTTAATAGTGCACGTTGCCACATTCTGGTCCTCAAGAATTGGATATTTTTGCCATCGACTCGCTAAGAAGAAGAATAGTGCATGGCTAGTTATAGCTCCGATGAGCAGTCTAGTTGTAGTAGCCTCCGTGACAGCCTGGTATTGATCGTTGGGAGTCCCTCTCTGGCTTTCCTACACGTGTTTAAGTTGGACCAACATTGCAGATGGTCTACCTCCCTGGCTTATGCTGTTATGCTTACGATAGCGTCTTACGACATGACGAAAAACGAGACGGCCCAATCGTGAACGGTCGGACGATGTATGTAGTAAATAATTACACCATTAAGTTGGGGTTTTTGGTGATGTTCAGATAACTTGCCCTTTGTGCACTAACAATAAAGGTAATTTTAAAAGGGTCTTTTTAAGTAGGTACTGTAATACGTAATACAAGCCGAAAATAAAGGAGCCACGTAGGTAACTCTACAAAGAAAAGGGCACCCTTTAGTGGCATTGATCCATGACGTGATCGAATCCGGTCTCGACTGGTCTCCTATAGTGTCACATTTCAAATAATCAAGCACAACTATACAGGCCCGTAGTCAGGATTCGTATTGGAAACTATCAGAAATAAATAAATAAATATCCTTGAATCATACTACACACAGCGCCATCTTGTTCCACACTAAGCAATTAGGTTAGTTAAATGTTTGTGAAAATATAATAAACAGACGATTTATTAATAAAATGGAAATCTGACTGCACATAAAAAAGGCACTTAAAAGACTACCTACTTCAATATCAATAAAATTGAATATTTGGGATGCGTTTGTATTTTGAGTTCGCCATGTTGGATTCTTATACCATACTATGACAATCTGGGGATCAAGACGGATCCAGGTGTTAGGTAAAATAGAAATCTACTTACATACAGACTTACACATTACATGAAATACATTACCCTCCTTCCTAGTAGTCGGGCAATAAAATATATTTTGATCATGAAGCTAAAAACCGAATTTATTATGCCAGGTTATTTTTTTTCATGGTTTTTATCGTCAAAGTCAAAGTAAAAAATGCTTTATTTGTAGGAACATAGAGTACACTTAAAATAGTCCATTTTACATTTTTGTAAGCTACTGCTTGTTCAAAATACAATTTTCCCCTTAGAAGAACAAGCATGTAACTCGAGGGGTTGCTCCTTTAAGAACAGGTTTTGATTTTACATAAAGGTTTTTATATTACAAAAAGGTTTTTATATTTCACTAGTTTTCCGCCCGCGACTTCGTCCGCATGGAAGATTTCATTACAATCGGTTAGACAAAAACATTGCCTATATGTTAATCCAGGTCCTAATCTGTTTACTAACCAAATTTCATCCAAATCCGTCCAGCGGTATAGGCGTGAAGAGGTAACAAACATACATACATACATACAGACATATATACAAACACAAACTTTCGCATTTTAATATTAGTTGGAATAGTTGGGATTATTAATTGTGAAAATAATTATCATCTAAATAGTCTGATATTTTATAATATGCTTTGTCAATAAGTTTCTGTTTTATAGTATCTTTAAATTTATTGAGAGGAAGATTTTGTATATATAACTTTGAATGAATTACTGACTTTGCGGAGGCGACTTATGCGACCTGCAAGTTATCTTTATTTCTTGTATTGACCTCATGTTTATCACTATTTTTCCTAAATGCATATTGGTGCGATGGTCGATCGAAGTAGAATATAAAATTTCTGACAGCCCGACATGTCGGACAACGTTGTCGAACCACGCGGCCGGAGGGATTTATTTGACATATAGGTACTTATTAGATTTTCAAAAATTTACTGTGTGTGACGAAAAGGTTAGAATGTAAAACTCTTTAAACCTATATCTCTAAGTGACACTGTAGGTCTCAATTGATTGAGGTCACAATTCTTTTATACAGGTTGGGTTCACATTTCGATAATATGGAGTCAAATAAAGATATTTTGTATAATATGTTAATCACGCGGTGCGGGTCGTAAAATTATTCTTAATTTTTAGAAGTCCAAAAATTTTGGCGGGATAACAGGAACTCATATACCCTTTCTGTCTACGGGCCTGCAACTACGAGTACAAGCAAATACCCTTTTGACCTTATCCATTCCTTTGAAATAGAAATGTAACCTATAAAATTTAAAACGTGTGCTCCAGTTAATTTTTAGCGACCTGATTCTAAAGGGTCACCCTCCAAAGTGCTTTCAACAAAATGATTTATCAATGTTTTACTGTCGAATTCGTTCCTGTATGTTTAGTAAAAATATAATGAAGATGAGAAAGTTGGATATCATCATTTGTGTCCAGTGCGTGTTGGGCGTGTAGGGTTCCGTACTTGCCTTTTGTTGTTTGACAAATAATTTTCGACGGAAAGTACATTTTACAAGTTTTTCGACTATTGATTAATAATGTCCCCTCTCCCCCGCGGCGAGCACGGAGTTGTCTGTCGCTTTTTATTTCTTTAAAATTTATGGTAACGCCTTTTAGCTTGAAATTGTAGTGGAATGTGTAGTAAGAGTAACAATTAGTGCATGTAAATGTGCGTGAGATGCCTAGTGCCTATTTAGGCACACTGGTAAGCCCTAAAACTGAAGTTTGTATTGACCTGAGAAACTGTAAGTACTGTACTTTTAGGGTGTTGTGATAGTGACACTGATAGTTATAGTGTATTTTGTGACTATTTTGAAGACTATTTACGTAGTATCAGTTTAAATTTAAGACAATATTTTCATTTTATTCATTTATTTTTTATTAATTCACCGTGGGTAGGCTTCATACTGCGCTGACGGCGCTGTAAACAGCGAGTGTATTAGACGCTTTGCGCTTTATTTACGTTTTATTTAGTGTGTAATCGTATGGGTAAGACATTAACTGTGTTAAGGACATTAGTTCAGTTTAGTCACACGATTTGGACACATATAGTGCGAATCAAATCAATGTTAAGAACATTTTAAATTCAATGTTGAGAACATTTTGACTTTTGTACAGAATTTGTTGAACAAACGTTATAGGTGACGTATATTGTGCGTTATCTTGCTAGGTGGCCGGGATATTATGAGTGGCACCGGTAACCCCTCTGAGGGGTCCGAAACGCCCCACACTATTGATCCTGTCTCTAACCCGTTCTTTGGCCGACGTCTTACAAGAACACCACCGCACGTCATAGAAGCTGCAACAGCGGCTGCTAATGCTACTTTTAAAGCCGTGGTCAGTCAGGCCGAAGACGCAGCTTCGGTAAAACCGTCTAGCAGTGGCACAGTCGCCAAGAGACTTCGCTCACCGGAGTCACAGAATATGGGCGGACTCCAAAAGAAAACGGTAAAAACGTTCGTTAAAAGCTCTGGACCTGGGACACTGGACCTGGGCGCCGATTCCGCACGTGGAGGTATCACTCCTGACTATGCAACCGCAGGCTCCACTTCGGAGAGTGACTCGGAGGGAGGTGATAACTGCTTTGGCGGCTTAGCCGGAGCATCTAAAAGACAGTTGCTGGATAAAATTCAAACCGCTATCAGACAGATTGTATCTTCTATGGAGGGTGGCAAGAGCATGAAGTTGACAAAAACGAACATGACATTTGTTAACGCACAGGTGACAAAAATTAACTCCGTAGCAGGACACCTTGCCACTGCCTTGGCAGAGGCCGAATTAAATTGTTTACGAGCGAAACATAGAGAAGAGATGCTTGAGCTGCAAATCAAGGACCTTAAAGGGCGCCTCAACGAAATGGAGCATAGCTGTCAGGAGAAGAGAACTCACCCCGGCCAACCACAGACTGTCTGCCCCCCCCCTTTACAGGTAGAACGCACCTACTCTGACATGGTTAGGCTGAAGATGGGCAAGCCAGCGCAACCAGTACCTAAAGTGCGTAAGCCTTTACCATGTGTAATAGCCTATCCGACTCCTGAGAGAGCCGCAGAGTTACCTACATCGGATAAGACAAAAGAGGCGATTCTCAACTGTACCAAACCGGCTGATGAAGGGTGGCAAATTGTGGGTGTTAAAAAGGCCGCACGATCCGGCGTAGTTCTTAGAGTGAGCAGTGACTCTCAACTCAAAAAATTGGAAGAATCGGAAGCTATTAAGAGGGCGGGTATACGTCTTGAAAAGCCGAAGGGAAGACAACCACGGATCTTGGTGAAGGACGTCCCCAACACCATGGAGGAGGAGGAGTTCATCCGATCGCTTTACCAGCAGAATATTGAGGGTGAAACTGACATTACCTGGGCGGAGGCACAGTCGTCAATCAAAATAGTGAGGAGGAGGAACGTGAATAGTGGATCTAGGTGGCTGGGGCTCGAGATAGCGGCAAATATCCGGAAGCATCTGATAAGTACTAAAGAGAAATTATTTATTGGCTGGACAGTGTGTAGATACGCGGACGATATTGAGGTTGTGCGTTGTATGCGGTGTCAGATGCTCGGACATGTTGCGAAGCACTGTGGTGAACGGAGCGCAATGTGCGCTAACTGTGCCGGGAGCCACGAAACTAGAGACTGTAAAGAAACAGAGAAGCCTGACTTTATTTATAAATGTGCAACCTGTACCGCATATAAGAAGCCGGCCGCTCATAGAACCGGCAGTGAAGAGTGTCCAGCGCTGAGGCAAAGAGTGGAGCAACTCATAAATACCACATACTATGGATAATAAGAAGTATAACATAAAAATCGGCCAGCTGAATCTCAACAACAATAAGACCGCTACACCCGAGTGCCTAATTATAGCCGAGAAAATGAATATAGACCTGCTCCTAGTCCAAGAGCAGCACCATTCCCGCGACACTCGCGGGCGGCTCCTGGAGTTGTCTCCTTCATCCTTCGCTGGAATAATTATCATCAACTCTTCAATGACAGTCACTTTCTTGCGCCATTTGTCCACCAATTGCTGTGCGGTCGCGGAAGTCATTTATGGTCCCCACCGTTTCTATGCAGTGAGCGTCTATTTTAAATTTAGTGATACCCCCGAATTGCATTTGCGCCAGTTGGCTATTGTCCTTCGCTCATTGAGTGGAAACAACATTCTCATTGGCACAGATACAAATGCATCCTCGCCTCTATGGCATGGACCGGTCCGGTGTTCTGACTCAGATCGACGAAATGCCATGGAAGAGTTCATCGCGGAACATAACTTAATTATACATAACATCCCAAATACACCACCAACCTACAGCAGCCCTTCAGGTGAATCGTTCATTGATGTCACACTTTCCAGTGGAGACGTCCCAGTTAGAGATTGGTGTGTCCTACCGGATGCATCATGCAGCGACCATCGCTTAATAGTGTTTGAGTTGTGTAGGGGAGGTGTTGTAAGATGTGATACTGGCCATATTAGAACTATTTTATTTTGAATTTTTAGTATAGAACATCTGCTTTTACTGTGACAATCACTTCCAAATATACATTTGCCATGTAAACATCTAGTGTTCTTACTTTATATTTTCCCACACGTTATCAGCACGAAAAGGTAAAGAACACTAAATACACGTGCTTGTAAAAGATATTTGTTGAAAGTCGCGAAAATTATAATTTCGCTTATTTTTCATTTTTTCGTCTTTGACATATTAGCTGTGAAATAATGTCAAGTTCAATTTCTGCAATAAAACCGCTAGTAAACAGAGACGGTTTTGGTGTTTGGAAATTCAAGATGCGTATGTACCTAATACACGAAAACTTATGGGAAACTGTTGCCGGATACCCTGAAGGTAGTCAAATTACCGCTGAGAAAAGGTTGCGTGACGATCAGATTGCGTTATCGAAAATTTGTCTCACAGTTGATGGTATGGCAATCACCCTTCTCAGACCTTGTAAAACGGCTAAAGCTGCGTGGAAAGCCTTGTCCTCTGCGTATGAAGACAAAGGCTTAGGACGAAGAATAAGCCTCGAACGGAAGTTGTACAGGTACTGTCTAGATGATTTCAACGATATAGAAATATACATTAATGCTGTTATGTCAACAGTCCAGGACCTTGCCGATATCGGCAAGATCATAGAAGATGCTTCAATCGCAGCTATTCTTCTTGGAGGTTTGTCTCCACAGTATGCCCCTCTTGTTATGGCATTGGAGAACTCAAATGTAGAAATTACTGTTGACTTGATAAAGACGAAATTGTTGAATGAATTGAATAAACCAAAGGAGAATAACCAGGATACTGCCCTGAAAACACGGACTAATCAGAAATCTAAGCCATCTTCATCAAAAACTAAGAAACAGATTATCTGTTACGACTGTCGGGAGCCAGGCCATAAGAGTCCAGACTGTCCCCATAAGAAGGACAAGAAAAAGAAATCTGAGAATCATAGAAACTCTTTAAGTGCGTTGAATGTCATTGGTGACGTGGAGAGTACTAAATGGTACATAGATTCTGGGGCGTCGGCCCATATGACTTCAAGACGAGAATGGATGGAGAACGTGAAAGGATATCCCACCGGCAAAGTGACAATTGCTAATGGAGAGGTGTTATCCAGTGAAGGCGTTGGCGATATTTCTATTACGATGTGTGATGAGGTTACGAAGATTAGTGACGTTGTTCATGTACCTAATTTGAACGCTAATCTTATTTCAGTAAAGAAAGCAGTTGATAACGGTTTTTGTGTGGTTTTTGATAAATCTGGTTGTAACTTTTATAACTCTAGTGTTTTTTCTTGTACAGGTATTTCTTTGCTACATGGTTCGATCTGTGGTGGGCTGTATTCTTTAGATTGTACAGTCAATGTACCACGTCAATTATCTGCTTTTGATGTGCACTCTGACGTGTCCAGGTATCAACTCTGGCATAAACGTTTAGGTCACCTATGCCGCATTGGGATGGATCGCTTAAAAAAGGACCAGGTAGTAGGCATAGATTATTCAACAGTTGACAAGGAACCATGTGTGGCCTGTGTAGAAGGAAAACTGAGTCGGAAGCCTTTCAAAAGGATTCCGTATAAAAGGGCAACTTCAGTTTTAGAACTTGTCCATACTGACGTTTGTACATTATCAGAGACGTCTTTTCAAGGAAGTAAGTATGTCTTATTTTTCATAGATGACTTTACTCGTATGATCTTTGCATTCTTTATTTCTTCAAAAGCTGAAGTAAAGGACAAATTTCGTATTTTCAAATCCCTAGTGGAGCGAGAAAAGGGATTAAAAATAAAAGTGTTGAGGAGCGACAACGGGACAGAATATGTCAATACTGACTTTACAAATTACTTACAGATGGAAGGAATTCAGCATCAGACAACAGTGCCCTATAGTCCGCAGCAAAACTCCATCGCTGAAAGGATCAACAGAACGATCATAGAGAAGGCTAGGTCTATGCTCTCTGGCAGTTCTCTTTCTCCAGCATATTGGCAAGATGCGACGGAAACTGCAGTCTATCTTAAGAATAGGACTCCTCACCGTGCTCTCGAAGGTAAGACTTCTTTTGAGCTGTGGTATGGTAAACAGCCGAACCTATCACACTTAAGAGTCTTTGGATGTCGAGCTCTGATTCATGTCCCCGATTGTAATCGGAAGAAGTTGGACGTGAAGGCAACCGAGCATATTTTTGTTGGCTATTCTGACGATCCCAATAGTTATTACTTCCGAGATGCAAAATATCCTAGACGACTTGTCAAAAGTAGGGACGTGGTTTTCTTTGAAGACACTTTCCGGGATTTAGAGGAAAAAGGAAAGGGTGTCAAATACCAGTTAGCGCCTGGTGCGCTCAAACCGGCACGTGTACCCTTATTCCTTAGTCCTCAATCACGGGTGGATGTGCCACAACCGGCACGTTTACCTTTATGTTCACAGATCGACTCTACAACAAATAGTAGAGAGGATCCGATACCTGGACCCAGTATTGTTGCCGACTTTGAGCCGAGTCAACTTGGGTTTGCCCCGTCACCAGAACAATTAGAAGAAAGTGATTCTGATGTTGAGGTTGCAGAACCACGCTATAATCTGAGACCTAGAAAAATCCACAATACTGCCGCCAACTGTGTTTGTATGCAGACTATATCCTCTCAAATGGATGAACCGACTACTTATCAACAAGCGGTGAATGCAGTAGATAGAGATAATTGGTATCATGCTATGAGAGATGAATACCAGGCCTTGCTGGAAAAGAAAACGTGGATTCTGGTGAATAGGCCAGATAAGAAGGTTATACCATGCAAATGGGTTTACAAATTAAAAAAGAATGCCCATGGCGATATAATCAAATATAAAGCTAGACTTGTCGCGAAAGGCTATAATCAAGTTCATGGTGTCGATTACTATGAAACCTTCGCTCCGGTAATTCGGAATTCCTCCTTACGCGTTTTGATTGCTTTAGCAGCAGAAATGGGCCTGAAGATGCGACACTTAGACGTCGACACCGCCTTTTTAAATGGCGATCTTCAAGAAGAAGTCTACATGGACCAGCCTCCGGGTTTTAAGAGCAAAGGTGACGAAGATAAAGTGTGTCTGTTGCAAAAGTCCCTGTATGGCTTAAAACAGGCTCCTCGCGCGTGGAATATTAAGCTCAATGAAGTGTTGAGTAAAATAGGTTTTATTAGATTACCTACTGAACCATGCGTATATAAAAAACTCCTTGGTTCAGAATTAATCCTGTTAGCAGTCTATGTGGATGACATCATTGTTTTTTACCAGAATGAAAAGTCATTCGACGCTGTCAAGTGTGACTTACAAAAATATTTTACATTAAAAGATTTAGGTCCACTGAAATATTATCTGGGATTAAATATCTCAACGGAAAATGGTGAAATACGAGTCAATCAAAAGTCATATATTGAATTCCTACTAGAAAAATTCAATTTAGGGCAGGCAAAAGAGTACGACACTCCCTTGGCGAATAGCAAAATAGGTGCTCTTCAGGATTCGGACTGTAAGAATAATCATTATGCCTATCTGAATTTAATAGGTTGTCTAATGTACCTTGCTGTCAATACTCGACCTGATATTGCTTTTGCTGTTAGCTACCTTAGTCAGTATAACAACAAATATAACAGCACGCATTGGGTGGCAGTGAAACGAGTACTTCAGTACCTAAAAGGCACTATAGATCATTCTATTATTTATAAGAAGACAGGAGAACTTCTCGTAGGTTATACGGACGCGGATTTTGCGAACTGTGAGCATGATCGTCGTTCCTACACAGGTTATTGCTTCAAACTGGCAAATGGACCTGTCTCGTGGGCATCGAAGAAGCAGCCTACAGTGGCGCTGTCTTCTACCGAAGCCGAGTACATGGCGTTGACTGATGCTGCGAAAGAGGCTATTTACTTACGTCGTTTGATATCCGAGGTATGTGATATTAACTATCCTAGTATAACCATTTGCAGTGACAGTCAGAGTGCGCAGAACTTAGCTCATAATCCTATACACCACGGCAGATCGAAACATATTGATGTTAGGTACCATTTTATTCGCGAAAAGGTATCTGAAAATGTGATTGTGCTTCAATACACTAAGTCCAGTGACCTGTTAGCTGACGTGTTGACAAAATGTCTTGGGAAAGTTGCACATCAAAGGTGTATCAATAGTATAGGTTTAGTTAAGGCGTAGTTACTTTATGTTACAATGTTTTTCTATATGTTACAGTGTTTGTTTGTTATTACTAAGGCTTCTGAATATGGTCATTACGGGTGGATGTTGTAAGATGTGATACTGGCCATATTAGAACTATTTTATTTTGAATTTTTAGTATAGAACATCTGCTTTTACTGTGACAATCACTTCCAAATATACATTTGCCATGTAAACATCTAGTGTTCTTACTTTATATTTTCCCACAGGAGGGCCCAGGTCGGCAGAGCCCCGCGTCAGGTTTACTTACCGCAGGACTAATGTTGATTGGTCCTGGTTCAGGGCACTTTTCGGTGAAGCGTCGCATGAATTCGTGTGTCCGAACTTAACACCCGAGGAAAGTGCGAAAATTTTAACGCGTAATATTACATACGCCGCTGACATGGCGTTGGGGCGTTGTTCCGTTTCTTATACAAATAGATGCGACTGGTGGCATGATGGCCTTGCCAATCTTCGTAGTAAGTTTAGAAGTGCGCGGCGAAGGCTTAATAAGCTGCGAAGGCTCGGTATAGACGGTCTACATTATGATCAAACTCTTTTGGAACTGAGATGTGCAAGGTCGCATTATAGGTCAGCGGTCACTCTTTCAAAATCTAAAAACCTGAGAGAACTTGCAACTGGTATCGCAAATGAAGATCCGTGGTCTCCGGTATACCATGAGTTTAAAACTGGGCACCGTGCGGATAACCTGTACTTCAATAATATCAAAACCCCTCACGGCCATTCCAGTTCAGTAGACGACACCGGAAGAGAGCTCCTTCGGGTACTATTCCCGGACGACAACCGGGAGAACGACACGGCTCATCAGTGTCAGATACGAGGAACGATGTTAAATGTCCCGGAAACTCCTCGCTCCACCCTCGCCACCGTGAGGGAGCTCATTGAGGTGGCAGAATCTTTACCGACTAACAGGGCCCCAGGAGCAGACAAGATTTCGAATCGCATATTGAGGGAATGCATCAGGACAGCACCAGAAGCCGTTTTACACGTGCTGAATCGCTGTCTAGAGACCGGGGTCTTTCCTTCAATATGGAGATTGGGAATCGTTAAAATTATTCCCAAGTCAGGGGATAAACCTCTCGATGACCCGAAATCCTATAGGCCAATAACGCTTCTTCCAGCTTTGGGTAAACTGTTGGAGAGGATTATCGTCCCCCGTCTACTTCCTAATGGTCTTAGGCACCACCCTAGACAGTTTGGTTTTACCCCGGGAAAATCGACAGTGGATGCAGTAATTTCGGTAAGAAGGACGGTTCAAGAGTCAACAGCCAAATATGTCTCAGGGATTTTCCTAGACATTGCGGGTGCCTTCGATAATGCATGGTGGCCTATGATAATGCTTAAGCTGAAGGTCAGAGGTTGCTCCAGCAATATCTACAGGATGCTGTTGGAGTACTTCGCTAACGGCTCGATAGAATTACGCATGGGTTCCTGTGTGGTGTCGAAAGTACTCACACGAGGCTGTCCTCAGGGATCAGTGCTTGGGCCGTATTTGTGGAATGTGTGCTTCGACGACTTTCTGGAAATACCAATTCCGCGAGGTTGTCAATTGTTCGCGTACGCAGATGACGGCCTGCTACTGATAGAGGGAGACTCGCGTGCAGCCCTGGAGAGACTGGCGCGGACGTGTTTGGAGTTGATAGGGGACTGGGGACAGAGGAACAGGTTGGACTTCTCTCCCCATAAGACCCTGCAATTGTTACTCAAGGGTGACCTCAAAGTGCCACCCCGAATCCGCTTCAAAGACGTCACCGTCAAAAGCAAACCTCATGTCGCCTACCTTGGAGTCATCCTAGAGCGAAACTTTGGTTTTACTGAACACACTCGCGTTATTGGCAATCGAGCCAAATCGAATTTTTATGCTTTTGCTAGAGTTTCCAAGGCGACATGGGTGCTAAACTTTCACACTCTCCGTATCATCTACAAAGCCACCTATGTGACCAGTATGTGCTATGGGGCACCGTCCTGGGTGGACAGGGCCACAATGGTTGCCGTTCGTCGACGCTTACTCCAGAGTCAGAGAATGGCACTGCTATTTCTCTGCAAAGCCTACCGAACCACTAGTACTGAAGCTCTCCCAGTATTGGCAGGGGTATGGCCAGTTGACCTGGAGATCCAAGCGCACGCCGCTAACCACTTCCGTTCCCGCGGTCTCGCGTGGACCGACTTTAGAATAGGCGACATGTCCCGTGTGTCTCGTCTGTTTTGTGGGACTTGTGCTGAAGTGGAGGACCAACTTATGGCCGAATGGCAGGCCCGTTGGGACTGTACAGATAAGGGCAGACAGTTGTACAGGTTTTTCCCTGACATCAGGGACCGCATGGCAAAGGGGTGGTTAGAGATAGACCATTGCACATCTCAGTTCTTAACGGGTCACGGGAATTTTAAAGCCAAACTATTCTCCATGGCATTGGCCGAATCACCGAATTGCGAGTGTGGCGATGGCGAACAATCATCACATCACATTTTGTGGGAGTGTGTAAACTGGAGGGAGGAACGTGAACTCATGCTTGACGGTCTAAATTCAGTAGCCCGTCCGGTGTTCTACAACGACCTGGTCTCGAACAGACACAATTTCCAAGCTTTCAAGCGTTTTTGTCACTCATATTACTGGCATTACTACTCGCGGTAGCCTTCTGTTACCGTCCCGCTCACTGCATCTAGGCGCAGTCCGTGGTGTATACAAAGCAGGGGGCCGAGCTTCACTCGACCTCCTTCCCCATAGGGTTGGCATTACTGCCGTTTGCATTTCATTGGCTACACTCCCATTTGCCGAGGGGGGAGTGGGAAACTTCTTTTCCTACTTACACACCCTATTCCTTTCTTTAATTAGTCTGGGGTCCAAGGTAGCAATAGAATCACGTAGGGCACCGTCTACCTTCAGTAGGCGCCGTGTCGAGTACCACTGTTGATCCTGGCTTACAGGAGTTACAGTGGGAGGAGTGTGGAGGCGGGATCTATTGATTAATAATAATTAACACCAACCGTTTAGCTTTTAGGGGACGATGACGACACTCGATTTAACAAAAATTTGTACTTTAAAGCTTAATATTGCTAAATGGAAAAACTGTTTATGCTATCCTGTAATATTTTTGAACGACCTATTCAACGACACACGATGAGGTGCAAAAATAAAATAAAAATCATCCCCACTTTACGTGTAGGGGATTTACATATTTTTCAAGACTTTATTTTACCGCTTTATCGGCGTGATTAATATGTATACCCATGCCAAAATACAGCTTTTTAGTATACTAAGAGCCTCGGGGCTAAGCCTCAGATAAACAGATAAACAGACATATGGACATGGCGAAACTAAAAAGGGCCCCGGAACATACGTTCACATCATTGGTACGACTAGAACAAATATTCCAGATCAAATAGGCCACAAAAATATATTGAAAGTCAACATGGTTTATTTCGAGTGTATGTATGTAAACGGCTTGACAGATTTTGAAGTGCTAGGTGCCGTTCGATCCGACTTGAACCCTAGAATGTCATATTGGTATTTAAACTTATATTGTTAATAAATACTTATTCAACAACACGTATCCCCTTATATATTCATGGTGACGGAACGCACCAGCTGTACCGCGCGTAGGTACCTCTCCTGCGTCGCCTCGGTGGCCATCCTCTTATATACACTATGTCTTCGCCAACATTCATGGTGACGGAACACACCCGCTGTCTCGCGCGTAGGTACCTCTCCTGCGACGCCTCGGCGGACATCCTCTTATATACACTATGTCTTCGCCAACATTCATGGTGACGGAACGCACCCGCAATCCCGCGCGCAGGTACCTCTCCTGCGTCCCTCGACGGCCATCTTTCTAGACAATGTTAGAACCCTGCTCCTAGTGCGATTTATATTTTAAACTAGCTTTCCGCCCGCGACTTCGTCCGCGTGGAAAGTTTTATCAATATCGGTTCAGGAAAAAAAATTACCTATATGTTTATCCAGGTCCTAATCTGTCTACCCGCCAAATTTCATCCAAATCCGTGCAGCCGTATAGGCGTGAAGAGGTAACAAACAGACATACACACAAACTTTCGCATTTATAATATTAGTTGGCATTAAGCTTATAAACAACAATATAATAAACAATACCATCATAATTGGTATAATTATTAATAAGAAAGAGATTCACTATAAAATCTCAACACAATGTACGAGTATACAAACCAACAGCAGTTCATGCATTTCGTATTCTAAATCAGCAGGTGGCATAAATAACCTCAGCGATCGGAAGTGCAGAATTGTCACAGACTCTGGCCGAAGCTGTTAGATTTACGATGTTAACTTATTCGTCGGCTAATTTATGAGGGCGGACTTACTTCACGCGTAAATAACATTGTTCAAACGTAACTGTATGGTACTACCCAGTAGAGGTTATCCCAAACAGTTTTTCGATTCAGGAATTCGTTTAAGAAATATTAAGCTTTAAAGTGCTAATTTTTGCTAGAGTCAAGTGTCTGTCAGCTAAAACTATCACAGGTAAGTAGGCTTTACAAATTAATGAGTAATAGTCGAAAAACTTATAAAATTGCCCGACACACACTTTGGAGGTTGTTTTTCATATTTTTGGTATAGTTTACCGCAAGGTTCCGTTAACTTATAATACATTTATATTCAGGATCGTTAATTTTTTGGAACAAAACCTAAAATATTACCAACATTTCTTGTATGTATAATTAATTTTATATTTTCTTAGAAGATAGTGTGGTTTTTATAGGAAATGAAAATAACTTTGTTAGAACTTGGTCCGATGTTGGAATTTTCATGCAAATGAGAACTGTCAATGTCAAAAAGTGCGCGAAAGGATGTTGTCAGTCGCCAAAAGACTCCTTCCGCTTCCATTATTAACTACGTTAACATTCGTTTTAGATTATAGGTACAATAAAAAAAATCACGATTAATGTTGGAACTCATATTTTCTCCAAGTTTTCTTTATTTATTTAATTTAATGTTGTAATTATGTGGAATAGGGTACAAATGCGACACAATTAACGCTTGATTCGATGATAGTTTGAAAAAAAAACCTTCATATAGAAGGAATTGGCATAGGTAGTTTAATTTATGGTTTTTGTGTGTGAAGTTATAACATAATACAAGTTAAGTGAAATCAGTTACCTAACATGCCCTATTTTTTCCTTACGGTAAAAAGACTCATCCGGTATATAAATATTCTTTAACATACACACAGCGCCATCTAGTGCCACACTAAGAAACAAGGTTTGTATTAGATACCAGATAGTTAACCTTCGGTTCTCCGTTTCTAGTTATTCTGTTTTTAATCACCATCACTAGTAGATGGGCTTACCTTCTCATATTGGGTGGCCAACTATCCACAATTTTTACTGAAGGCGAGAAACGTGGAAAGCCATGAAAGAAAGTAAATAATTTATTCACCTCAATTAACACATTTACTGGTACCCGCAATCGACATGAAAAGAAGAAGTAGGAACTTGCCATAGGGCTTTACTTGAAGCGAGCCGTAACTTTAAAGTCTCCGACCAATAGGAGGTGAGTGGGGTGCAGAAGAGGGGGTAAAGCTAGTATGAAAAACATTTTATTTAGGTACAAAAATGTAGAAATAAATTTTATTTCCGGCCTTAAGGTAGGGCACCGAAGGATCTTCTGTACTGTTGCATCGGCCTATCAGCACTGTTCCAGATTAAAAAAGAACTAGAGTCAGTGTTCCTTAGTATAATTACTACAAGTGATTAAGAAAATAACAACTTTATGTAAATATTCAGTGGTAGATATTTATACCCATGATATATGTGCACTATGTCTGAGTTTGTAACAAAGAACTCTACAACACAAATAAGGAAAACGTATTTTAAACATTACTCAAATTAATCCCCTAAGCGATTAATTAGGGGAAGAGAGTTTGTACGGAGAAACAAATTTTTTTAAGCCGATTTACTTTGAAATAAATAGTCTACAATAAAGAAACTTGTATTTGATCTCAAAATGTAACCATTAGGGGATGTAAGTCGGGCACATTTTAAAAGGATGGAACTACGCACGAATGAATTTTAATGGGTCCAGAGATAGACAAAGGTACTTTTATCCCAAAATGCTAAGTAATATCCGCGCTGAGCGTTTGTAGGTATCTGCCTTGTAAACGGTTAGAAATAGAAAAAACTTAAAACGAAAATGTGGGAAAATAACAAACAATTTACGATTTTATTATAATGTTGAGTGATATTACCAACGACCTTCGAACATATATATATCGAAACCAACGAATGCTTTTCGGCCGCGTACCGTACCTACAAGGATTCTATTTGTGCTAATATTTGAGTAGTAAGCGTTTCCATTGGATGTGAATTTAATCTTTTTTTTTGTATTATTGGACATATTTCGGAGGTTGCTACTGCAATTTGAAATGACAAAATCATTATGAAAAACATTGAGAGCATTGTTCTTTATTCACATCGAAAAAAAAAACAATGATTTTTTCATAACCAAGAGTATCATAGGTCCCCGGATAGGTTGAGGGAGGACTTTGTAAAATACAGGAAAATGATTACCACGGAGCATGGCTAGTATTCTATAAGGTCACGTTTCTAACAGTTTATTCAGGATTAACCTTTATTTGACCACAACTTAAATAGACCGGCCATTTCTACCTTTGACGAAATATAGTTACGAATAAGTTCGAATAGATCTGCTTGTATTATTTACCCTCCTACCTACTTACATATTATATCATGTTAAGCTATCCTTTCAGTGCCACAGTGCCTCGCCACATGCTTCTATTAAAAAACCTTAATGTTTTCAAATATTTAGCTCTTCTATTAATATCCTATTAATATAATTAATTACAAAGGAACACAATAATGCTACCTCGTTTACATGCACGCTAATTGAATGAGCATTCATGTGCATTTGCCGTTGTCATTCCGACAAATCGGTAATCGGTTTTCACGTCCGTGATGCCAGATTATGCAATATTCTATCTAATTAAAACAATTACAAGCGTGAACGATCGACCTCATTATTATTGTTATCGCTCATAAAGTTACTATCATAGTTGGTTGATGGCGCTGTATGCTTATCACCTCTAGTTCGAATCATAAACGCATGCAAACCAATGATTATATATCATTGATGCAAACAAGCATCGCTATTTAGCGGTTAAATCGTGTAACATACGTGGTTGTCGGTTGCTGTCATTTTCAAACTAGATGGCGTTGTGAGTTGACATCACTATTTCTACATCGCGGTGTTAAGATTTCCTTCCACGCAATGACCTGCCTCGCGAGCGATTACAACGACAAGACCTTACTTCATAGGATCATTTCTATAGTAAGCTCTTCCAGCGATTTTCACTTTACGTGAGAATTCACTTGCTACGATGAGGAGACGTAGCGCGGCGTCCTGAGCGTGAGACGGGCGGTGGTGGTTCACCATCAGCCCTCGATGATCGTTCGCTCCCCTATGACGAGTAGGGGAGGGTGGGGCGCTGTTGCTTTCTGAGTAGTAATTTTTT
This sequence comes from Oegoconia quadripuncta, assembly GCA_949316235.1. Lineage (NCBI taxonomy): Eukaryota > Metazoa > Arthropoda > Insecta > Lepidoptera > Autostichidae > Oegoconia > Oegoconia quadripuncta. The sequence continues at coordinate 28,752,940 of OX438743.1, read as the reverse complement.
AATAACTTTTTAACCCACTAACGCAGGAGTTTCTCAGATGCGACCTTTTACAAAAACTACTTTAGGTACACCAACAAACACTTGCAATAATTTCTTTTCGAACACCTTTGAATTTATAAAAAATAACTTTAATTCTTGTGCAGAGCAGTTCGTTTCTACTACATGCACTTCTCTTTAACCCGCCACTGGTGTCGTATATTATGTCTGTGGTTAAATAAAGTCGAATAACTTTTTACCCGCCGTCAATAAGGTGTTGTGATTTCGAATAGCTGCCTAATTACGTTTCCCACCATTAGTCGATTCCCCGACAGCGACGCGGGCGCTTCTTCCAGTGTTGTCGCCAACCCGGTGCATGAGGCCGGCGTCACCGACTATGCAAGTCAAATGGTCATCATTGAATTTTTGATTTAACTAATGTTGACAAGGCTATACATATACTACTTATATGCTACTTTTACTTTAATTATTATGGTGTGGTAATTATTATTTTGTGAACAGTGACCATTTTGTATGATTTTATCGATATTTCATAAAAATAAAAAGACTTTCAGAAATTTTGAAGATTGATGATGTCTTCATTATAGTCTTGTTAAATTTTATCAAATTAGTTCGAACTTTTGAGGTGGTTGTATGCTTTCCTCGAAATGCATGCTTGACAGCTGATTCATACTGACATGAAATATTATAAATAGTTGCGAAGATTGCTAAAAGAGTAAGTTATTATTTAGTAGTTGTATTTTTTCTTATTTAATAGCAAATTTTATCATTTTGCCTGCCCTGTGACAAAAGGCTGTGTACGCCACTGTTTATCAATTCATCATCATATATGTATAGATGGACCTAGGTGGACGGTAACTACTATGTTAGTCTAACTGGACTAAAAACCAAGACAATTGTATAATTATGTCCAATTTACAAAACAAAATCTTAAGTGAAACTCCTAAAATGTCTAAACTAACTAAAAATCACCACCATTTCAAAACTAAGCGAAATATGAGCAAAGTGGGGTTGTTTACGCCCCACGTACGTGTTTCATATCCCCGCTGCATATTTATGGCTTAATCAAGCCATGCAGCTGCTGCCTTACACCGTGTCTTGAACATTCGTCTTGGAACGAAGCCTAGTTTTCATTTTACTCTAAGGTATTATAACTATTAACGTGCTGAAAAATGTATCTCGGACGGAACGCCTCCATAAGAAAATAAGGGGCTAGCACTGTCTGCTTCTGAAAAAGGGCATTCTTGTTTTTAATAGTCTTAAGCATTAGCACCATTTGAAGTATAATTTATTTACAACATAATTTTGAATAATTCAATGAAAATGATCTTTTTTTATGATTAACTGGATACGGTTTGACCACAATCTCACCTTCGACCTCATCTTCACTTAACATCAGGTGTGATTAAGGTCATATACCAACCCGTTGTGCACATAAAAAAAAAACCTGATGGAAAGTGACAATGTGGTCGAAGATGAAGCACGCGATCCCAGTAAATGCCTATTCACTCTCTTTTTGCGATTCAAAGGTTATAGGATTCAGGAAAATCTGATGCTGGAAGGGAGTTTCACGCCTTGGCTGTTCGTATTATGAATAAAGACTCGAACTTCTTACTGCGAATGTTCGGTATATTAATAGTACAGTCTGATGACGTTTTCATTTTGTGATACTTGTAGAACGATTTTCTAGGGTAGGGTAGGCCTTTCTGCCTCTATGAAGGACATGCTACTGGTGATGATGATGAATCTGTACGCAGTTAGTGTTAGTCCAGTAAATGTACGTAATTTTTGTGGTGTAACTTTCTACAATCTTAAAATTTCTTGATTTTTGTAGAATGTTAGAGTACCCATCAGTAATAGAATAAAAATGTGTTCTAACCATTCTGTAGCTTTCTGCTTTAGGTATAGTATCGGTATTTAATTATGAAACCTATAATATTAAATTAAAGTTAATAATAATATAATTATAAATATCCTTAGACATACACACAGCGCCATCTAGTTCCACAGTAAGCAACTGCAGGCTTGTGTTGTGGATACCAGATGGTTGATATACTAACATAAATACATTTACAAATGAAAACATCCATAACTCTACATAGTTACCACTGTGAACTTCATTGGGTTGTAGAAGATGCGAAGATCGCCTAAAACAATTTTCTAAAAAATAAATCAATGGCCACTTTATATTTTCTAAAAAAAGTTTGAGCCCTAATAATTTGCCTTCGGTGAAACTTTCATAAATATAAAAAGAAGTTATTGATCGATTTTTTTTGAATACTCGAGTTATATTCTCCGAAGCAATGAAAGTCACTGTGGTAATTTTAATCTAATGGTTTAATACTAAATACATAAACTATATCTAAGCAAGGTACCGATTTGTTGGAAAACACTTTTATCACTGACAGGTACTCTATAAAAATCACAACATTTATGACTATAGGAGGTTAAAAGTGTATCCTTTTTTATATTTGGGGCACTTACGCCCATCATCTAGTCCCTTCAAAGCAAAGCTTCGGATAAACATACATAAATATTTATGTAAAACATTCAAGACTCAGGGAGAAATGTTGGTATTCATCATACAAAAATTTACCCATCGCGGGATCTAACCCGCAACCGTTGGTTTCGCTGACAGGGTCACTATCCACTACACCAAACGGTCGTCAAAATCGGCCTTATTGGACTACTACACGAGGAGGGGGAGTGAATCTTCCTGAAATGGTTACGAACGTGGTGTACTTACCTTTCCGATTTTATATACTTCGCAATTAGTACCAGACGAGATATCGATCGTCCATAAACTGGGCTCCCATTTGTTAGGCTCCACTCTCTAATATATTGCGTGTCTCCTTTTTTTACTGCACTGTAATAAAAGTAAATTCAGGGGAACAGAAAATCGATTGTAAAGAGAGCTATACATGATGTTACGTTCGAATATGCCTGTAGGTACTACAGTCGAATCTGCTACCTGAAAAAATAATTTCACCGATAAACAAGGCAGAAATCACAATTGAGATTGTTGACAGATAACAATCCTTGCTTAAGTTGTAAATTTTTTTTAATTGTATTTATTTATTTAACACTTTATTGTATAAGTATACAAACATACATTGAACAAACATAGGACAGACATTACAATACACAAAAGGCGAGCTTATCTCTTTTATTTATGGTCATCAACGAATGTCTCAGTTAAATACTTCAGTGCTTGAAGACGAAAGTCTTTAATCAATGTGTGTTACCAATGGTGACTTATGGCACTGGATCGTGGTCTCTTACTATGGGCCTTATAAGAAACCTCAAGGTCACGCAACGAGCTATGGAGAGGGTGACGCTCGTTGTTTCACTACGTGATTTATTTATTTATTTATTTATTTATTTATAAGAAAACCAACGGCGTTACATTTTGTTTCAACATGGAATTATAGTATACATACTGTATACTTTAACAGGCATTGTAATATCAATAGTACAGCGAATAACAGGCTTTCCTTAATTTTACAGATAGTAATCAGAATGGGCATCGTTCTAGGTTATAGTTAAGATTAAGTAAGTACCTACATGAGTTGGTTGTGAATCTATAAACATAGTTGAACATTATACAATAATAAATTGTAAATAGATTATAAATACCCACTATTCTCCTATTATTTTCCAAAAACAAATTTACAAGTAACGCAATACAATACAATACAAATACACTTTATTGCACAACAGATAAGGAAATACAGTTTCAGAAAAGTGGTAAGAATAGAATTTACAATTTGGCGACCTTATCACTATACACAATATACGGTGAGGTAAGGTAGGTAGGTATCGAATCAGGAATTAAGAAATCCTTAGGCGAACGAAGGTCACTGACATAGCCCAGCGGATTAGCAGCGAATGAAGTGGCAGCGGGCAGGGTACAAAGGTCGAAGAACTGATGGCTTTAAAGTTCTCGAGTGGATACCATGCACAGGCAAGCGCAGCATAGGAAGTCCATTCATAAGGTGGACAGGCGACCTAATAAAAGTCACGGGAAATCGCTGAATGCAGGCCGCTTCCTACCGGTCATTCTGGAATTCTTTGGAGGAGGTTATATCCAGCAGTGGATGTCCTGTGGCTGATATGATGATGATGAACGAATGTCTACATAAATACAGTAGCAAACATTAAAGAAAAGAGAAACTTAAGTCTAAAAGAGCCGCATGCAGTAGCTAAATTATTGTATCTTATGTATGTATATGTCAAAAAAATATGGAAAATTAATTAATTATTATTATTATTATGAAAAAGAAAAACAAATGATTTCCCGGCAATTTTTTTTTATTACTAAGAAGGTTGCGAGTCGTTTCAAAAAATGTAACATTCGAAATTCAAATAGTTCCGATTAGCTAGAAGTGCAAAACTATTAGTGTGCCCCATGTATAGACGAAAGCTGAATAGCAACCGTCAAGTATTGATGAACTAGATGATACCTAATCATGACAATATCCATAAGTACATAACAACAACAACACGGCGTTTGTCGTAAGCAACAAGTACCGGGTTCAACTCAATATTAGGCCCTCGCAACGTCACATTTTTTTTTCTGTCTCTATCAAATCTCCATTACAAACACGAATAACAAAAACGAGAAATCATTTCAACCCGTTGCTTCTAGCATTTGAGGAAAAATAGATATTCAGGACGACCCTTCAGGCTATCATAAAATATTGCTTTTAAATTTTTTCTCGTAATAGCAAAGAATTTGTCTTACTGATTGGAAATAAATTCTTGATCCCCTATCAATAGATTCAATCCCCAACGGGCTGAACAAGATTTGCTCCTAGTCGAAAAATTCACCCAAAAAGGGGACAAATTAAAAGGCGATCTGCGAATTTAATAATGAATTTGAATATTCAACAAAATAGGGGATTATTCAGGAAATGTTCGACTTAATCTGCTTCGTGAAATTGCTTTGCAAAACGGTCTATGGAGTTACATTTGTATACAGGGTGAATTCAAATGCGTATAATTAAACTGTTTCGCGGCTGATATTTCATTTTACGTGATTGTGACATAATTTTGAAAGGTCAAATTATTGCCGTTTAGATGTAATGAAGATCGTAACATGAAACGTCCTCGAGGTGATGGCGCATTTGTGCCCTTGGACCTTCAAAAATGTCACCTTATTTTAAGAGGTCACAGTACTCACAGTGTCTTGGGTGATCATTTTCTGTTAGATGACCTGCATGCTCGTTCAACATATATACATACATAAAGTCACGACCATTATCCCAAATAGAGTGGTCAGAGATATCCCAAAACTAAAGCGTTTGAGTGTTCCAAATAGTTCAAGATTAATGCTTGAAACAATATTCACGGTTCATCTTCCGAAATATATGGAATTGCACACGTGAAAGGGGGTGAGCCCATCGCCGTTTAAACATGCAAGTCTATATATATTTTGTGTGGAAAGTCCCTTAGTCGCCTTTTACGACACCCACGGAAAGAGACGGGTAAATTATATTCTTTTTACGTGCAGAAACCACACGGCACTAGTACTTTTTATTAGACTTATTGATGTTATCCTGTATAAGGGTCATGTATTATATTATGCCAGGGCGTGGGTATAGGTATTGAAGGCTTCGTGGTTCGCTTTTAGTATAAGAAAGTTGTATTTAAAAGTGATTTGTTATAAGTTTATAACCGTCTCTGTAGTTCAATGTAAACAACGTAGGTTTGAAAAAAAGGAAGTCGCAGATGCGCGTCGCAAGCCCATACAAGACCGTCTCATATGACGCATCGATGGTCATCGCGGATATTACACCGATAAGCCTGGCCATCGATGAGATGTGTCGAGTATACAACTCCCAAAACAAGACGGATGCAGCAAAACTTCTGGAACAGAAAAACTGTGGAGCTGTGGCAACTAAGCTGGGAAATTGCCGAGAAAGGCGAATGGACCCGAACTCTTATACCGGATTTGTGAAAGTGGGTCGGTAGAAAGTTCGGGTCCATTGGTTTTCACCTCGCCCGAGCCCTTTCTGGTTACGGGGTTTTCAGATCTTACTTGAGAAGAATCCAGAAAGCACTCTGTGATCAATACTGGTTTTGTGACCAAGTCGACACTCCGGAGCACACACTTTTCCAGTGCCAGGAGTTCGAAACGCTGCGTGCTGAGCTTGCAAACTGCAGACTCACGAAAAATACCATGACCGACTTTATGTTAAGCAGTGAGGACCATTGGGACCTCGTGCAGGAACATATAAAGTCGATCATGAAACATAAAGAAGAGTACCAAAGAGCACTGGAAGCGGAAGAGCGCGAGCTAGCCGCGCTTTCCGGAGGGGCCACCTAAAGGCTGCTAACAGTAGTTAAGGTATAGAGCAGCTGGATGTCACCTGACAGTTGTCTGAAGTAGTGCACCTAAGTTCCAGACAGCAACCGTAAAGGTGTGGCTAAAAGGGGGAGTTTTAGCCGGTACGAGTCCGGCACTACCTTCGGGTGGATATGGCCTCGCGCTTTTATAGCTGCGGGTGATGTCGACTCGGAAGTGTACTATGAGGATCTCTCCACTTTGCCGAAAAAAAAACGTTGGAGGTTTGATTCCAATCGGGTACAATAGCACTCGGTTTGATGGTGGTAGTGAATTTTAAACCTGAACCCTGACCAGTTGATTGCATTGTTGAGTTTCTTACATACATACATAAAGTCACGCCTGTTTCCCGTAGAGGTAGGCAGTGACCACAGACTTCCACTTGCTATGATCCTCACATACCTCTTTTGCTTTATTCACTCTCATAATGTTGTTCATTCATGCTCGTCAATTTAGATAACTGTTGACATGGCATATCTTTAAGACGTTCCCGATTTGATCATGGTATGTTCTCCGTGGTCTTCCCCTACACTACCATCTACATTCGTTTCGTATATCTCGTGCGGTAGTCTTCTTTCATTCATCCTCTCCACATGTCCAAACCATATCAGCATACCCTTTTTCATCTTTGTCACTGCGTCTTCTTTCACACTGCATAACTCCTTAATTACACTATTCCTGATTGTATCTTTCAAAGTCACTCCACTCATACTTCTCAATCTCATTTCCACTGCATTAAATCTACTTTCATTCTTCTTCTGCCTTCAGTTGAGTTTCACCTGACAGTCAGTGTTTTTATGCCGCCCCTGCAGGCCATTGACTTGGCTTGACGACAAAACAAGTGGAACCGATTATTTAATGTGCCCTCCGAAGCACAAAAACACTCGTATTAAAATGCTACTAGTGGTCACCCATCCAAGGACTGAGCGCGGCAATGCATACATCGGTATCTATATTTAGGTTATTGTCAAGTGTTAACCAACTATTTGGAGTCGATTTTAAATCAAGCTATGAGGCATCACTCCCTTGATGAGTAAGTCAATTCGTGAAACCACAGACGCACGCAAGATGGCATCGCAGGTTTAAGTAAAACAAATAAATCCCCGGATTGCAGACACGGTAAAGCCGCAGTGAACATGCAATTCATACGTACTGCAACGCGCTAAAACTGTACAGTTGGCGACGTGATTATATTGCCCTATGCAAATTGTGAGTTTGGAACTTCGATAAGCTTACCATGATCACGTTTATCGATATGAAATGTATGTACTGTCAGAAACAGATAAACATTACAAGCCTGCGTCATAAAATTTTATAATGAACACTTTTCAACATTTTTTTATTTAGTTACAGCCATTTACTGAGTTTAACGATAAGCAAAAAGTACTATATCGAAAAATATTCATGATTTCCTGAGGAACCTTCAGTTGTATTATGAAGGACTGTAAAGGTTTATCTGTTTCTGGCTGTACCAGGATCCGCAGCGTAGTATAAAATTATTTTTAGTTCGAAAATTCGAAAAAGTAGCCTATGTCCTGCTTCAAACCGTCAACTAATTTTGCTAAAAAAAGTAAGCCAATCTCATAGTCTGTAGTGACATGAAGCAATGATAAACAGGCACTCATTTATTACACAAATCTTCCCCTGTCAGTATCATTTATGTGTATTTCCAAAGGTGAAACATGCATATTGTTTCAAGTAATACACTACAAAAGTATGTTTTTTTATGCACAACGTGTTAGCACTTGACCTCAATCAGACCTGATGTTAAGTGAAGAAGAGGCGGAAGGTGGAAGCGTACTGACTCGGATGCCCCATGTTATTTGGGGGACTGGCAGCTCTCTGACAACCAGAACACAACAGTGATATTAACATTGTGCTTGGCTGCAGATTTAGATAAGACGGTGGTAGCTAGCCGCAGGCGGACATTTAAAAAGCCTTACCACCAACCAAACCGAGTACTAAATACGTATCCTGCTGGGGACAGAACCCGCAACCTCCGATTCGTAAATCCTATGTGAGCCACGGAGTCAGCTAAGTACTTACTTTTTAAAATAAAATTGAATGACCTTTCTGTCCTGAGATGCAACTCAGTATCCCTTAGTCACATATTCAACGTTTCGAAGACTGTTTAGACGCATAACAAGAAAAGGAAAATTCAGCTTGATCAAAGTAATTACGAAAATGAAGGTAAGTAAATAGTAGCAATAATTAAAGGTACGGAACCGATTGCGTCGTTCGAAAAAGTACAACAGGTAAAAGGTTCGAAAATGAAAGTGGCCACTTCGATTTTCGGTTAATGGTCTCTGAATACCTACCTTAGGTAAATAACCTATACATAATAATACTAATGTAACAAATCAATATTAGATGAAACAGTGTAAACTAAAATAATATAATTTCTGTTTTTCTTCTTTTCGAGTCGAGGCAAGTTTCAAATTTTATTGGGCCGAATATTAGCCACTCTAACAGCGCTCTCTGTGGTGTTAAGGAGGTCGTCAAAGGTGCAGTTGTCAGGATTTTTGTATATTATACGATACTTATATTGGAAGACAACATTAACTAGGCATATTATGAAATAATTAATGAATTGAATATCTTGGACTGTCACGGTTCCGGATTCGTCTGTCGCTAAGCATTGCGTTCTAGTTGTTTGAGAGAAGACAACCGGTCCCCTAAATAATTAGGAGCACCTCCACCATCACTCAAATATTGAACTAACATCAAATGTGTCAGATATCAAGCTTCGTTAATGTATCAATAATCGTATATTTTGTCACACATTAACGTATTAAAAAATTCCAATTATTATTAAACTTACAATTATTTTTGTATTTCATGTTTATGTTTATCCCTGCAGTGGGATGTTTACGGGCTGATGATGACACATGTTTATGAGAGAACTGGTAGATGAACTAGGTAGGTATTAACACCACCTATATTACGTGACACCATCACTAGTACCATGACAGGCGCGATAAACGTTTATGTCGCGGGAGATAATATTTGTCCTGCTCATTCGCTTGAACGAAATATACAACTATCCCACTCTCATTCCTAAGTCTCGCGCGACAAACGATGTCATGTTACGCAGGCTGGTCTCCCCTCCCGAATGAGTTCATTTTATCAAGAAACCTTGGTGAATTATATCTTGTGAAGAACAAAAAAAATAAAAAATAATATAACATAAGTGTGATTGGTGTGCTAAGGTGTTTGTGTGTGTAGTCAACCTTTGCGGTTGGAATAATTTACAAATCAAACACCTGTATACCACTTCCACCTTAATAACACGTCGAGTGTACCTACACGTATAAGCCACGTTACTCGTATGTTTGTTCCATTCATGTAAACATTCCATAGCTCTCAGATTTGTGTTTTGCGGTGCCCGCTGTGCTAAGTGCACGTTGGGATTCTCGACTAAAGTTATTAGGGTTTCTGTCAGAACCGTTTCTGTTAATAGTTTTGGCTTCAGTAATAAATAATTCATTGATCAATCAAATACACTTCAATGTAGCGATGAAGAACATAGCGGCGTACAAATAATATTTTCCTGTTAGACTCAGTTGCGTTATGATTCCTCCGAAAATTCTTCACATCAATTCATCACCTGGCAAGGACAAATGGTCACCTGATTTTCTGAGAGGGGTAGCAAAACTTGGGCTGCGGCCGGCTATTACCACTGGTTACCTACAGCTGTTATTAGAATTTGTAGTCTTCCGTCTATCCCGCCATAGTTTTGTTTTTCGCGGTGTTGCCTGTCGAAGTACGGTATGTAAGGGCAAAGATTTCCGCAACGCGAAAGTAATATCATGAGGCTCCGAGCAATCAAGGTAAAAGAGGTTAAATATGAAAACTAAATGTTAAAATATAAATTTAACCTTTACCACAATTATTAAATATACAACATTATCAATTTTGAATGTTAAAACACAGATATAAAATTACACACTAAAGTGAAAATACGCCGTCCAACTCGCTTCCGCAAGGCACTGTGCCCAGTTAGCAAATTAAGAATAATCCTATTGTGTAAAATAATGTTTAAATGTTAAATATGCTAATTAATTAAATAATTTAAGTTAATGTAGTTCTTGCGCGAGTTGGTTGCGACAACTGTAGAACTGTAGAAGTGCAGCAGCAGCAGCGGCATCAGCGCGTTTTCCTAATTTGAGTAGTAAGTACGTAGCATAGTGTAGTAATGCACGTAGGCCGTACAGAGACCTGCTAATACTCTACATTCGGCATTGTAGAGGAGATAGAATTGTCTATGGTTATCTTACTAATCGCTAAATAGGTAGTATAAAGCAAAGTCGCTATACGCGTCTGTCTATTTATTCGCTTAGTTATTCTAATAAATACTCTAACGGATTTTGATACTCTTTTCATTATCATTTACTGAATTTCTTCCGGAGGGTTTAAACGTATTATACTTGCATATTATATTTACACAAAGTAAGTGCGAATCTGGGTCTGGAAAACGGGTCTCTAGTAATATAGCAATGTTATATTATGTTGGGACATTTGTCGCTCACACCAATGGATTTGAATGAAACATGGCCTCGATTAAGTTTTTACTCCGTTTCACATAAATCCCGCGGAACGATAAACTGAAAAAATCACATATTTTAATATCCTACCGTTGGCGTAGCTAGGTATTTTGCCCCTTCTAGGGATTTGGCCAATGTTAGGATACTATGCCCTATCCTACTACTAATACTAATGTAGGTACGAATAGGAGCTTTCTTCTCTGCAGCAACATATTTTAAGGTCCTACCGTTAGCGTAGTTAGGAATTTTGTCGCCTCTGGGGATTTCCTAGCTACACAAATGGTAGGATACTATACCCTGCCTTGCTACCGATGTAGATAAGTACAAGAGCTTTTTTTTACTTTTACAAGGTACTTGACCTCAATCACACCTGATTATAAGTGAAGATGAGGTCGAAGGTGGAAGCGTACTCACAAGAGCGTTCTTCTCACGAGGAACACATTATTATATCCTACCATTGGCGTAGCTAGGAAATCCCTAGGGGCGGTTTAATTCCTAGCTACGAATTGTGGGTAGTTCACCAACCGTCATCAGTAGGTATTAACATGTATTAAGTAAATAATGTAGAATGCATATATGTTTAAAATAACGCCCTATCGACCTCAACATAGATTTAACCCTCCCGGATAAACATTTTGTTACGTTACGAACGCGTAATTAAGATTTGAATTGGAAACACGTTTGCGTGCCACATGTTAGGTATCCCAAATCGAATTGCCAATAATAAAATTTAATTTGGAGTCATTCGCAAATAACACAGCATGGCCGATATGGGACGGTACGGTCCAATGTATATCTATGATGAAAATATAATTCTTTTAACACAGTTTTATCAGCTTCACTTGTAACTAACTAATTAACTTTGTAATCAAATCTTGAAAGTAAAAAATTTAAACTTACTTCAAATTGTCGTATCAAAATGAAACTTTGTATGTATATGTAATTCTGATGACAATACTATCATTTGGTATCTTGGAGCTGATCTGATGATGGAGCTAGGAGGTGGATGGTGAAACTTTTCAGTGGCTACTAGTAAACCCCTCGAGTTTGGGCTCATATTATTTGTTTTGACGAGTCCAAATATTACACTTGGTCTGATGATGGAGCCAGGAGATGGATGGTGGAAATGTAGCGGGTCCTTATAGAATCGCTTTGACTATGTGTCTATCAATACCTTTCCTGTCAGGGACAGCTAGAGGAAACAGGCTGAAATTAATATTAATAACAATGGCGTTAATGCACCTGGCGTGTTTAATGTTCGACGTTATGAAGTTCAAGAAGCCAGAGTACCTATTTAACAAGCTTCAATTCTCCCCTTTTCACGATAGATATAATACTAGATATAATCGTAACCCATTGGCAATAAGCTTGTACCGTACAGTAGCATTTACCGGCAGTTTCCGCTACAGTGCGACAAAGTGCTGGAATAACATTCCTCCTCCTATCAGGTTACTTGGTTCAAAATGTACGTTTAGAAAACAATATATATCGTACCTACTAGATAAACAAAAACTGGGTATTCCTAAGCACTTCTCGTAGACGGAATAATACGGTTTCATTCACCTCAGCGCACCACTACACTACACATTGTCCTCTGCATACTTTTGTTTTCTTTTTTCATTTTTATGCTTGTTCCCGCGCGCTTCCTGGGTGATAGCTGAAAATCAGTGCTTGCTCATTTATTGAGCATTTTTAATGCGCTGAGCTATAGCCTTGTTGCATGACTGTTGCACACATACACACATAATATATTCTATATAGTCTTGAAGGTATTTTTAATGTTATGGTATATTTGTTTATATCTGTTTGTATTTGTTAAAAATTGTATGTCTCTTGTTTTCTTATTTGTTCATGTTTCTCCTTTGTATTTGTGCCAGTTTATGCAATAAACTTTTTATCTATCTATCTATCTAACAATCATCTTTGTTTTTTCTCACAAGGTAAACAATAATAGAAGCTTATGTAGTGCGTGCGTGGGCAGGAATAGTACTAATACTTTACTAACTTATATTATAAATGCGAACATTTGGATGTTTGTTTGTTTATTTCTTTGTTGCTCAATCACGGCAAAACGGATGAACGGATGTGATGAAATTTGGTTTATAGGTAGAACATACCCTGGATTAAGACAGGATTTTTTATCCCGATAAAGTAAGTAGTTTCCGCGAGATAAACAAATTCAATGGGTAATAAAGTGTATTTGTATTATATTGTAACTGTCTAAGACTCATACGATGATTTACCAATACCAATTTCTTGATTAGATTGATGTTTGATTAATCGCAGCGGTACTTTATAAATTTAACATTTGCACGCAGGTTGAATACAATTTTTGAAACTACACTTCTAAGACCCCTATGTATTACTGTATTCTTGCAAATAAATGATTGATTGAATAATCTTCACCTAAAATGCGATCGGTTAATAGATCATGCTGTCGACTCTATATTCAGACATGACAGGGCACGTGAGTGTTCCGCTTCATATGAATTTAAAAGCTTATTAAAAGTTTTTTCATCATTAACAAGCTTTTAAGTTGATTTGCAAATTGGCACTTAATACTTTATACAAACTATGAAGAGAAACGAAAACGACGTTGCTAAAATTATTATATCATAATTTATGTACATAATATTATTGATTAAAATCCGACATAAGCCGGCATTTTCTTCGCTCAAAGAATAAGCATTGCCATTTAGCTAGGTAATGTAGCGAATATCTAGGGCACTCGCCCACACGGGCCGAACCTGTGCCACCTTCGAAACTAAGATAAGGTGATACGGACTCCTTAGGTTACTTGTTCAAGTTAGGTTTTTAATTACTCTATTTTATAGAAGTGATAGTTTTTATTATTTTTTTATTTTAAGCACAACGGTTTGATACTTGACCTCAATCACACCTGATGTTAAGTGATCATGAGGTTATCATGAGGTCGAAGGTGGAAGCGTTCTGACCCGGAAATCCCAACACATTTGGAGGACTGGCTATCTTATCTCTGACAACGGGAACACAACAATCAATGCTATTAACATTGCTGCTTGGCGGCAGATTTAGATAAGATGGAGGTAGCTAGCCAGGCGGACATTTAAAATGCCCTACCACCAACCAAACCGAGTACTTAAACATGTACCCCGCTGGGGATCGAACCCGCGACCTCCGAATCGTAAACCCAAGTTGTTTACATTGAGCCACGGAGGCGGTTAAATATAACAATAGTGGTATATAGTTACAGATTATATTATGTTTTGTTTTTTTTTGTACTTTTTTTTTTAAAGTATTCTACAATTCTCAATTCACAAATGTTATAATATTAAATGCATTGGTAATATAATGAATACTAAAAATTTGATATTCACCAACCTTCGTTTCCTCACCTCCCTTTCATACTTCACTTTGAACATAAATCGAAATATTCATCCACTTATAGATTCCCAAAAGTATTATCTGTTGAAAGAAATCGACTTAGGGCCAGAACAACTCGAGAACTACCCCATCCATCGTGTTCGGAACCTTCTCGAGACGGATAATTTGATCGAAAAAATTCACAATCTCATACCTGAGCAAGTCTACTGACTTGTCAAAGTTCAGAACTTGTTATCAGGATGAAATAGGTGTAAAGGTAAGTTCGAGGGACTTTAGTGAGTGCCAGGAGGTACGTAGGCATACGATAAGGAAACTTTTTCCGTTAAATCTTCGAATTTATAACTGCTGCTCGTACTTTTGTGAGATTACAATGTGAATAGAGGAAGGTGGTGTTTTTTGTTGTTTTCTTAATGGGGAATAACTTAGTGGTGCTAAAGAACGGTGCCGGCCAACCCGTCTCCACACTCCTCGCACTAGCCCTAGCTAGCCTCAACAGTGATACACGACACGGCGCCTACTAAAGATAGGTGCACTACGTGACTCAATTGCTACCTTGGACTAATTAAAAAAAGAAATACAAATACAAAATACAAAAATTTTTTATTTGCAAATAAACAATTTTACATAAACGGCATTGCACGTTGATAATCGCATTAGTCATAAGACTGAGTCGCAGGTATCAGCGCCCAAACTCCGATACTTAAGGATCAGTTACTACAAATAATGAATTGAATTGAAATCTATGTAGTGCGTGAAAATGAGTGAGTGAGTGTGTTTGAGTAAGTGTATGTGTGAGTGTGAATGTGAAGTGTGAATGCGTACGCAGTGAGTGTGTTAACAATATAATAATTTAAAATTCAAATTTAAGTTCAAATAATTAAAATTTTAATCAATTACAATTTAATTAATTTTTCATCGTCATCGTAAGTAAGAGTGTGAAGCTATACTGTCAGTTTAAGTTTAGTAGGAAATACTTTTCCCACTTTCCCATCGCCAAATGGGAGTGTAGCCAATGAAATGCAAAACGGCAGTAATGCCAACCTCATAGGGAAGGAGATCGAGTGAAGCTTGGCTTACTGTTTTCGTATACACCACGGACTGCGTCTGGATGCATCCAGATTTTAAATTTCCAATTTTTCCCGCTCACTGCAGTGAGCGGGAAAATTGCCAATAATAAGAGTGACAAAAACGCTTGAAAACTTGATAATGGTGTCGGTTTGAGACCAGGTCGTTGTAGAACAGCGAACGGACTAGTGAATTTAGAACGGCAAGCATGAGTTCAGCTTCCTCCTTCCAATGTACACCTCCCACAAAATGTGATATGATGATTGCTCGTCATCGCCACAATCGCAGTTTGGTGAATCGACAAAGAAAGAATTCTTCACGTCGTAAACATAAAGGGTGGACAGTCTAAACACATGTTACTATATGGCAGGGTGTCGCTTTCGCGCTGGTACAGGGAACGCGACTACCTCATACCTTTATGGCGTCACTGTTGACTATTACAAAGCGTTTTAACTAATAAAAATCCTTATACGTGAAATGTAATGTTTTGCCGCAAACCGATAAGCGATTGGAATCGTCAATGGATCAAAGAGTTAACTGATGGCCGGTAGGGCATAAGTTCTCGAGTGTAGACCACGCACGCCGCAAACGCAGCGTAGGACGCTCACAAGGTAGTCATACGATCTGATAAAGGTCGCGAGAAATCGTTGGATGCAGGCCGCTTTCAACCGATCTCTCCGAAAATCTATAGGTGACGCCTACCTTCAGCAGTGGACGTCCTATGGCTCATATGCTGATGATGAAAGATCAGCTATAATGAGTAACCCACGCCCACTACAGTCGTTCACACCGTCTTCTGTTTGTATTTGCTCCGTGTGTAAGACGCAGTACCAGTCCCTCAAATAGCGTGAAATGTTGCAATCGTGTCAATCTTTCCGTTTACGTCAAGTGTATTCCTTGTCGCGTATAATGACTAGTGTTGTGCCATCGGCGAATAGAATACACTTGTGCGCTGTTGCTTCTGGAAGATCATTTATGTAGAGGAATAGTAGTTGTTCGAGAATACCCGGTTTGGTTAGTGGTAAAGCAATTTTTAAGTCTCTGTCTGGCCACCCATGAGCTGCCCCACCAGCAATGCCCACTGCGATCTGGCGCAGTTCCTGGTGCATTAAATCAGGGAGTCGAGCTTCACATGGTTCTCTCCCCCAAAGGGTTAGGTTAGGGTTTAAGTACTCGGTTTGGTTGGTAATAGGGCATTTTAAATGTCCGACTGACTAGCTACCACCATCTTATCTAAATCTGCCGCCCAGCAGCAATGTTAATAGCATTGTTTGTGTTCCGGTTATCAGAGATGAGATAGCCAGTCCCCCAAACGTGTTGGGGTTTCCGGATCAGTACGATTCCA